>PVKZ01002374.1:0-232083 GCA_004027375.1 Macroglossus sobrinus
AGCACTGAGAAAAAGCAAATAAAATGAAACAAAATAAAATGGGTGAGGGAGGAAGGGGAGATCCGAGTGGGGCGCTTTTTATTTTTTATTTTCTCATGCTGGGGGATGCCGGTACTTACTTGGCCACGAAAATCACCACAAATCCGGCACGGTTTCCAGGCGGGCAGCCCCGGAATCGCGGTGCGGCAGCTGGTGCCGCGGCTGAGCCCAGCCAGCGTGCCCGGTCCCTCTGCAGACTGTACCATCCTGCCCGAGCAGGTGGGGGGGCGGGGGGCGGAGGCGCGGCGCCGGCTTCTAGGAGAGCATCGCGCGCGGCAAAATGCGATCTCGATCTCGGGGGAGGCAGAAGCCGCCCCTGCCGCTGAGCCGCCCGACGCTGGGGGAGGGGACGGGAGGACGGGGGAAGGCTTGTTCTGCTGGGGGGACAAGGGAGGAGAGTAGGGGATGGGGGTGCGTGGACCGAACCACCACGTTGTTGTTTGCGGTTTAATTCCTCCCGTGGGATCATGAGGAACTAAAGCTGGCAGAGTCCCAGGAATCTGCCTGCTCCCTCGAAGTAGGGAGGAATGTCAAGGGCATGGTGAGGGTAGGGTTGGGGCTAAGCAGAAGGGGAGAGGTCTCTCCAGTGGTGGAGGGGGTGGGGTAGTGATAGCAGAGAGGGGAGAATTTTGCTTAAATGGCTCTAAGTCCTCCCTTACTTTTTGAGAGACTTCTATGGCTGGGCAGGGGATCTGATCCCTCCCTCTTTTTGGTCAGAACAGTCCCCTACCTGAGGGGCAAAGGTCACATGGGGGGAGGAGTGGACTTAACACAGACTAAACACATCTGTGTTGCAGGGCCGGTACAGTGAAGCCTGCAGTGAGCTCCCTGCTGCCTGCCATCTAAACGCTACCCCTGCAACCCAGCGGCTTGCCTCTGTGCACCCTCAACTTCCTGGAGGCTGCAGGTCTGACAGAAGACTCTCTCAAGGGGTGATTTGTCTGCTGACAGGTGCCCAGCGGTGGGGGTGTCTGCATGTCTTGTGCATCCACATAATCTGTGGCACATAATCTGTGGTGACATCTGTAGTTATTTGGGGTCTGACCATATTGGGGGACTGACGATCCAGAGGATCCCAAGGACCCCCAACAAGGAGTCCTGAAGGAATGGACTCCCCCATCCCCACCCCACACCCCCAGCCAGTTGCCCTTTTCTTCCTGCCTTATCTCTGGCAGACCTGCTGCCCCTTTAAATGCAGACTGGTGGGAGGAGAGCCTTAGCAGCAAGGTTAGGAGGTCGCAGTGGACGAAGGGGCTTCTTTTGGATTTTGAAGCCTCCCTCTTCCCTGCCCTGCCCACTCCAGGAGGGGGTGCCCTGCTTGGGAGGAGGACACTGACGGTAGAAGGACCTTCAGGACTGGTGTATCAGGGCACCTGTCAGCATGGAGGGGGTGCATGGAGGGCAGATGGAAGCTGCCTCCTCCCCCGGCCCCCACCCTCTGCCCACTTCTGAGCTGCCTGCCAGAGTGTCCCAAGCTGCCGCTCCATCCCTGGGCTGGCACAGAATATCAATTTGTCTCATAAAGCTGAAAGTCTGCACTGCACCAAAATCAGAACCTGGTCAGGCAGAGGGGCCGCAGGAAGCAGAGAGCTGGGAGCACCAGCAGCAGGGCCTCTGTCAGCAGGACCATGTTGATACCCCCTTACTCTTCACCCTCTCAGCCCTATCAAAGGGTCCTATTCTTCCTCTGGGCCAGGCAGAGTGGCCTCAATGCTAAGAAACTAAGGATGCTGAGCATTGGGTGGTCCTGGGCTCTGCTGAGGCAGGCTAGGTAGGTACCTGGCTGGAGTTGTGAGAGATCAGCCCAGGACACCTCTCAGAAAAGCTCTTGTTCTTCCCCAACAACCTTGGACAGGGAGCTCCCACCCCTTCTCAGGGGTACAATAGGGGGGACTCCACTGCCCCCCTTCTATACAGACTTCTAAGTCAGCCCCTATCCCAGAGCTGGGCCAGGTCAGGAGTCCGCTTTCGCCCAGGACCTAGAGGCAGCCTCTGCCCATCCCTCCCCCAACATGGGACCAAGTAAAAGTGTTCTAAGAAGACTAGGGTGAGGATAGGCAAAGAAAAGCAGAGGGTAAAAGGCTCATTGCAGCTCACATGTGGTCCAAGCAAACGAATCTGTCAGGAATCCCATCCTTATTACTGTAACATCATTGGAGGCAAATCAATTTTCCTGATTACAAAACACACAGCCCGACAAGGGGCTGGTTAGGAACCACCATATCAAGAATAATAATCCCTCTCAGCACCTGCAAAACAGTAAAATGCTTGATCCTCACAATTACTGCTGGAGTGGCTGCTGTGAGCTCCCAAGTTACAGATGAAGGAGATGTACATGTCTCAGAGGTGGGTGGTGGCCAGGACAAGGTCCCTCAGCCTGTAAGGTATAAGCCAAACCTTGACCCAAGGCTGAGACTCCAAGTCAGGGCCCTCTACCTGTGAAGATCAGCATGGTATGGGTTGGCTGGCTCCCCTACACTCATCCACTTAGAATTCCCGAGTCTTGCCTACTCACTAGCCTTTGTTTGGGGTGGGCTGGTCCTTTACCAACAAATATCAAACTCTCAGGAGCTCATGGATTTTGGTTCCCAGAATTTAAGACTAGAACTGGTACCTGGTTAAGCTCCCATCTGCTTGGTGTTCCAGGCCTTGTGTACTTCTGCATCTACATCCCATTTATGGGATAAACGCAACTTCTGAGGCAGCCCAAGTGTTGAGTAGCATAGTTTGAAAGTTTTTCCTTGTGCTAAGAAACTCCGATTCAACCTTCAAAGTCCAACTCAAATGCCTCTTCCTCAGACAATCCTTCCCGATTCCACTAAAAGAATTAGTTCATGCCTCTGTTTCACCTCTGACCACACCAGAGTCCCAGCTCCCAGCATGTGGTAGATGTCATAGTAAAACCTTGAATGAATCTGCTGCTGTGTGATTTTGATTGAGTAAACTGAGGCCTCAAGAAAAGGATGGCTTGCCCAAGGTCATCCTTGAGGGTGGAGTCTGGCTACAGACATTTGTTTCCTGCCCTGCCTCCTGTGCCTCTCTCTCCTGAAGCAGACATACCTGGGGTATCTGACCTGTCCTTCCAGGATATGTTGGGAGGTAGGAAGGGCTGGACAGGCAGAGGTGTTGTGAAATCAAACAAACAATGACACTAGTGTTGCAACTCTGGGAAAGTTGGAAGCGACAGGTCAGGGTCATCCACAGGGAAGAGGGAGAGAGAGGCAGAAGGCTGGCTAAGAGGATTACTGATAGCTTCTGCCTTCAGCATGATTTGGCTTGTGGTGGACATGGAGCGAGGGTCAGGGTTGAAGGAAGGCATGAGAAATAGATTAGGGATGAGGGGAGAGCCAGCCCAGTCTGATTTTCAAATGGCATTTAGAAATGTCTAGACCACGTTCTGTCCCTTGGGACAGGTCTGAGGGCCAGTAGTGTGGAGAGTGAAGAGGGTCAGTCTGCCTAGGGATGAGTGGTCAGCCTGGTCCAGTGTGATGGAGGAAATTTGCACAAGGGCAACAGATGAGGTAGGTCCACACAGGTCTGAAGGAGGCAGAATCAGATGCACTCAGAGGCCTGCTGTTTCCTCTCTGTGAGCTATGGGCTCTTTATCACTCCCCCTGTTGAGGGAGAGCAGGAATGAAGGCCATACTTGCCCTTGCCTTGCCCAGCTCAGGGTCTTCTGACACTTGGACAAGGGTCGTGGGGCAGTCCTTGGATCAGCTGCTGTCACAAAGAGCTGCTGGCTGGGCTCCTCAGGGGATAAGAATCTACTCACATCCCTGCTTTATCTGACCTCCACGAGTCATCCCCAGAGAGACTGAGCTTCTTTCCATTTTACAGAAGGGAAAATTGAGGCCTGGAGACCTCAAGTGATTTGCTTAGGGATTATAGAGCCAGTGAGAGTAAGAGCCAAGATTCAAACCCAAATCTGTCCCCTTCAAGCTCTAGATCCTTCTCTCTGTCCCTGCCTGAAGTTACCCAAATATGAGGCACATGGCTCAGGCTCGCCTAGGCCCATGAATTTGAGGGGCCATGCATCCAGGGGACCAGATGGTCTTGCTTTTCCCAAGTCTCCTCCCTATCACTTGGGGACCCATCCTTACTCCCACCTAGATCCAAACTTCCTCACCCAACCTGATCTTGGGGCTGGGACTTTGTGGCCAGATTTGAGTTCAAACTCTGCTCCTTCATTTACCAGCTGTAATGTTGGGCAAATAACTCAACCTCCCTGAATCCCCGTTTCCTCATCTGCAAATGGGGACAATAATACCTATTTGACAGGGCTGCAAACTAAAGGAGAAGGCAGCTATTGTTAATAGAAGAAATACAGTGAGGGGCGGGCGGGGGTGTAAGATTCTACAGAAGTTTCCTGGGAAATGTGAGGGAATGGGTCTCATCCAGACTCTCATTCCTCTGAGGTAGTATAGTTCTCATATACCACTGTGGGGACTGGGTAGGGCTGGTCTCTAGGGCCCAGGCTGCTCTGCTGAGACTAGAACCTAGCCGCCAATTCTCGGCACCTTCCTCTGGTTCCTGCTTCCTCAGTTAGGAGGGTACAGGCCTGGCTGTGGGCTAACTCAAGCTTCCATTTACATCGATATCTTTCTGTATGTCTTATGTGGTGTGAGCTGTGCAAAATCCTGGGAGATAGGTCCTATTTTTTATCCCCATTTTACAGATGAGGAAACTGAGGTATAGAGAGGTGAAATAATGTTGCCCAAGGTCATAGAATGAGGAGGGGAACTGGGGTATGAAACCAGGACTACCCCACCCCTAGCCCAGGTATCCTATGGGAAGTGGTGTCAACCTGGGTCTGGATAACCATGCTGGACCTGAATTTCCCACAGTTGTGGTTAAGTCTTTTCAGAGGTCAGGTCAGAAAAACTGCCCGGAGAGCCTACCTCAGCCTTTCAGCTGGGTATGGCATGTGTGTGGTGATGGTTGACCTTGCCACCCCTCTTCAAGGCCAGGTGCCAATTAAAGAGCTGGCACTTTCCCTCCTGGGAGAACACAGGGCCTGGGGAGTCAAGAGCTACTCTAGGCCTTTTTCAGGCCTAGAAAACACCATCTTATTCATTAACTCTTTGGGTTAATGCCACCTTGTTCACGTGTGCACACACACACACACACACACACACACACACACAGCCTACTCCCAACCATCAATCCTGCCTCCTTACCTTGGTCTCCTTGCCTCTTCTGCATCTTCCGCCTGTTTACATACCTCCTGTACTTTAGAAAGCTTTCTTGATTCCTCTAGACCCTTCTTTGACCCTTCTGTACCCTCATGGTTAAAACCCAAACTCCTTACCATGGCTCATGAAGCCCAGACTCCTCCCATTCTAGACCCCTTCCATTATTCTGTCTTCCCTACATCAAGCCTCCTTTGTTCCTCAAATACACCTTTGCATTTCTGCACCTCTGTGTCTTTGCATATACCTTCCACTCTGCTAGTGCTGCCTTCCCACCCCACTTCTTTGTCTGGAGAATTCCTACGTATTCTTCAAGATTCAGATCCAGTAACCCTTCCTCCATGAAGACTTCCTCAATTTCCCCTCTATCATCACCACCGCCCAAAAAAGAATTCTTGTAATTAACCTTTTTATGTCTGTCTATCTTGTTCATCAGGATGGGGGACTACCCGGGGATGGGGAATGGGTCTCATTTTCTGCTCTATCCCCAGTACTGGGCAAAGAGCCTTAAAAAATGTTGACGGAACTATGGAGTATGGATTTGTTGAATGAAAAAGTAATTCTCATGGTGGTTCTGAACTGATATTTGTATTTTTTGTGGTTCTGGAAATATTCTTTGCACTTGCTTGGAGGTCCTGGTTTAACAGTTGCTATTTCCTGAGTCTATCAATGAATGGGACTCTTTCTGCATGCCCAGCTGGAGATGAGAAAGGAAGACCTCAACTTCACTCAGATATCCCTTTCCAGACATGTCTCAACTGAGACCTGGAGGCTTGAGCCCATTGGTGGACTCAGGATGAATTGAGCACCCAAGGAGGAGCCCCTGTCCCTAAATGCTCTCCCCCAGCCATTCACAACCTGACATTTAACCATTAGTAATGCATTCCTTTGGATTATTCAGTCAGCAATAGTTATTCAGCTCTCCTGAATGTGAGGTACTGTGCTGGGTTCCTTAGTTAACATTTGTATGTGTTTTCTCTCCTGCTGGAAGGCTAACTCCCTAGAGGAAAAAGAGGAGGAAGAAGAAGGAAACAGGAAATGGGGACAATGAATCCAGAAGTGCCAGGAGAAGAGGGAAGGAAACTTGTCATTTGCTGAGTGCCTACTACATGCAAGGCACTTAACACATGAGCTATTGTTTACTCCTCATCACCACCCCAGGAAAATTTGGTGATATCAGTCCTCAACTCACAGGTGAACAAGCCCAGAGAGGGTGAGTGGCTTGCTCAGAGGTACACAGCTGTGTGGCACAGGACTGGCTATTAAAATCACTGTGTGCCCCTCAGCCTTCAATCTGTCTGGATGTGCTCCCGCTGAGGAGGCTGTGGGGACCCTGCAGGGAAAGAGGGTTCTGAGAGGACAGGAGCAGAGAAGGTGATGATTAAGAATGCTGCAAACTGAGAGGCCCACTGGCTGACTGACTGGATGGCCAGACACTGCTGGGACTGTTACCAATAAGAAGTTAGGGAATGAAATGTGGCCATCCCAGCCATCAGCATGTTATCAGGATGGGATAAAGGGCACAGGGACAATGTCATCCATCTCTGCTGAACACTTTCCTATCTACATTTCTGTGTATACACGTTTAACCTGCTATATGGAGAGGATCACTTCCATTTTACTGAAGAAACTGGGGTCTGGAGAGTGGAGGTGACCAGCCCAGGATCACATAGCTGGAGCCAGTATTAGAACCCAGATCTTTCTTGGAATGCTCACAGAGGTGCAGCAGGGTGTGGGCTCACCCCGTACAAGGTTTCTAAGCAGCCAGGTTTCTCAGAGGATGAGAGAAACCCTTGCTCTGTCTGTCACTCCAGCCCCTTCTCTTTGGGATGCAAAGGGGCTCACCTGCTTCAATCCTCCATTGCACCCAAAGGTGGCAAGGGAATGGGGGTGGGTGCTAAGAGCTTGGGAGCTGGAGCCCAATGGACTAGTTCCAGCCCCACTCCCACCCCCTAATAATGGACTGTGTGATTCTGGGCAAGTTCCTTAATCTCTCTGGCCTCAGGCTCCTCATCTGTAAGATAGGCATGCTTCCTGCCTGTCTGCCCACTCATTTTTCAACAGATATTTATCGATACTTACTACTTGCTAGGTTCTGTGCTAGGTGCTGAGGGTACAGCGGTAAGCAGAACAGCCCATGGTGTCTGTTCTCAAGCAGAAAAGCCTATGGTGTCTACTCTTAATAGGGTTTAGAGATATGTGGAATGAAATTAACAGACAAACCAATGTCAGTTTCACAGGGATATGAGATGATGGGACAGAGGCTGTGAGCACAATCAGCAGGAGGACCCTGCCATCTCTGGTGGGAGTGGACTAGGGAATTGAAGAAGGTGGGATCTGCAGGCTGAGCAGGAGCTCTCCAGATAAAAGGGGGAGGTGGTGTTCCTGGCAAAGAGAAGGGCATGTACTAAGGCTCTGAGGCTAGAAAGAGCTTGATTCTCAAGGAAGTAAAAGGAGGCCCAAATGATGGAAATAGTGTGGGCGAGGGGCAGGAGAGCAGATAGGGGCTTTGTAGGTCCTTATCCTGGGAAGGGAAGGGACCTTAGGGTTTTAATGGTTAAACAGGATGAGAAACCTAAGCCCTTGGTAAGGAGCCTGCCACATTACAGAATTCCACGCCATGTCACAGAGTGACACCCCAGTAACATCACACCTTCCACAGCCCACACATTCATTCAGCCAACAGTGACTGAGGGAGACTCTGAGCCAGGGACACATTAATAAGCAGGAAAGGGGTCCTGCTTACACAGAGTCATAGGCAGGTGGATGAAAACATCCAGCAGATATCTGTGGAATCCCCAGCGTGCTGGGAACTGGGGGAAACTGCCTGACAGAAGGAGAAACTGAGGCCAGGAGACGTGAAGGGTCCCTAACTCCCTGGGGTTATGGGTGATTGAGATAAGATCTGTGGGCTCAGGACTCTCAATCCAAGTTCCCTCCGGTCCCCCAGACTGCCCCCAATGGTAGCCATGCCTGAGAACTGCTGGGCAGAAGAGATGTAATTACAAATAGTACTGGGGGGTGGTATTGAGTGAACAAATACTACACGTCAGGGAATGTTCGTTCTGAGAACTTTTCATATCTTGGTTCCTTTAATTCCTACTCTTTAAGGTAGTCCGATTATCATCTCCATTTTACAGATGATGACACTGAAGAACAGAGAAGTCACTTAATTTGGCCAAGGTTGTCTAGCTGGTAAGTACACTGAGATCTGAACTCAGACATCTTCACTACTCTGCTACAGGTCTGGGGAACACTTGGACCCTGCCAGGGTGTTTAGCAAGTGATAGAAGGGAGCACGGTATAGAAGCAGGGTATGGAGCCAGAGCTGGGTCTGAAGGAGGTAAGCAATGCTGACAGAACCTCAACAGCCTCCAAAGATGTTCTCATAGGGGCATCCTACATTCTCCCCAGAGGGAATTCCCTTTGGGATCTGCTGATGAAGCTGGTTTATGTGTTACTGTGCCCATTAGGGCCAGGAGGTGCTACTGTGTCCCTCTGTCCATCCTACCCTTCAGTTTTACAGATGGGGAGCCTGAAGTCCAGACAGGGGCAGCCACCTGCTTTGGACCCACAGCAGAAAAGCCCAGGATGGGAGAGAGTGCGTGCTGGCTCTAGGGCACCCCTTTAACCGTATAAGAAAAGCTCTGTCACCTTGTGAGGCTGCCTTGCTCAGAACCCATCTTCATCAGATATGGCTCCAAAGACCAGGGGCTAGTGCTACCCTCCAAGGAGATCCTGTATCATGGGGACATTCTAGGCCTGGGTGGCCCCTCTGTAGGCCCTCTGGAGGTGGGACTGCCCTCAGGCCTGGGCCAACTCACTCACTACTACTCTTACTGATAGGCTGCCCTGAGGGGTGAAGGTTGAGGACTGGACCAGGGGGTGGCTGGGATGGGACTAACTGCCTTGAGCCAAGGGATGTCCTGCTCTCCTGGGCCCACCCTTCTCTCTTCCAGCCTCCCTGTCCTTCTAACCCCACAGGCCGATCTGCAATAATGAAATAAAAGGACATGGATGGGTCTTGGCAAACTGAGAGCAGCTTCTCAGATATAAGATACTATTTCTTTATGGGGGACACAGCACAGTAGAGCAAGGGCTTGGAGATCAAAGAGATATGGAACTGAACCCCTATTCTGCCATATACTACTTGGAGGCTTTGAGCTAATCACTTGGCTAATTTGAGCCTCAGTTTCCACACCTGTGAAATGGGAATAATACCTGCAATTATGAGTGCTGTGAGGCTCAAATGAGTAACATGTATGTATGGTGCCCAGCAAAGTCTGGCTTGCTTCCTCATCTCTGTTTTGCAAAGGTGAAAACACTTTTAAGTTGTAGGAAATCTGTTTTTCAATGACAATCAAAATGACAGAGAATGTGAAGATATCATTGTTCCTTTTCTTCATTTATTTACCATTAATTGAGAACTTACTACATACCTGGCAGTGTGGGGACTGCCTCCTGGAGCAGGGTTTTGTAGGAGAGCACCTAGTAGCAAAGAAGAGAAGGAGGGAGGGAGGGCTTGGGGAGCCCTGTGAGGTGCTAAGTGGTGGCTCTGTCCTGGGATGAGGGAAAGGTAGTGTTCGTGCTCTTGCTATGTGGGGGCTGTCTCAAATATCTCAGGATTTCCACCAAGGGTGGTAACCATCTCCTCTGGACTTGGTCAGAGGCCCATGAGCCTCTGTTTAAAAATTCAGCCCTGACACAGGTTCCAGAACTACCCTGGCTAGAGGCTGAGTGGTGTATGGCTCTGGTGTAGGCTGTGAACTCACACCTCAGGTGTGAACACACCTGAGTTCAAATCCAGGCTCTACCATTCACTGGCTCTGTGACCTTGGGCAAGTCATTTCTCCTCTCTGTGCCTCAGTTTCTCTATCAGTAAGACAGATATAATGTCTATCTCAGAGGATTGTGTTAGGATTAACTGAGATACTGCATGTAAAATACTTTGCCTGTCATGTGTTATAGGCACAATTAATGGTAGCTTAAAATGATCCACAAGCCCGCCCCACTTCCCTTGAAGTAAGCAGGACCTAGGTATCTTATCCTGGTGGCTCGGTGTGGTGGCAGTCTTGCCAGTGGTGTGCTGGTTTTGATTGTACTGGCTCATATGATCTGATTGTGCATATCAGTCATATTGGTAGTTTACAGTCTGCTAGGGTGGGAGCAATTACCCCAGAGAAACCAGTAAACACTACAAAGCATGCCCTGAGAGCTGGTCACTACATGTTCACCACAAACCACTGAGCCCTGTGTAGGAGCTCAACGCTGCTGCCTGGAGTCCACTCTGCTCTTGGTGTCCCAGGACCCCTTTCTGCTCTGCTTTCCCTTGATCTGATTCTCCAGGCCCGCTGCCCTTACCCACCCAGCCCTGAGAACCTGCTCTTGGGAGGTCTCTCTTATTCTCCCGCCATGGAGCATGCCATGGATCACCTCCTGCCCAAAGGGATTTCAGTGTCACCCGAGGTGACTCTGGTGTGGCGCTGCCCTAGAAAACTGTTGGTCTATTGTCTGTCTTCTCTCTCTCCCTCCCTCTTTGCCTCTCTCACCACTGAACCCTTTTCAGCTCAGCCTCCAGCACAGCAGCCATTACCTTTTCACTTAAACTCTCATCCTGAAGGTTCCACAACGCCCAATGCCCACTCCTCTGATCTTACTACTTCTACCTTTTCTCCCTATGACCCTGTAAGGCAGTGGCCTATGGCTTTGGACATAGGTGGCCCCATGGAGGTCCTGGTCCCACTCCCTTCTCCCTGTAGTCCTGGACAAGTTACTTGACCTCTTGAAGACGCCACAACAAGGACAGTGATATATATTGGGGTCCTCTTCCGGGGTCAGGCACTGTGCCAATAGCTTTACTGGTAGATCTCATTCTCATTTCCTCATCTGCAGAATGGGGACGATAAAAATGTCTCGCCTAGGGAACCAGGTGGTGATCCCCTGCAATAGCTTTTGTGAAATTGGCTGGCTGATTGTAAAGCGCCCTGCTAACGCTGCTTTGAAGGGCAATGCTTGTTTAGATTTTTAGATGTGTTAAAAAAAAAAAAAACAAAAAAGCGCTACAGGCATGATATTTATAGTCAGCTCCCGTACAGGTTTTTATCATTCCTCGGCCTGCTCAGCTAAAAATAACAAATGACAAAGGTCACGTCTGCTCCTACCTATCAGAGGAATCTACAAAGAATAAGGCTTTTGATTCACTGCCTCAGCGAAGAGAGAACTCTTCTACCAGCCACAGCTCCTGGAATTCCTTACTGGGAACTGGTGGAGGTGGGGATAGGGGTGGGCTATAGCACGTTGCTGTATAGGTGAGTCCTGGCCTCGATCATCATTTTCTCCAGTCTGGGGAGGGAGGTAGTGGTGGAACGACCATAGATGGAAGGGCAGAAGTCCTGGGCCCTGGTTCCAGGGTGGGGTGTGGGCCTCAGTTTCTCCATATTCAAAACGAAAGGGTTAAATAGGTGCTGAGAACTTTCTCCAAACCCTAAATGCAAAGGTATTCTAGCCTTATCTCTCCCCTCAACCCTGTACCACTGTGGACTCACTTAATGAATAACCACTGGCCCCTGTTAATGACAAGTCTTGGTTATGAAAATAATAAAGGCCAGGATCTGTGGAGTGCTGACAACAACGTGCCAGGTACATGCCTCTAGGTGCCTTTGGGTGGAGTAAACTCACTGACTCCACGCACCATCTCCTCATCCCCGGAAGGAAACTTGTCCCCATCTGACAGATGAGGGAGGGGACCTAGTCCTAAAGGTGAGGCTGCATGTGCATGGTCTGGCACCAGGCAGTGATGGCTCCAGAATTTAACCAGGTGTCTGCTTCCTGGGCCTGAGCCCAGTACCAGGCACTGAGCTGGGTACAGCAGGTAGAAGGACAGACACACCCAGATCTTGCTTTCCCCATCGCCAAGGGAATGGCAGTCCCATCTATGGAGACCCTCACACAGTGCAAGAAGTGGCAGTGGATGGAGGATACTTCCATTTGACCCCATGGACGTTCCAGTGAGGAGCTTATTTCCCCTGATCCTTGCTAGTTGAAATGTGGATGGGAAAGGCATTCCAGGTGGCGGGCACTGTGCACTGTGAGAGTGGAGGTGGGATGAAGTGCATGCAAGTGCCTGGGGATGTTTGGGGAAGGGTGGGCTGCGTGTGGGTGGAAGTCACAGAAGGCCACTGGAAACTGTGGCAAGGAGGTCAGTATTTTGTCTGTGGGCCAGAACTCCTCAAATCTCAGTAATATTGTTTGTTAGTTCCGCATGTACTAGCATAGACTTCATATTTTTCTTTAAATCAACTCCCTTTTTTTAAAAAAAATATACACCTACTTAGTATTATCTTAAGCATTCATAGCCACGAGATCATAGATTTGCTTTGCCAGTTGTATTTTTCTCCTAACACATTAAAATAAGTGCACAGCTATTAAAATAGAAAGGACGTGCTTGCTCAGAATGGCAGCCCAGCTTTGCTTTTTGGGAACTGCAGATGGGGCCTGGGCCCGCAGCTGGGTTTAGGTGGCAGATCTGATCTGGGTTACAGAGGATTTCTCTGCGATTAGAAGGGGCAGGAGAGGCATTCCTGGGGGTCGGCCCCCACCCCAATGACAAAGGTTGTTGGTGCCAGTGTGCCACCTGACTGGGTACTGCCTGTTCCTCTCGTCCTCGGCTCAGCTCTCCATTTTCACCTGAGCCTAGAAGAGCTCACTCCTGGATATACTCTTTTCCCAGCCAAGAGCTGCTGTGTCCCGTTCTGACCTCAATGACTAACACACATTCCTGGCCTAGTTAGAAAGCCCCTCGCCTCTCATATTTATAGCCACCTCCCAACTCTGCTCTCGCCTCTGAGGGAGTCCTGGCCCTTTCTGGTCACCCCTGTGCTGCCCCAGCCCTGCTTGTCCTGACAGGCTCTTTCAGAACCTCCTCTTTGAGAGAGAGGAGTGCAGCAGGGGTTTCATTCTGGGTGACCAGGGTAAGTGGCTTCTCCTCTCTGAACCTCATCTGTAAGATGGGAGCCATCAGACTACCAGGTTGGGCTGGCTATGGTGAGGATTCAGTGAGATCCTGGTTCTGAAATATGGGTAATGACTAATGTTTGGGGAGGGGAGGACCAGCTATACGCCAGGCCCTGTTCTAAGCACTTGGTACATTTGAATTCATTTAGTTCTTACAACATGAACTAAGTTATCCCCACCCCACAAGGGATATACTATTATCATCATGCCCATTTTGCAGGGGAAGAAACTAAAGCACAGGAAGGTCATTGCACAAGGCCACACAGCTAGCTGGGATCCAAACCAGACTCCAGAGTCTGTATCCTGAGCACTACGCTGGCCTTGGCACACATTGTGTGTCCTCAGTCATACAGTGGACCTGCCCCTATGTGTTCCCTGCTTTGGGGTCTCATTAACTAATTATGTCACTCACTGTCTGCAGTCAAGTGGCTGGGGATGGGGTGGCAAATAATGAAGGCCATGTGGTAGACTTGGACATTGGCTCCTTCTGGGAAGTTAGAGAGGACATGGCTAACAAGCGAATAGAGCAGGAAGGGGCTGAGAATCACAGGTGGGCCTGGCATTAAGGTGACACTGAGCAAGTGAGGGGGACACTGAGGCCCAGAAAAAGGAAGAGCAGGCTGTAGGAGTGGAGCCCCCAGTTCCCATCCTTGCAGCCCCTTCCTCGCTGTGATTTTCCTCACCCTGGCATCTTGAAGGGATGGGAACTGCAATAAATTTATTCAAAAAAATGTTTTAGGAAATTAGCCACCTTGTCCCAAGAATATTCATAGTTACAAATGGGGATTCCAAGAGGGATAAGAGAACTAATATTATTTGGTGTTTACTCTGTATGCAGCACTATACCAGGCACTTTGTTGTCACTTGTTCATTCAACAAACATTAGCTCAGCACTTGCTCCACAGTGGTACTTCAGATGTTAGCTCACTTAATTCTCAGTAACTTTGTGAGGTAGGCACTACCATTACCAGATGAGGAAACAGAGGCACAGAGAGGTGAAGCCTCCAGTCTCCTGCCCAAGGGCATTCACCTAGCAAGTGGCAGGACTCAGATTGAAGGCAGAGCTTTGTTCATGACACACAATTGCCGATGTGAATGCGGGGGCATCAGCACTGTGGGGAGTTGCCAAGGAGAAGCTGTCACCTACTCTGTCTCTGCACACACCTTCCCTTAGCAGCACACATCTGGTTGTGCCCCACTCTTTCAGGCCCATGACCTGATCCCACATGGTCAGCCTGACATGGTATAAAGGAGCAGTTGGGAAAACGTCCCATCTTGTGGCTCTTCCTAAAATCAGCTGTAAGTGATAAAACCTTGTTCTCAAACTCAAACGAAGCTGGCAAGGTGTGGCTTCAGGATTCTGGAGTGGAAGAGAGGTGTTGGACTGTCTGTCCTGAGCCAGAAAATTGATGGCTGACCCTGATTTAATTAGCTTTAGCTTAGAATGATTTAGGGAAGCCTGTAATTAGCTTAAGGGCCCAGAGGGAGAGGCCGGGTGGAAGCCAGCACTGAGCAGGCAGTAAGGGGTGGGGATGGGTGGTTTTAAGCTCAGATTCCTGGTCTTGCCAGGTAATGGAGGTTGAGTAAACCCCTTGTTGTTTATGGAGGTGGGTGGACAGAAATCCTAAATAAGTGCAGAGAAAGAGATGGGGGCTAGAGGGGCTGAGAGTGAGTTTGGAGATGGTGCCTTCGTATTTTGATGTGTATTGGACTAAGATAAAGACTTCTGCAGGTAACACCATGGGTTCCAAGGGTAGCAATGAGGATTCGAACCCAAATCTGTCATATACTAGAGCTGGTAAGTGTCCTTCTATACTTCACAGAGGTAGGGCAGTGGGGTTGGAGATTGAAAGACAGGAGGATTAAGTGGGTAGATACGAAGCAGAAATGAAAATAAATGTTAGATTTGGTTTTTAAAATATATGTTGTGCACCTGTTGTGAGCCAGGGCACCAGATGAAAAGTACACAGTGCCTGCCTTCCAGCTGCTCATGGTTCAGGGTATGTGTACTGCTAAGTCCTACTTCAACAGTCTTCCCTTCTGGGTTCAGCAGCTAACTCTTCTCTGGGCCCCCTGAATGGCTTCTATCCTGCTTCTCACCCCATGCAAGGTCTGCAGCCCCAGCCTTAGACTTGGTACGGGTCTCATTGGATGTCTGTGGACTCCCATGCTTTGCTTCTTCTCAGTTGCTGTGCTCATCCCTTTCATCACAACAATCCTCCAAGTGAGGCTCAAGAGGTTAACTAGCTGGCTCAAGGTCACACAGCTAGCAAAGTTGAAAAGCCAGGATTTGATCCCACATCTGTCTGAATCTATAGCCTCAGGCCTTCTCTGTGATCCTGTCTCCCTGGGACCATCATGTCCATCTCCTTTCCACCTCCTAGGTCATTTTACTGGAAGTTACTTGCTTTGAACATAGCCTTTGCGGAAGCTAGCTTTGCACTTGTTAGCTAGAAGGTGATGCATTTTGGAAACCACCCAAAAAAAAGACACTTGAAATAACTTTTCTCCATAGTTCTTGCTGCCAAAATGCACTGAACCCTTAACGAGAGCAGGACTCACATTGATGCTGTCTGTTTGGTTGGGATTTACAGCTGACAGTGCACTTTTTAACTCATTACCTCATAGAGCCTCACAGCAGCCTTGGGGTGGGTATCCTGTACCTCCTTTTACAGATGAGGAAGCTGGAGGCTCAGGAAAGTAATGGGGCTTACTCTAGGTCATGTCCTTACCTAGGGGTGACCTGGGATAAGTCAAGTTCCCTCCCAGAGCCTCAGGTTTCTTCATGTGAAAAGATGGTGATGATGTTGGCTTCACAGGCCTGCTCTAATGGTTAAGGAAGAAAAAATGGGCTAGCACAGAACCTGCCCCCAAGAGGTGCTCCACGGCTGGTAGATGCACTTGACTCTCTAGGCAAAGCAAAGGCCACAAACATACAGAGAGTTAGGATAAGGAGAGGCCAAGAATGAAAGGTTCTCGAGCTACCACTTGTGCAGCAGGCATGTTGGCTGCCATTGACAATGATAACAATGGCTGATTCATATTGTTTAATCCTCTGAGGTGTCATCTCATTTCACCCTCATCATAAACTGCAGGAGGTAAGTACAATTTTAATCCCCATTGGACAGATGAGGAATTAGAGGTTCAGCCAGGTTAAGTAAGGGGGAACCAAAGAATAGTTTTTCCATAGGAAGAAAAAAAAACCCCTCAAGTTCAGAGTATCACAAGCCTGTAAATGAACCTCTTCCCAGAAAATACCCCTCTAAAATTTCTCTCCAGAACATGCCTCCCTTCTTTCCTCAACCCCTTTACCTCTCACTTAGAGACTTCCTAAACCATGGAGTTCTCTGCTAGCTCCTTCCCTTAGCCTGAAATTCAAGAGCCCCTTGGAATCCTGCCGCACTATCCCACCTGCTAGACCAGGGCAAGAAGTAAAACTGGAGTTCTGAACATTGTGAATCTTAGCTATGGCTTTGGAAGTGGGGGAGGCCCTTGCTTTATACTCAGCTGCACCCCTGATATATAGTACTGATGACATCATATTCCAAATATGCTACTGGAAGAACCATAGGCAGAGGGGAAAATTCCCAAGTTGCCCTCCCTTACTTTGCCCAAAGTCTGTTTGATTACCCAGGGTGCCCTGTGTTACTTGCCACCAGGACTTGGGAACTAGGAGACTGCTTTTTGGGTCCACTAGGTGATAAGACACAATGAGTCCAAGCATTTCTCTCTGAGCCTCAGTTTCCATTTCTCTAAAATGCAGGAGAAAGAAAAGAAAGCAGGGCTAGACTGGGGTAGAAGCTGCAAGCCAGCCACTTGGGAGAGCAGCCAGCTTAAAATAAATTTGTTTGTTTTGCTCAGAGCTTAAAATAAAATTGAACTAAGTGCCAATGTTTAAAAATTGGGAGACTGTGCACAAGAATCTAGATTTCTGGTTTCTCAAATATTGGAAGTGCTGCCCACTTGAGTTGGCTGGAGGTAGGTGAGGCCATAGATATGGGAAGCTGGTCACCAGTTTAGCCTTCTCATCTGACTTCGTTAAGGGTGTGTTCTCACCTGGACTCAGGATATGAGTTTACATTGCCTGGAAAGTCAGGGCCCCTCAGAAAAGAGAGGGGGCTTCTGGCATATAACCTTTTCCATTTACTTAATGAACAACTGTTATATGCCAAGTGTTGTTTTAAGCATACTGCACATAGTCCTAATTGCTAATCGCATACCAGTCAACTACTTAATTCTTGTAATAACCTCTTGAGGTGAGTACCACTGTTATCACACACTCTTTACAGATGAGGACACTAAAGCCCAGAGAGGTTAACCCACTGGCTCAGGGCCACATGCTAGTAAGTGGTGGCCTTGGGACTTGAACTTTGGCAACCTGGCTCCTGAATCTGTGTTCTAATCACTGTATTATGTTACCCACCCCTTTTCCTGGGTTAGTGGCCAGACTTGTGGATTTGTCTAAGTTTTCATGTCCCAATATGAAAACTAAATGTCACCCCTCCCCCATTTCTCCTTCCTTCCTCTAATTTATTACTTCATTCCCTTATATGTCAATCAACTCCTTAATCCTCTCAACAATCCTATAAGTCATAGGTACTATTATTATCCCCATTTTAAGATGAAGAAATTGAGGCACAGAGAGGCTAAGTGATGTGTCCAAGGTCATTCGGAGCCAGGGTTTGACACTGATTGCAGAGTTTGTGCTCTTGACACGCTTTATCTTCCCCGTACACCCTCAAATGCCCACTCTTGCCATTTATTCTTCTCTCCTTCATTTCTTCACTCACCTAACCATCTAATACTCAACTCAGATCCTGTGCTGGGCATGGGGAACACCTGTAAGGTGCATCGAAGCTGGCTGGAACAGGAAGGTGACATCCTGCTCTCAGAACAGGAACTGCTCATGATCACTACACTGAGGCCAGTGGGAGAAATGGTTTCCAACTGACAGCCTAAGGGAGCTCAGAAGGAAGCAGCAGAGGGAAGTTGAGTAGTCCCTGGCAGCTTCCTGTAGGGCAAGTCCTCAGCAAGGCACTTAGAGAGTCAGGGAGACCCCAGCATCCCCCTGCCCAAACCTTGGACCTCACTCTTTACTAGTCAGTTGGAGCACTGACTAGCCTTTTAGTCCTGGATCTGCCATGGATCTTGTGTGGGGCCCTTCACAAGGGGATTCCGCTTTCTGGGCCTCAGTTTCCCCATCTGTAAAATGAGGGCATTAGACCACTGGCAGCTCAAAGGCCAGATCCAGTCCATGAACATATTTTGCTTGAGTATTTGTAAAATGCTTCTATTTAAACAAACAAACAAACAAAACATCTTTTGTTTTAAAAGTTTTAGAATTACAAAAAATTGCTAAGTACAGAGAATTCCCATCTACCCCACATCTACTCAGTTTCTCTTATTATTAATAGCTTATGTTAGTATGGTATATTTTTCACAGTTAGTGAATCAATATTGATTTGTTAATATTAACTAAAGTCCATACTTGATTTCTTTAGTTTTTACACAAAGTCCTCTTTTCTGTTCCAGGACCCCATCAAAATATCACATTATATTTAGTCATCATGTCTCCTTAGGCTCCTCTTGGCTGTGATAGTTTTGCAGAATAAAAAAAAAATTAGAATGCCTCAGAAGGAGTGTTTTGGGGTACAAGAAATAGTCTATTTTTTTTATCTGGGTGGTGGTTGCATATATTAACATATGTAAAAATCATTAAGTGATACACTTAAAATTAGTGCACTTTACCCATTTTAATGTATGTATATCATGCCTCAATAAAAAAACAATTGAATGTCTCTTTCCCCACAGTCCCCAGCACTCCCTATCATATTCTGCTCCAAGTCTATCATTCTTTGGTATCATCTGCTTAGCATCTGTAATCACCACATGGTATATAAGTAAGCCCTTTCTAGTTCATTCATCTGTAAACTGAGTATACTGACATTTTCTACGTGATAAGGGTGAAGATTAATTGAGATAATTTAATACATAAGCTCTTAGCACAGTGCCTCATATGTAGTAAATGTTCAATAAATGGGAACAATTATTATTGTTGCTCATGTAATATTTATATTACTAAAACAGGTACATACTCTTCTTTTTCTTTAAAGTAAACCCAATCCTCCCCCTTCTCTGCTTCCTCTTACATCTCCGTCTCTTCCTGCCAGGGAAGGCCCAAACTCTGATGGCCAGAAGGTGGAGGAGAAGTTGGAGGAGACAGAATCAAGTCTGCAGAGATGGCCCATATCTGCCAACAGAAATAGAAGACCTCCAAGGATGACTCCCAGACCTGAGCCCTATGTTCAAAGAAACTTTGTTGGAAGTTGGAGTTCTAATCCTTTTCTTCTTAAGGAGCCTCTTGGGGTGCAAGGAGTTTTGCAGTTCTCAGACATCTGCCCTCAAAAACTGCATCCTGTCTCCCTTTGGACCTCCCACTGGCCAAGGATCCCTCGGGACAGTAGGGACACTGGAGACCTTTTGGAGAGGGGCTGTGGAAACCATGGAAGAAGATAACCTCCCACCCTGCTCTCTGCTGGCCCAGCCTCTTGGCGAATGCCAGCCTCCTCTGTGTGACACCCCAGACCTATGCCTGGAATCAATGTGGTTAGTGCTTTAGGGGTTTCAGATACTTTAGGGGGACCCCTTTCAAAAAGAAGCCAAGCTCTAGGCAGGATCTGCTAAGAGGCAACAAAGACCAACAAGAGCCAGTGAGATGAGGGGAGCAGAAAGAATAGGAATGGGTGTTAGGAGGCCAGGCTGGGGCCTGTTCTTCCCTCTGACATGATGTGTGACCACTGGCAGGTCCTTTTCCCTGAGTCTCCCTTTCCTAATATTAATGAAATAATAGCAATAACAACAACACTAGTAAATAATAACAGTGATGATAGTAATGAGGATGGTGGTGGTGGTGATAAACCCTTTATGTATGCAGCATTTTATCCTTACAAGTATCCTGTGAAGTAGTTCCCATAATTATCTCCACTTCACACATAAAAAAATGGGAGTCAGAATGTCAAGGACTTGTCTAAGGCTTTCCAGCTGAAAAGTTTATACACACGGGATTTGAACTCTGGTCTGTCCGACCAGAGTCTGAGGCCATAATTTATGTTGTCTCTTTTGTAGCTGCACCTGTGAAATGAACAGGTAGCCTAAAGGGTCTCAACTTTTCTACTGGTGCTGACCTTGTTGCTGAAGGCTAGTCTTATGTTTAGGAAGTAACAGGGAACAGTGATGATTCTTAGAGCTACAGAGGACTTACCTGTGCTAAGGGGCTGCATCTACCACCTCGTTTGATCCTCACAGTAGGATAATGAAATAGGTACCATTATCATCACCTCTATTTAATAGGGTGGAAAACTGGGGCACAGAGAGACTGAGGTAAATGAATAAAGTTTCACATAGGCACCGGGATTTGAATCTGGATAGTTGGCTCCAGAGCTTGCTCTCTTACCTGCTTATAGCAGTCCTTTGGAGGAAGGGCGTCTACAGAACTGTGCGAGCCAGGGACTGTCCCCCAGAGGGGATCCTCTTTAATTCTAAATGGCTCCTGTGGGCCAGGCCTCAACCATACAGCCACCCTCCTAGCCCAGGACTCAAAGGCTTGCAAGTCCCTCCCCTAACTACGTTGTTTTCATCTCAGCAATGCCTGCCCTGGAGACCCAGCCGGTCTGGAACCGTGGGCAGTGCCCAGTGAACCCACCTTCCCATACCTGGGTTGGAGATGGTGGAGAATCCCCTGGTGCCTCCTCTGGGTTCCAGGCCACAGACACGACACAAATCCCTATTCTGACCTCTCGTCTTCAACACCAACAGCCACTGTGGAAGTCTTCAGCCTGCGGCTAGACCCTGAACGATGGCCACGGCGCCTGGTTCTATCCAGTTGCCAGGAGGGCTGCCTCCCTTTCTGGCCTTGGGATAAGCGACGGGGGAGGCCTGAGTGGAGGAGAGTGGGGGAGCATGGCTGGCCACCAGGGGCCACAGGCTGGCCTGCACGGGCTGGCCTCCACTGGGCTGCGTGCTTGGTGAAACAGAAGCCTCTGCCAAAAGCATTCTGGGTAGCAGGCATTTCTCTGTCTCTGGCTTCCTCTTGGGCCACTGTTCATTTGACGTTTCTGATCCTATCAGCAGTGCCCTGGCTCCAGTCCTAGTTACCTGGAAGTGCTTTTGTTCTGAGGACTCCCTGTACGACTAGCTGGTGTAGAGTGGCCCTGGGAATGTGAAGAAAGGGTGGCCGCCATGTGTGCATCTGACTGGACCCATGAAAGGAGGCTTCCAAAGAAACAGGCCACATGAGTATGAATGCTGGGGAGAGGCCAGCTGAAGAGAGGTAGGGAGGGCCTGGGCCAAAAAGCCGGGATCTCACCTCCTCCAGGAAGCCTCCCTAGGCTACAGGGAAAAAAGGTGACAGAGCCTCCCACCTACCCTGTCTCTTGGTCCCATGACATTCCTTGCTTGTTCCCTCTTAAGCTGCTTGATTCTTTTCTCTGGGTTTCAGAGAACAGGAAGAAAACATTTCTTGTTTTCCGTGAAGCAGAGCCCACGTCCCTTCTCCACCACTGAAGAAGGAGCATTTCCCCATGAGTAGTTTCCCAGCTCCTATATCTTCCCCTTCATGTGCTGTTTGTTTTATTTTAAACATTTCAAGTATGAGGAACTCGCTCCTATCATTTTTTATCTTTAAGTGAATTTATATTTTGTTAATCACAACTTCTATTTGACAAATAGTTGAACATCTATGCTGTAAACATATTATTTAGTCAACCAAGTGACTTCCTTTGCTTCCCAGACTCTCGCTTTTTAAAACACAGTTTAAGTCACACAAGCACTAAATGAATTCTTCCTTGTTGAACAAGGCCAGTGCAGGAACTATATGCTGGCGATTCCTGTGTAGTGACTCCTGGGTGGTTACGTGAGACTCTCCCGAGCATGTTTACCTTTGTTGTCCCTCACTAAGTGGCCTGGATTGCTGCATGTTTTAAGCCTGTGTATCTTATTTTCTTGACCATTTTATCTCTGCTCTTGGCTTCATTTCTGCAAGCTCTCTAAAACTGCAGTCTGTTTGCCTCCAGTAGCAAACTCCTCCTCTGTGACTTCATAATGTACCCCACCCAGTGGCCTTCTTGCACACTCTTTACTCAACAAGTGCTGAGCACCTACTGTGTGTCAGTCAGGAACTAGGGAAACTGAGATAAGCAATTCCTAGACTCTGGGCTAAGGCGGGGTGAGGGGAGGGAGAGGATCATGAAGACACTCATGTTGATCCATATACTCAGAGAGGTTAGATCACTTCTGGGTCACACAGCTAGGAGGAAATAGGGCTTGAAAGTCAGACCTATTTGAGTTGAAGCCCTAAGTAAACTCTTTCCACCACGCTACTCCTCCTGGGAAGTTTAGGGTTTAGTGGGAGAGCTATAACTAAACAACCAAATAAAACACGAGGCATATCTGAAGAGCTGAAGGACAGAGAGGATTAATTTTCATGTGGGTGGAAGTTACACTGGGGATGCTTCCAGAGGAGGTAAAACCTGAGCAGGCTCTTCTATTCTCTAGCTTAAGAAATTAGATAACACATGTTGTTAAACCTGTGTCTAAAGTGAGAGTCAAAATGCTCTGAGTGAGGAGTGCTGGGTTATTTATGCATAAAATGTCTGAGCATGAAGTGCTTGAACTGTGTGCCATCTCTACACTTTGCCACATAACAGATAGTGAGGGCCCTATCCTTCGAGGTAACCAGGAAGAAATTAAAAAGTTAATTCAAGAATTCTGAATAAAGCTTCCAGCATTGGGTGGGATTCTTCAAACAGTAAAATCCTACAAGTTTTATTAGTCTCGGCCTAGGAAGAGAAGGTAGGTCCCTTCTTAGTTCTCCCACTGACCTTGGGGAGGGGAGCCCTCAACCCCAGGCAGGCCAAGGCTGACAGTGAGGCCTGAGGGAGCTCAGTGATACCTGGGAGCCCAGTAGCTTTCAATCCCATTGGACTCAGATGGAGCAAATACTTTTGAGCAAATGCCTACCAGGCCCTTGGGTAGTGGTTACCTCAGTAACCCCCATGCCAATCCCTGAGGTAGGGGCACCTCACGACAGTCATCCTAAGCCACCAGGCCTGTGCAGAGCAGGTAGCAGATGCCCCAGGTCACACAGCAGCTCCTGGCAGAGCAGGCCTATGGGCATGGAAAGTTTTCTCTGTCCCATCAAATGCTGGACTTCCTGGAGGCCACTCCCAACAGCCTTACAGAGCTGGCAGAACCTACACAGTCCAAATCCTTTGTTTGCAGGGGAGAAAACTGAATCCCAGAGAGAAAAAAGGGAGAGTGCCTGCTGGGTGGCCAGTAACACACAAGGTTCTTTATAGACTTCCCTCATCTGTGATGTAAAAACCATCCCTACTTTGCACATGAGGAAACTGAGACTAAAAAAGTGGCAAGATTCACTGAGCATCACAGAGCTCAGAATGGCAGTGTTGGGAGTCGAACCAAGCACGTAGGCATGCTTGTGCCTAGTCTGGTGCATTCTAACCAGTTCACAGCACACTGTCCTCATTAGTCATTGTGGCATTGGGAGTACAGGTCGATGGTCCTCAGTTTAAGCAATGTGGGAATCTCATTTTAAGAATGGGGATCTGGCAGGATGAGTGGGGGTCTACCACAGACCCCTTACCTCTCCTGGCTAAGCTGGGGATGCCATGGGGGTGATGGGCTTGGGGTTCCTGTGTAGGCAGGAAGTCGGAAGTGGGTCTCATCCCAGAATAAAAGCTGAGTGACTGATCAGTTATCTGACCACACAAGGAGTGACTGGGGTTCTCCCATGGTCCTTAGAGCACTCAGGAAGGACTTTTCCCCCTTCAAGGTGATAGACAGGAAATGGCCCAGGAAGGAAGCCTTTTCTCCTCATCCTTAAAGATCAATGGTGGAAAGGGCCCTGGTGGCCCCAGTACCCACTGCCCAATAACAGCCAGCTGAATGTTCTCCTGTCCTTGTGACCTTCCCCTGTGGCTTCCTCGAAGGCTGGGACCCTGACTTCCCGCATTCCTAAAGTTCAGAATGCAGTTGGGCTGACAAAGAATGCAGGTTCAAACCCACTTGCTCTTCATGTAACATAATGGCCAGAGACCCAGACTGGACTTTTTAAGGCCAAGAGTTAATAGGGAATCTTCTGAAAGCTAAGGAGTCTGTAATTTTGAGAAGCATGTTGCTGTCTTGGGAAAGATGTAAAAAAGTCCTTTGAGTCTATTTGAGAAATGTCATGAATGAACTGGCAGGCCATTCAGAATCACCTTCAAACAATTATGATGGTGATATGGATTGAACTGTATCTCTTCCTTTCTCAAAGATATGGTGGAGGTCTTAATTCCTAGTACCTGTGGATATGACCTTATTTGGAAATGGGGTTTTTACAGAGGCAAGCAAGTTAAGATGAGGTCGTTGGAGTGGGCTCTGATCCAATATAACTGGTATCTTCATAAAAGGGGCAATTTGCGCACAGAGACAGACATACTCAGAGGAAAGATGTGAAGGGAGAGATGAAAGTAATGCATTTAGAAGCCAAGGGACACCAGAGATCTCCACCAAACCACCAGAAGCTAGGGGAGAGGCCTGCAGCAGAGTCTTTCTCATGGTGCTCAAGCCTGCCAACATCTTGAGTTGGGCATTCAGCTTCCAGAACTGTGGGGCAATATGTCTGTTTCTTTAAGCCACTCAGTTTGCCGTGCTTTGTTACAGCAGCTCCAGCAAATAATATGATTGGCAAACTGTCAATTCCCAGTGCTTGTGCAGTTGAGAGAGACTGACATGGTCCCAGCAGAAAGGGGCCTGCAGTCCTCTCAATTTGAAGCAATTGTTCCCACTGGGGACACGAGGAGAACAGAGACCTACTGAGCAGCCATTGATATCTCAGATTTTCTCTCCCACTCAGTCCTTCCAACGTCTTTAAGAAGAAGGGCTTCTTATTCCCATTTTAATGAAGATAAAACTGAGGTGAGAGAGCATTTAAACAGCTGCTGAGGATTGCACAGCTAGGACCTGTGGGCCGTGTGGCCCACATTGATATCTCAGAATGTCAACGCTGTGCCACACCGCCTCCCCAGACAGCACCTGTGCAGAAGAGCTTCCTAGAGTTAACAGGTTGGTATCAGAGATTCATGGTGCACTGACCCAACCTCTTTGTCCCATTATTTCAGACTCTGGCCAGGAGGAGGGCATATGGTTTTCTCCATTCTCTCATTGTAGAAAACAGGAAGGAAGAAAATGTTCCACCTTCCTAAAGGACACACGTTTAAGAAGACTCGAGGACTTAAAGCCCTCGTTTGTGCAAGCTTTCACTTTTCACAGAGCACTTTCTCATGTATTGTCCTTGGCCACCAGCGCTGTCTCTCAGATGGGGATTACTGTGCACATCTGAGGGGTATGAGCTGCTTTGCAAACTGGTGTTAGTTACGACAGCCTAAAATATCACTCCAACATGGAAGTTCTGCCCATCGAATTTATTTATAAGGAAAGATGCCTGTAAATTTTAAAAGGGATTTCCACTGAGGATGTTTTGGTTGTTTTGGTCATAAATGTTCTTAGACTCCATTAACCTCTCTCAGTTCATTTTCTCTCTGGATCTTCTAAAGGGGTTTCCCCTTCTCTACCCAGGCTATGATGGCTCATTTTAGCAGTTGTGGGTGGGTCAGGCTCCGGGAGGCCCTTCTGCTTTAGCCACTGGAGATCCAG
The DNA here is from genome assembly GCA_004027375.1 of Macroglossus sobrinus. Lineage (NCBI taxonomy): Eukaryota > Metazoa > Chordata > Mammalia > Chiroptera > Pteropodidae > Macroglossus > Macroglossus sobrinus. The sequence goes on from PVKZ01002374.1 coordinate 25,956, forward strand.
GAAGCTCTGGGGGAGGCCAGTTTAGCCACTCATGGTCTCCCATGGTTCCTGGAGGGGCTGCCCTCACCTCATTCACTGCATCACTGGGCCCAGTCCAGAACTGGAGCTGCTGAATGCTTGTTAGCAAGTGGCCAAGACCCCAGACTCGAACATGCAGATCTCACTTTCCTTTCCTACACTTCCACTGAATTTTACTAAAAACCTGGGCTCTGGAGCTAGATCCCCCTGGGTTTGAATGTTACCTAGGGTAAGTGATAACACTCTGTGCTTCAGTTTCTCCTTTTGTAAGATGAGGATAGTGACTGTGCTGACCTCATGGGGCTGTTGTGGAAACAAAATGATTAATATTTCTAAAAGCACTCAGAAGAGGGCCTGACACATATCCAGCACTGTATTAAGTGATTGCTATCATTATTGCTATTGTTGTTCTTAATTTATTCAGCCAACATGGATTGAGGGTCATATGTGTGCCGTCAAGATGGACCAGCTTTGCTTGCTGAGCTAACCTGGGTGTTTTACTCAACCACTTTATACCCTGGTTCCCGATTCTGTGAAATGGGGATAATGAAACTACGTATGTTGCAGATTGGTGGTGAGGATAAGGGGCACATTTTGATGCCTGGCTCATGGTAAGTGCTTAGTTATTTTAGGTACTGTTATTATCATCTATATCATTGGTGTTATTATGATTCCTAAGTTAAGGCCATGCCCTCCATAGCTGCCCTGGAGAAACTCGTGATCACCTTGGATAAATCTAGCATTTGGGGCCTGAGCAGCACCACTGTGCCTTCCCTAGATTCTCCCCGACCACCTCTGCCCCAGCATTCCAGAACCAGAACTTTGACTCAGCCCTTCCTGGCATGCCTGTCACCCCTGCTCCTCTCGCAGCTGCACAGGGATGTTTTTTAAACATTCCACAAATAGGTAAGACTCTCCAAAAGCTTTGCCACTGCATGTAGACTATAATTTAACTCAGCACAGAGTCCCTCTAGGCCCTGTCAGATCAGCCCTAGGCAGGTATTCCTCTGCCCACATCACCTAGGTAGAGCCCTTGCTCATCCTTCTCCAGGTCACTGCTGTTCTTGCTCTTTCTCAACCCCACAAGGCTCCTTGCTTTTGGAGGCTTCCCATCTGCCTGGAACACTCTCCAACTCTGGACCTCTGCATGGCTGGCTGCTTCTATCAGTGAGACCTCTGGTCAAACACTCCCTCCTCAGTGTCCACCACTCCCCACTCTACCACCCCATTTTGTTTTCTTTGCCGTGCTTGTCATGCCCTGAAGTCATCTTCTTTATTGATTACCTGTCCATTGGAGGGTCAGCACCATGAGGACTGGGGCTCATTTGTTTCATTCTGAGGGCACCCCAGGGGTGATAAAAGCATAACAGTGACTACACATAGAGGGTGCTCAATAAACACTTGTAAACAAATAAACCCTGGCTCCAAGCATCCTTTAGGGAAGAGATAATGCATTTTTGTTCTTATATTATGAAAGAGGTTGAACCACACAGTGAAAATTTCAGTACATGGTTGCCAGCCATGAGCCTGGGAAGCCTTTTCCCCATCTTGGGAGAAAAGGGGAGCTGTTACCTTCTCTTCCAGTGGATGGTTCATAGATGGCTCTCAACCTCTTTCCCTACCCATGCCTGTCAAAAGCTGCTGGGTTTAAAAGCCCAAGTTTCTGTTCTGTATTATTGATTGTTTAATATTCAAGAGATGGCATTAAATAAACATGTGAGCAATTATGTAATGTGTTTGGAAACAATCTGGTTAGTTCCAAAGTGCTTGGGCTATAAACAAAGCTTCAGCAAAGCAAGAGGTCTCTGAGGGTAGGGTACAAAGGCGCATGGCCAGTCTGCCTGTGTGCTCCCTCTCTGACTTGGTCTGAAGTTACTTATCTTCCTGGCCCCGGCAGATTGAGGTAGTAGGAAGTGAGCTCAGGATCTTGGAGTTGCATGCTGGCTCTCCCACCTCTAGTGACTTATCTCTGGGTCTCAGTCTGCTCATCTGTGAAAAGGTTAACAACGCCTCCTGGGAAGGTCAGATGAGATGATGACTCTGAGTTCTGGCTCAGAGGATGTTTTTACAAAAGGTAAGTTGGGTCTGATACTAAAAGATGGGCAGTGTGACCTCTGGTGAAAATGAGAGTGAGGCATGGACTTTGAGGTGTGTGTATACACACACACACACACACACACATACACACACACGTATATGTATATGCATATACATACATACCTACATACGTGTGTGTGTGTGTGTGTGTGTGTGTGTGTGTGTGTGTGTGTAATGCAAGAGGGACCAAGCAAGGCAATAACAGCCCCAAAGTAAGGGCTTCGGGAGTATAGGGAAAGATGTGCTTAATCCCATCTAGAAGCCATAGAAATCCCACCGAGCTGCCATATGGACCAGGTCTGGAAGGCTGAGTGGCATTTGACAGAGAGAAGCTGCCCCACTTAAATAACATGCATTAGGCACCTAGAATGTTTATTCATTCAACAAGCATTTATTGAGCACCCACTGTGATCCAACTACTCTTCATCAGAATAAGATACTCCGCTGTCCCCATCTTACAGATGAGAGAACCGAGACTCAGTTCACCCTGTGAAGTCATGCTTCTTCCTTCTCTGTGTTCTATGCCATACTCCCCAGGCAAATCCAAAAGGGTTGTGAGGGAACTTTCCCAAACAAGCACAACAGTGCATAAATAGTTCATGTGCCCCTGTTAGGGTGGCAGGGGAAAGGGAGCTGCTGTCGAACCTGCTTCCCTGCATGGCTGACCCTCCATTAGCAGCCTCCCAGCAGTGCTTTCTTCCCAGATATATTCCTCCCCCAACCGCAGCAAAACCCCAGTTTCCAACTCACCCCTCCACGTGTTCCAGTTAAATGAAAGGCGTTGGGGTTTGGCAAATGGGACCCATGTCTTGCTGGCTCTGAGAACTGGGTGACAAAGTTCAGCTCTGAAAAAAGGAAGATGGCATTGATTAGGGGTGGGTGACTTGATAGGTACACAGGTCAGAAAGGAGTTGGAAAGGAAGAATGGTATGGAATGTCCTCTATGTGCTGGTACTGGGCTAGGGCCAGTCAGGTGGGGATGGAAATAGAAAAGAAGCAGGGGTGCCCTTTCTCCCCACCTACTCCCTAGGAGCTGACCCAGCCATGTGGGGACCCAGCTCTGCCTTCCCCATCAAAACCTGCCAGTTGGGCTTCACCTCTCCTAAGCCCTATCTTAGAAGCAATCCACCCACTGGAAGGGGTGTCAAGATAGAATTTCTCTGTTCTCTGTCCGCTGCCTGGTGTGGCCTATGAGGGTAGAGGGAATGTGGCAAAGTGGTCATGGGTGTGTGCTTTGAAGAAACAGAAGCCCTGGGCCAAGTGCCTTAAACTTTCTGTGCCTCTATTTCCCCCTCTGTAGGGTAGGCATAATAATACCTACTTTTACAAGCACTTGAATATGTGTGTAGGCCTATGCTGTTTTATCATGTGTGTAGTTTTATGTAACCACCACCACAATCAAGACAGAACTGTTCTATTACCACAAGCTCCCTCAGGCCACCCCTGTATAGTCATATCTATTCTGTGCCCATTGTATTCCTAAGCCCTGGCAATCACAAATCTATTCATCTCTATACTGTTCTTTCAATGATGTTCTACAAATAGGATCATGCTATATGTAACCTTTTAGGATTAGCTTTTCTCACTCAGTATAATTCGCTGGAGATTCATTATGTTCTTGTGAGTATCAACAGCTAATTCCTTTTTGTTTTTGAATACTATTCTATGACATAGATTTACTACAGTTTGTTTAACCATTCATCAATTAAAGAACATTTGGGTTATTTCCAGTTTTGGGCTATTATGAGTAAAGCTGCTATAAACATTTGTGTACAGGTATTTTGTGTGAACATACATTTTCATTTATTGGGATAAACACCCAAAGTGCAATTGTTGAGTTGCATGGTAGTTATAGGTTTTGTAGTTGTTTGTTTTTTTTTAAAGAAATTTTCAAACTGTTTTCTAGAGTGGGTGTAACATTTTATATTCTCACCAGTAATGTATGAGTCATCTAGTTTTTAGCATCCTCATCAGCATTTGGTGTTATTTTTTTTTTATTTTAGCTATTCTGATAGGTTATAATATCTCACAGTGGTTTTAATTGCATGTCTCTAATGGCTAATGATGTTAAAGATTTTTTCATGTGCTTATTTGCCAACTGTATATGCTCTTTGTAGAAATGACTCTTCATGACTTTTGCCTATTTTCTAATTGGATTATTTGATATATTTTTTTTTACTGTTGTTTTGAGAGTTTTTTTTTTTTATACGTCGGATACAAGTACTTTGTCAGATTTAGTGGTTTGCAAATATTTTCTCCCAGTCTGTAGGTTGTCTTTTCATCCTCTTAACAAAAGTCTTTTGCAGAGTACAGCTTTTAATTTTAGTGAAGTCCAATTTATCGTTTTTTTCTTTTATGGATCACACTTTTGGTGTCAAGTCTAAGAACTCTTTGCCCAGCCTTAGATAGAAAGAATTTTCTCTTACATTTTTTCCTAAAGTTTTATAGTTTTACATTTTACATTTAAGTCCATGGTTCATTGTGAGTTAATTTTTGTATAAGGTTTGAGACTTAGGTAGAAGGTTCATTTTTTATTCATTAAACATTTTTTTTTAACCAATAGATGTCCAATTGCTTAAGCACCATTGGGTAGAGAGTATCATCTTTTCTCCAGTGAACTGTTTTTGTATCTTTGTTAAAAATTGGTTGGGCTTATTTGTATGGGTCTATTTCTGGATTTTCTATTGCATTTCGACCTATATGTCATCTCTATCAATACTGCACTGTTTTGATTTCTATGTAATAAGTCTTGAGAAGTCAGGTAGCCTGATTCTTTTCAATTTGTTCTTCCTTTTTTAAAACTGTTTCAGCTATTCTAGCTCCTTTGCCTTCCTATACAAATTTTAGAATAATATTTTCTATATTATAAAAAATTGCTAGGATTTTGGTAGCAATTGCAGGAAATGAACATCTTTGCTATGATGAGTCTTCCAATCCACGAATATACTATGTCACTTCATTTAGATATTCTTTGATTTCTTTCATCAGTGTTTTGGAGTTTTCATACAAATCCTGTACATTTTGTTTAACACCTGTGTATTTTATTTTCTTGAGTGATTGTAAATGGTATTATACTTTTAATTTTGGTGTCAGCATGTCCTTTGCTAGTATACAGAAATACAATAGATTTTTCTACATCTGTCTTGTATCCTGTGACCTTCCTGAACTCATTAGCTCTAGAAAGTTTTTCAATTTTTTTTTGTAGATTTTTGGGATTTTTGATGTAGAGAATGAAGTTATCTGCGAACAGAGGCAGTTTTCTTTCTTTCTTTCCAATATGTATGCCTTGTTTTGTCTTGACTTATTGCACTGGTTAATATTCCCAGCATTACTTGAATGTAAGTGATGAGAGCTGATATCCCTGCCTATTCTTAATTTTAGGAGAAAGCATTTAGTCTTTGATCATTAAGTATCATGTTAGATGTAGTTTTTTGTAGATGTTCTTTATCAAGTTGAGGAAGTTTCCTTTTATTCCTATTTTTCTGGGCATTATATCATAAATGGGTGTTGAATTTTATCAAATGCTTTTCCTACATTTATGGATATAATCATATGAATTTTCTTCTTTTGCCTATTAACATGGTGGATTATATTAATTGATTTTTAAATGTTGATCCAACTTTGCATTCCTAGAATAAACCCTACTTGGCCATGAGACATAATTGTTTTAATACATTGTTGAATTCTATTTGCTAATGTTTTATTAAAAATTTTCACATCTATATTCATGAGGGATGTTGACCTGTAGTTTTTATTTTTATTTTTGTATTGTCTTTGTCTGGTTTTGATATGAGGGTAATGCTAGCTTCATGAAATGAACTGAAAAGTGTTTCCTTCTCTTCCACTTACTGAAAGATATTGTGTAGAATTGGTGTTAATTTTTAAAAAATATTTGGCAAAATTTTCCAGTGAAACTATCTGGTCTGAAGATTTAATGTAATATATTAAAGTTCAAACCTACAATTTTATTTTTTGTGTTCTGCTTGTTCTTTCTACATACACATACAACCACATCTGAAGGTATTATAATTTTTGCTTTAACCATCAAACTTAATTTAGAAAGCTCAAGTGCAGAAAGAGTCTATTGCATTTACCCATATCTTTGCTTTACCAGATTCTTTTCCCCTTCCTGATATTCTAAGATTCCTTTCTTAAAAATGGTTTTCTTTCTGTTTGTAAAACTTCTTTTATCATTCTTTTAGGGTAGATTTCCTTGCAATAAATTCGCTTAGGTTTCTTTCATCTAAGAATGTCTTAATTCTTGAAGGATATTTTCTGCTGGATATAGGGTCCTTTCTTGACAGTCCTTTTCTTTCAGCATTTGAAAAAATGTTGTGCCACTTCCTTCTGGCCTCGATGGTTTCTGATGAGAAATCCACTGTCATTCAAATTGTTTCCCCCTATAGGTGAACTGTCATTTCTCTCACTGCTTTCAAGATTTTTGTTTTGTTTTTTATTTTCAGAAGTTTAACTATTTTGCACCTTGGTGTGGATTCCTGTAGATTTATCCTCTTTGGATTTTATCAGTTTCATGAATTTCTAGGTTTATGTTTTTGTCCAAATTTGGGGAGTTTTCAGCCATTATTTCTTCAAGTACTCTTTCTGCTCCCCACTCTTTTACATCTTTCTAGGAGTTTAATGACATACACATTAAATCTTTTGTTACAATCCTCCAAATCCCTGAAGATCTGTTCATTTTTAAGTCTATTTTTTTTCTGTTATTCAGATTAGATAATTTCTGTTGTCCTACTTTCAGTTCAACGATTCTTTCCTCTGTTCCCTCTAGTCTGCTGTTAAGCACATCCACTGAGGTGTTTTGTTATTTATTTCTTAAATTTCAGTTATCATATTTTTCAGTTCTAAATTTTCCATTTGGCTCCTTTTCTATTTCTTTGCTGAGACTTTTAATTTTTTAAATTTGTTTTAAGCATGTTCCTAACTGTTCCTTGAAACATTTTTATGACAGCTGCTTTAAAACTTTTGTCAGATAATTCCAATATCTCTGTCATCTCAATGTTGGAATCCATTGATTATATTTTTCATTCAATTTGAGGTCTTCTTAGTTCTTAGTATAAGTGAATTTCAATCGAAACTTGGGCATTTGGGGTATTATGAGTCTTTGGATTTTTTTCAACTTTTCTATTTCAGCTGGCTTCCTCTGACACCATTCCAGTAGAGAAAAGGGGTGGGTGGGAAATCCAACTTCCCATTAGCCCTCCACTGATATCTGGCAGGGTGGTGGAGGAGTGCCCTATTACTACTCCCACTGTGGTTTTCACTGATGCCATGCGTTTTGGTGGTGAGGTCTTATTACCACCCAGTGAGGAATGAAAGTCCTGGCTCCTTACTTTGTCTTCTCTGACATCACTCCAGTGGTGGGAGACTTTGGGTGCTTTATTATAGTCTGATAAAGGTGGAAGTCTAGTTTCTCCATGAGGTCTTTGCTGATAGGGGTAGGGCCACGGTGTTTTTCATGGTGTTTGGCTAGAGTAGAGCAGTTTTTGTCTAAAAGTGTCTGTTTTGCTGGGCTGCCCCTTTCTTTGTTCTTTAACTAGAGAAAAAGCAGGGTCTTGTTGTTTTTTCTTTTTGCTTACGCATTGACATTTATTTCTTCATTTTTGTCTTCTTCAGCTCCAATTCTGGTATATTTGAGGTGAAAAAAAAAAACCTAGGAATTCACTGCTATGTTGTTTCTTGATTCTTCAAGTCCCTAGAAGGGCTGTCTTCTCTCTAGCTTTCAAAATTTTCTAATGTTTGTTTTATATATATGTCCAAGAGTTTTAGTTGTACTTAAGAGAAATAAGGAGAAGTACCTCTACTTCATCTTTCTGGAAACAGAATCCCACCTAAGACCTTTTTAAAAAGTGCTTTCTAGCTCCCTGGAGTTTTCCGGAATCACCTCCGTCTTCTTGACACTGCTAATCAAATTAAATTTTCTGAAATTCTTGTCACTATCAGTTGGCTTTCAGATTTCTACCAGATGCAGGTGAATGCCTACCTGTTCAGCAGGAAATAAGAGGAAACTTGGAATTTTAGGAGACCTTTTCCTTTCAAAGCTATTGATGTAGCAATTGGTGGAGCGGAGCCTCAAAGATATGAATTTGTTAAAACTAGAAATTCAGTTTGGCATCTTTTTCAGGGTCTCCAGGACAAGTCCTTTCAGGTCTCTTCAGAGTGATATAGGGATCTGAGCAGTGTTTCTAATCATAAGTGACTTAAGCCAAGACATGAAAGTTCATAACTCTGCCTCATTCCCCACTGTGGCTGGTTCCTCACACTGGGCTGTACATTACCATTTACAACATGCTCTCAAGTCTGGGTCTCATCTCCCCTCCCCAGCTCTGGGATGCAAGGACCAACCACTATTGTTTTTGTGTGAAGTATCTGCCTACCAGAGGGCAGTGATTTGTCCAAGGCCACTTAATTCCACATTGGCAGAGCCTGATCACACCAAGGTCTTATGACTCTGGCACCAATGTAATTTTTGAGGCTGTACAATGGCCCCAAATCTTCTCTTTATTTTTATCTAGGTCAATGGTTCTTAAAGTGTGATCCACATGTACTCAAGGGTTCCTAAGTCTTTTGCAGGGGGTCTGAGAGGTCAAAATTATTTTCCTAATAACACTAGGATGTTATTTACCATCTTCATTGTGTTGGTATTTTCACTGTTTGTGCAAAGCAATGTTGAGTATTAGCATGTTGGCGCACTAGTATGAAACAAGGGAGTGGCACCAAATAGTACCAGTACTCATATTCTAGATTGGCACGTAGTTGTAGTAAAAAATGCTAGCTTCACTTAGAAATGTCCTGAGAAAAGCAGTAAAAATTATTGTTTTTATTAAATCTGGATCCTTGAGAACATGAAATGGGAAATATACATAGGGCACTTCTGCTGCAGACTGAAGTATGATGGATGTTAAAGGAAAAGCTCTGTGCAATTATTTGTGTTACAAGCTGAATTAGCCTATTTTCATGAAATACCATTTTTACACAAAAGAATGACTGACAAATGGTGGTTAGTCAGATTTGTGTATTTGGAAGACATTTTCTCAAAAAATGAATAAAGTAAGTCTATTGCTTCAAGGAAAACAACTGACAGTGTTTGTTGCCAGTGATAAAATTTGAGTTTTCAAAGTGAAAATCAGAATTTTGAAGAATGTGTATGTGCGATCGTGAGCTTAATGTTTTCCCAAATGCATAACATTTCTGATGAGGTCAGTAGTGAAATAACAAATGTGATCTTAAAAAATCCTGTATAAGAAAACATCCAAAAATTAGAAAGACCTGTATAATTCAATAAGCCAATATTTCCTAAATGACCAATGCATAATGTTACAAAAGCATGTATAGGTGAAAGATTCATCAAAGTAAAGACATAGAAAAGTGGATTTTAATGTACATTAGGGAAAATTCATTGGCATGGCTTCGGATTCTTCATTGCAACTAATTTTTAAGATTTCATCTATTATAAGCTGAATTGTGTCCCCTCTAAAATTTATATGTTGTAGTCCTAACTCCCAGTACCTCAGAATGTAACTGCATTTGGAGACAATGACTTTAAAGAGGTGGATACGGTAAAATGAGGTTATTAGGGTGGACCCTGATGGAATCTGAATGATGTCCTTGTGAACAGAGGAAATTTGGACACACAGAGACACCAGGGATGCAGGTGTACAGAGGAAAGATCATGTGAGGATCATGAGAAGACGGCCACCTGAAAACCAAGGAGAAAGTTACCTCGGAAAAAATCAACTCTGCTGATGCCTTGATTTCAGACATCAAGCCACCAGAACTGTGAGAAAATACATTTCTGTTGTTTAAGCCATCTACTGTGCAGTATTTTGTTATGGCAGCCCTAGCAAACTAATACACTATCACTTGTTGAGTTTCGGTGTAGTATCAAAGAAGAATATCTACAATTATCTGAAAAGATTATTAAAATACTTCTCTCTTTTCCAACCACATATCTCTGTGAGGCTGGACTTTCTTTACATACATTAACCAAAATATCATATGGCAACAGATTGAATGCAGAAGTAGATGAGAATCCAGCTGTCTTTAATTAAGTCTTTAAAGAGATTTGCAAAAAATAAAATATTGCTCTTTTCACTAATTGGAAAATATAATTATTTTTCATAAAATATGTTGCATATGTTACCATAACGGGTTTGCTATTATTTTTTTAAATGAATTAATAAATATTAAAATCTCAGCTTTAATTTCCAACATGGTAAATATAGAGAGATAGTATTCACATAAGCAAAACTCTTTAGGGTTCTCAGCCATTTTTAAGAGTGTAAAGGGTCCTGAGACAGAAAGTGTGAGAATGGCTGGTTGAGGTCAGCAATTCTCAAACCCAGGTCAATCAAATATGATGGTCAAGATGATTAGTGTCTGTCTTTTAGTTTAGTTCATGTTTTCTTCTTAATAATTTGCTTGATTAAAACTTATACACATTAATTTTAAAAGGAAACTTTGTCACTATCATTCATGGAAAACCAGTGCCACTCACCACAAATAAAAGATGACCGCAACAAAGAAATGCAGCAGGATGTCCTACCAGTTAGTGGATCTAATTGCCCTCCTAAGGCCCTGAGCCCAAAGTCTGCTTGCTCTCCGCTCAAAGTTTAGCCAATGTTTAGGAGTAAAAAGGCTGTGATAAAAGATATATTAAGTCCATAAAGAATCTTTTGCTTTGATGTGATCTGGAAGACTGAAAGAGAGCCAAAAACAGACTAGTTTTCTCATCACATGATGGGCTATTATTGCAAACCATCTAATATCCTCCTAAGGTACCATCAGAGGCACACACCCCACACTTAGGGACTCTCAAATCTAAAGGCACTTGGGTCGAAAGGTGAGAGAGCTCTTCCATTCACAAAGCCTGTTTCTGCCTCTTTGAAGGGTGGCATGCTGAGGGGCTCCTCATGCTCACATGCCCAAGATCACTGGCCTTGGCAGCTAAGCTTGAGTAATGATGCACTTTAGCTCAGGCAAACCCATGAGATGTTGCTTGTTGCAGCTGTTTAGAAATCAAATCAGTTCATGGTGTGCAGATACCTCAACTCAAGACAACACTCTTGATTCTTTCTCCCTCCATGTTCCTTTTCTAGGTGATGGCACTATGGCCAAGAATGTTCCCAGCAACAGTGTTTGCAAGAGCTAAACCCTGAAAACAACCCACATGTCCACCAGCAGGAGAATGAATCAACAGACTGTGATATCTTCATGCTGAGGAATATTATATAGCAATGAGAATGCGTCAGCTCCAGCTGCAGCCACCACCTGGATGAATCTCAGTAACATAGTTTTGCCTGAAAAAAGCAAGTCTCAGACGGTTGCAGTTTGTATAATGTTATTTAAAAGAACTAAAACAAAAGCAAAACTAAACAATAGGTGGTATAGGCATACACATGAGATAAAAATGTTTAAGAAAAAAGGCCCATGGGAATTCTTTGTACTTTCTGCTCAATTTTGCTATGAACCTAAAACTGCTCTAAAAATACCGTATATAGGAAAAAAACAAGGAAATGATAAATACAGGAGGGTTGTTTCCTCTGGGAGAGGTAGGAGGTTGGGATGGGGACATTCACAAAGGAAGAGGCAAATGATTGGTGGCATTCTAGTTCTTGGGTTGGGTGGTGATATGCATTGTATTATTAAACTAACATATATGCCACATAATTTATGTTCTATGTATCAAATATAATATTAAAAACATAATAAAAGAAAAAAATGTGCAGTCTCTGAGCCAGTAATTTTGCTTCTTAAGAACCTATTCTAATGGAAATAATTAGAAATACAAACAACATTTCAGCCATAAAGATGTTCATCATAGTGTTTTTCCTTTTAAATCACAGCAACAATTTAGACACAATCTAAATGTCCAATCCTGGGGGATTAGTTAAGTAAATTACTGAGCAGTCATAAAACAGAATATTATGTATCTATCAAAAATCATGTTTTCAAATAATTTTGAATGACCCAAGAAAGTTACGTAATAACCTCACATGAAAATGCAGAGTAGAGAATAAAAATAAAATTTCAATTTTTCTGACACTAACAATAAACTTATCTTTATAGTATAGAAAAAATATATAATGTTGAAAGAGATAACATTGAAAGATATAGTGTTCCCCGAATGTCAATATTAGTGGGGTTAAGGTTTTTGGTTCTTCCATAAAATGTTTCTGTATGTTTCTCCATTTTATGTAGTAAACATGTATGTTTACTACACTAGCAATGGCATGTTACTACAGGAAAACCAGCTTGTCCATCTCCCAGCACCCTCACAGCCTCCTTTTCTCAAATGATTATCCAACACCCCTGAGGCTAGAATTTAGTGTCTGATAAGCTCCCATCAGCCTGACTCCACCAAGGGATAAGAGAGGGAGGGAAGGAGGCATCAAACAGCCCTCAGCACACCTGCTTCTTTCCAGCCTTCACTCTTCAGACCGAAGCCCCCCTCAGCCTGACCCTTCCTTCCCTAGGCCCACTGTACCCAGCCCCTCTGTCCAGGGCAACCTACTGAGAATGGAGGAAGGGATTAGGTCTCTGGGCTTTGCCTGGCTTTGCTCAGCCACCAGCCTCTTCATACAACTGGAGGCACTCAGCTCCTACCTGGGGGCATGGAGGGACAGCACCTTGGACAGCTCCACACTAGGTCCTGACTTGGAGCCTTCCAGGAACTCCTCTCTCCTGAGGTCCCCACTTTCCCATCGCTTCCTCTTTCCAGAGACAGAAATCAACCCCAAAGCCCCCCAACCCCTATGTCTGCATCCTCTTCCACTATGAAGCCACCTGCCTATCAGATTGATAAGGGATGGCCTATCGACCTTATTACTCATTTTACAAATGGGGAGACTGAAGCTCTTAGAGGTAAGACCACGTATCTGAGGATACATAGCTACAGATGGCCAAGCCAGGGGCTGTGGCTCCCATAGCCAGTAGGTTCTGCTGCCCCATGCCCAGACCTGCTGCCCCATCAGCAAGTACTATGTACTTGTGCAATGGCCTCTTTGAGTCAAAAATAAATCAAGGCTCAGTTCTGCTGAGCCATCTGCCACACGCCAACTCAGAGGCAGAAATGTTGACTTGATGCAAAAGGGAACATGCCAGCAGCCGGGAACTGAGCAGCAAGAGGCCTGCACCTCCCTGGCTTCCCTGGCTGGGACCTGGTCAATTACATGTGCATGGGGAGGGAAGAAGTGCTCAGGGCAGGGTAGGGGGCAGAGGGGCCAAGGTGAGTACAGCTTTCAGCAGATGTTGGGGGAGCTGTTGGTGGTGAATATGTAGACTAAGCTAACTGCTATCGAGGATGGGTGGCCTTGGGCAAGTCCCCTTCCCTCTCCAGGCCTCAGTTTCCCCACTACAAGAGTTTGGAACATATGGTTATTTTCAAGTCTGACAAGGTCATATTCTATGGCTGCAGGTCTTAGGGGACTGTCTTCACATTCCTGGTGCTTTAGGGATGACTACAGTTGACGGGGAGAAAAGAGGATTCTTAAGAGAAAGGAATTGTCTGGCCCAAGATTATACCATTCCTAACAACGGTGACATCAACAATGGTAATGACACTCCCATGTGTTATCCCAGAAGCAGATGCCTCACATCTCCCAAAGCACTCTCATGGCCATCACTTCATCCACAGTTTCCATTGTACAGATGAGGAAACATGACCAGAGAGGGAGAGAGAGTAGCCCAAGGCCACACAGCTGGCCCGTGGCAGGTAGCTCAGATCCTTGTTCTTATGCATTTGTTTCACGAAACTTCCAAATTTCCATTTCTCAGGAAGCTGCCAGCATGAACTTTTCCAATGCCTGGAAGCTGAAATTCCTTGTAAGCAAAATCATCTTGTACCAAAGGTGGGAGGGAATCCCCATACAGGGAATTTCTTGGTTTAGGCATTTGCTGAACATGTTTCCTGTCCTACAGTAATAATCACTGGGCATCCTAGCTGGAGAGTTGCCTAATGCCTTTCACATGTGTGACACCTACTTCAAAGGCTGCTGGGAGGAGCACTGGATGAGAAGTTCAGCACTGCCCCCCTCGAAGCAGTGTGCCCGGGGGTGAGTCCCTCTCTGTAAAGTGAGAGGGTTGAACAAGGCAGCTCTTAGGGTTCTCACTGTTTCTGGCATGGCCCCAATTATTATCAGATGTGTGCCTATCTCATTCATCTTCTGTTAGCCAGAGGGGACATGGATGGCCAGGACCATGTCAGCTATGCTGCTGTACCCCAGCTCCTGGTGCTCAGTAGGACCAGATCACTGCTTGTATATTGGTAACAGAGTTCTAAGTAGCAAATCTTGAGATAATCTGTTTTGTATCAACAGAAGGCCCCTCGAGGCTGCCACTCATTGAAATGTGCTGGAGTTTGTTCTCCAAGTGGATTAAGGAATCAGCTTAATCTTCATAGTGATTCTAAGAGTACAGAGATGCTGCTATTTCCCCGCCCACAGATCTAACTGACCACTGTGGTGCTATTTTCCCCATAGCATCTGCACTTCTTTGTCTGAGGGCCTTCTCTAATGGGCAAGTTCTAGAAAAGTAACACCACTCACCCATCAACAGTCCTTAGCCAATGACTGATGGGAATTGGGAGTTGCTGTGTCAATACTCTGGCTTCTTCACTCCTCAGGTGGGAACACCATGAGCTGTGGACTCAACACCAGCTTCCAGAGTCCCAGTCCGATTGAGCCTCAGTTTCCCACAGTGGTAATTAACTTGCTTGAAAACATCCCCTTCTTCTTGTCTCACTTCCCCACACCCCTACCAGCATCCCACATAAATTACTTGCACCTGAATCATTGTCTTGTAGTCTGCTTGCTTCTGGGACAATGCAGCCTGAAAAATGAAGGCACTAATAGTATTTCCATTTTGATGGGAATGAAGCTGATGCTCAGAAAAAAGTGACTTTCACAGGGTGACATGGAAAGTCCACATCTGAACCCAGGCCCATATAAGCTTAGATGTTTTGTTTTAATAATCACATGTTCCAAGAAGAAAGAGATAAGAGTACGATTCAGAGTCTAATGAGAAAAGAGCCATGGAGAAATATTAATTTACTCACTCACTTATTCATTCATTCATTCATTCCAAGACTCTTTATTAAATCAACTACTTGTCAAGCCTTGAACTGGATGCTAGGGGCACAACTGGTTGATATATTTGCTCTCAAATTTTGGGTACCACTACTCAAATCCAGGCTCCAACCATAAGCCAGCTGTGTCACGTGGGCGAGTGATTCAACCTCTCCTGACCTCTGCTTTGTCATCTGTCAAATGGAGACCATGGTGGTGTCTTACCTCATAGGCCGTTAGGAGGGTAAACAGGCTTACATTTATAAATTAGTGCTCAATATGTGTTAGCTATAAGATGATGGTGATGTCAGTGCTGAAAACTAGGAAGTGATATGTGGCAGCAATACTATCATTTTAGCATGTTTTATCACTTAGGCCAGTCCATGGTTATAATAAATAACTATGAGTTGCACTGGAGTTTTAAGTTTGCATTTCTCCCTACTTTTCCTTCCTCCCTCCATCCTTTCTTCCATCCTTCTTCCTACCCACCCAAATCCCTGCCCTCTGCTCCTTGCCAGACCCTGTGCTGGGCACTGGCACAGGAAGATGACAAAACTCTGCTCTCAGAGAATTCTTGGGGCCTGTGGGAGATCAGGAAATAGATAATGGAACAGTACAGCTCAGTGTGGTGAACAAAAGCCAGCGCAAGGGTAGGGGAGCATGAAGATGGGCATCTGACTTTGCCTGGTAATTCTGAAATTGAGGGGAGGGAGGCACATGGCTCAGAGAGGTTAAGTAACCTGGTCAAAATCGCATAACAAGTAAATGGTTGGTCTGACTCCAAATATCATATGATTTCTCATATTTTGCTATGTGGTCACATTCTGTTAGGAGCCTGAAGGAATCCATAATATAAATGCTTTTTATTGTAAGGCAGTTCTTAGGGACTCAGCCCACGTGAGTCTTTTTGTTGCTGACTAGTCACAGAGAACAGAGCCTCTGAAATCTCATTAGAAAGAGCAACTGAAGAGTTGCAAACAACATGAAAGCAATAAATATTTATTTCAAAGGGAAGCTGATAAGACATATTAACTTTTTATGAGCCTTAGAACCTGAGCAAATAGCAGAAATGGGACAAGACACTTTACTGAAAAATAAGGACTGCATTTAACTTAGAGTATTTTACCTTGCTGCAGGCTGTTTCTCCTTTAAGTCACCTCAAGATTAACTTAACTACATAACCATATCTTTATTTTTTATTTGTGTTTTTTTTCTATTTAACATAGAAATAAACTGGATCCTAATTCTGTAGTTAAAATTTTTGTTTGTTTTTCAGAATCATACTTTTCTCTATGTGATTCTTTTTTGTTTCTTTCAAAGATCTAGTACAATCTGAGGCATTTATCTCTTAGCCCTTCCAGAAGGACAGTCCCAATGAAAAGCTCCAATGAAAGTCAACTAGGATACAGGTTCTGATATACAAAAATTCATTTTATAGGAACCTTGTCAAGACTTAACGTATCCATTCTAGGAACCCGACTAGACACCAACATCACAGATTCTTCTGATTTTGGTGAGGATCAATGTCATCCTGAAGTCTACAGAATTCATTGTAGAAGAGTTTTAAATAGTAAGAAATTTATGCTGGGTGAGGTCATGATGCAGACGAAAGGGAAACATTCACAGTTGCTCTGGGAGAGAAGGGAGCTGTTGTGCATAAGGGCCCAGGCAGAAACCCCAACCAGGCCAGGCTGCTGGCAGGATGCAACTCAGCCTGCTGGTTATTTGGCTGAAAGGTGCAGTCTGGCATTTCTTGACTTGAGTGAAGCAAGTTTAAGGCTCAGAGAGGACTGAGGTAGGTAAGAATGCATGAATCCTTACTGTCCAGATCAGTCAGGTTTATGGCTATTTCTCTCTGGTTTGGGCAAGAGAGCAGAAGTGTTTCATTAAGAGGACTCCAGCCAAAGGCAGCCGACATGCAAAATCACTCAAATGACTATGCAAATATTTTCTGCTCCCCTTCTCCCCCAACCTCCTGGAGCTCAGCTCTGATTCTTAATTAGCTCATAGGACAGAAATAGATTTTCCTTCCTTTTTATCAGAAATCAGAGTTTAAACTACCAGCCCAGCAACGGGGACATAGTCGCTAACAATTACGTTTCATTCGGAAAAAAATAAAATGTATCATATTTACCTGTTTTGCTCTGTCTCTGGTTCCAAAACTAACTAGGATGGCCAGTGTAGGGAGTTTTGAGGGCTGGTGCAAAAAGCCAGGCTGGGAGTATCCTAGTCGTGTGGCCTCAGGCACGTCTCAGTTTCCCCACCTGTCAAATACGGACACTAGTCTTTGCCTGGGCTGCTAGAAACAGAACACAAGGTCTGGGCTGGGCCAGCTCTCTAGGGCCCTAGGCAAAGGGAAGTTAAGAACATTAACATTGCTTTTGAACAATGTCAAACGTTGCATAAGAAGGGCAGCCTAGCTTATTAAGGGGCCTGATTTTAGCTTTCTGGAGCAATCCTGCAGCAGCATTTCTGCAGCCAGAGAGGGAACACCCTTCCCGAGGCTGTCACCTTGGTGCCGGGTGGTGGTGACTCACAGCTCTGGCAAGGGCTGTGGGCGGGAAACCACTTAGACATCACCATGGAACCTGACAGATTTGCCACCTTGGAGCTGTGCTATAAAGAAAGGGAGAAGGGGACCCTTTCTTCTCCCCAAGGTGAGTGGGGCGCAGAGGGAACAGCTTTCATCAGCTGAACTCCCTCACTGCCAAGGTGGCTGGAAGAAGATATCCTGAAGTGTGTGCTGGCACAGGCTCCTGGGGCTGGGGGCAAATCCCCTCAGGGGCTCCTTCTCCCTTTCCCCAGGTTGAAAGATACCTCAAACACTGAACACCAAAAAAGCAATACAGACCCTCCCACTTTGAGCACCATTTCTGTGTTGGCCCTTCTACCAAGCCCTTTACATGCTTTGCTTTATTCCATCCTCAGAACTACCTGTTCTTATGCCCATTGTACAGATAAAGAAACTGAGGCTAGAAGCAGGTCACACAGCTCCTGGAGGCAGAGCTGGGATTCCAACAAGATCTGTTTCAGGTGCTCTGAAATACGTCAGGAGATGCCCAAACTGGTGTCTGAAGGCATAGGAGAAGCAGGAGATGTTCTAGAAATGCAATTGCTGGGGCTGTGACAGCTCAGGGGTAAAGGTGCTCATTTTTGGCAGAGGCCATTTTTAAAAAAGACTATGTGTTGTCTCCTTTACTTTTCACAATAATTCTATGAAGCAGATGATAATATTTCCATTTCACAGGTGAGGAGGTGGAAATTGAATTGCTTCCCTGATGTGCTGTCGTAACCAATGACCCCTGGCCTCCAGCTCCTCATCTCTGCAATGGGGATATATGAAAATCAAACTCTCAGTTGGTATCAGGGTAAAATGAGGTAATAGATGGGAAATGCTTTAGAAACTGCAAAATGCTACCCAAATTCTAAGAAGTATTATTATTTACTAAAATAGCTTAGTAGAGTGCAAATGAGGCTGAGAATTATAAGGTTCTGGATTCAATCCTAGATTTCTGCAGAGTGCTTAAGTGCCATTCTTCCACGGACTAAAGGCTCCCAAGAGCAGGGATCATGCCTGGTTTGCCTCAGTTTCCTCAGCTCCCAGCTTCAGGCATGGCACAGAGAGAGTCCCTAAAAAATCTTGGCAGAACTATTCAGGATCAGTTCAGGTCAGGGGAAGAGTGTGGAGGGGAAGAAAAATAGAATCAAGGCTGAAAATAGCCTTAGGATTATCAGAAAATTGATCTTCCAATTTGGGGACACTTTTGAAAATGAAAAGGACACTTTTAATAATCATGATAAGCCAGGACTGTTCTAGGCCAACCAGGACATATGGACATTCTATTTGTTGATCATTTAGTCGATACCCACATTGTGGGAGAAACTGATTCTCAGGAGAGGCACAGAGCTGGGACGGAACCAGGCTCCCTTCTCCCTTCTGCTCTTAGAAGAGCCAGAGCAGCAGCTACCAGTGGGTGGAACTTGCTTTTAAGGGCCTGTGGTTCTCTGGAAGGAACTGGGCGTTATCCATTTAACCCAAAGTTTCTGTTGGGTAAATAGCAACACTTCTGGGCCGGTTACTAAGGGCCTGAGCGGTTGCTAAGCGGCCGTATGACCTCATGAGGGGCTATTGTTTAGTGCTCAATAGGCATCCTTGAGTGACATTCCCCAGCTCCCAAATCCCAGGGGCCCCTAGGGTTCTGTGAAAAGAAGACAGATTATAAGGAGCAGGAGCAGTTGACAGACCCACGTTTGTTTTCTCAGGGCAGAGCTTTGGGGTGGGGTGGGGGGCTGCAGCATTTCAAAGCGAAGCATAGGAAGGCTTGAGTGCCCAGTGAGAGCTGTCAGCAATAGAAACACCCCAGGAATAAAGAATTAATCCCATGTAGAGTGCCTAACCCACTGTAATCCACCTGAACACACATCATCTCATTTCGTTTACAAAGCAGCCATATGGGGTGGGGGTCATAATGATTACCCCCATTTGAAAACATAGGAATCTGGGTCCCAAAGAGAAGAAACAGCTTGCTCAAAGCCTCCCCCAAATGTCTTGTTTTCTAGGTGTGTTGTGCAGAACAATGCCCCCAAAGATACCTGTGTTCTAGTCCCTGGAGCCTGTCACTATGTTGGGTTATAAAGGGAAACGAAGGTTGCAAATGGAAATAACGTCATTCATGAGCTGACCTTCAGATGGGAGATGATATTGGATGATCTGGGTGGGTTCAATGTAATCACAAGGATCCTTAAGAGTGGAAGAGGGAGGCGGAAGAGTCAGCACACAATGTGAGAAAACCAGGGCTGTTGTGAAGGTGGAGGAAGGGACGTGAAGAACATGGCCACCTCCAGAAGCTGGAAAAGGCAAGGAGTCATTCTAAGTGAGATTCCTCCATAAGGATCACAGCCCTGCCTTGATGTTAGCCCAGTAGACTTGCACCAGACTTCTGACCTAGAGAAATGTTAGCTGATAAATTTTAAGTGACTTGGTTTGTGGTAATTTGTTATAGTGGTGATAGGAAACCCATCAGGGTTAGAAATCTGCATGGTCTGAACCAGAAGGAGGGCCGTGGAGATCATTTTGCTCCTTGGAGTTAAGAAAACAGGAGGCCCAGAGAAATAGAGTGATTTGCTCAGGGTCACAAAGCAAGGGACACAGACGGCAACAGACACCTCCAAGTGTGGGTCAAACTTCTCAAGGCTGCTGAGGCTGGCTGCAGGAAGGCTGCATCCTCCAGGCCACTTCTCTGCAGATTCTCACCAACTGGCTCAGTCAGGATCCTGGGCCCCAA
Source organism: Macroglossus sobrinus (assembly GCA_004027375.1). Classification (NCBI taxonomy): domain Eukaryota; kingdom Metazoa; phylum Chordata; class Mammalia; order Chiroptera; family Pteropodidae; genus Macroglossus; species Macroglossus sobrinus. The sequence continues at coordinate 46,435 of PVKZ01002374.1, forward strand.
ACCTTACCCGCCCTGTCTCTCTTTGCCACAGGCAGGCCAGCAGCCTGTTTTATGATAGACAGGAAGTGCTTTTCTCCTATGTCCTACCACCACCCAATGGTGACCTAGAGCCAGAACTCACAGCAGATGGCTTTAGAGCCTCAGTTTACTCATTTAAAAATGAGCATAGCACCTGCTGCATCAAATGGTGAGAATGCAACATGAGAAGACAAAGGGGAAGCCTGTGGCACCATACCTGGTTCACAGTGGTTGCTCAATGCCTGCTCGTTCCTTTCAGTCTGGCCCAGGCACAGGCCCTGCCCTGGGTCTCTCAAGGCCACTGGCTCTGACACCTCAGCTTCCTTTGGAATTGCAGAACCTCATTCCCAGAAGGACATTTTCTCTGGACCACAGGATCAACATCTGATTAATGTTGATCAAAGCTTCTTCTTTGCTTATAAGGCTCCTAGGTATCCATCAAGTTCCAGCTCAAATGCTCCCGTCTTCAGGCAGCCTACCCTGACCCCAAGGTGCAAGGTAATGCTCTCCTCTTTCTGCTAGGCTTCCGGCTTCCCTGTGGTACCCTGGTTTTTTGTTTAGGGTCCAAGCCATGGCGGCAGACATACCTAGGCTCCAATTCTGGCCCTGCCTGTGTGATTCTGGGCCAGGTCTACCTCCTCTCCAAGCTTTGTCTTCTCTGTTCAGTGGGAATAGTGACAGCACCTTCATTATAGGTTGTGAAAGGAGCACATGCGATGTCGCATGGGGAGTATTTAGTGCACTGATGGCGCAAAGTGGGCATGCAGCAAATGGCACTTGTTTCTATTAGAATGTTTGTTATCATCTTAGATGTTTCCTAGTGCAAAACCAAGGTCCCAGAGCAGGGTCGTGTCTGACTCATCTCTTTGACAGACCTCAGATCTTTACCGAGCACATACTATGTGCCAGGCTTTCCTCTAGCATTGCGAGGACAGAAGGGAACAAGGTCCTTGTCCCCCAAGAGCTCACTTTCTAGTGGCAGGGGAGACAGACATTGAAAAATCGACACAAATAAAAACAGTGTATTCGAAAGGGATCGCTGTGATGAATCACAAAAAGGCAAGGCAAGGTGCAGGGAGTCATGGGAAGGCCTCTATTTTGCATAAGGGGTCCAGAGAAGGCCTCTCTGAGGAGGTGGTATTTAAGCCCTGACTGGAATAAGGGATTGGAGTGAGCTGTGCAAACGTGTGGGGGAAAGCATTCCTGTAGAAGGAGCAGAAAGGGCAAAATCCCAGAAGAGGGAAGTGTGCCTGGTGTCTCTGACGAACAGCAAGGAGGCCATGTAGTTTATGCTGAGAAAACATGCAAAACTAAAATGTTGTTACATTATTTATACTGTTTTATAAAAAAATATTTAGTTATGCCTATTTATTTATTCTTTCCTATTGCATTAATAGAAAACTCATATTTATTGAGCCTCTTCCATGCACTGTGTCATTAAATGCTCACAGTCATTCTCTGGGGTGAACATGATTGTCCCCATTTGCAGATGCATAAAACTCAGTGGCTCAGAGAGGTGAAATGCTTTGCCCAAGGTCACATAGCAGTTAGGTGGCTAAGTCAGTATTTGAACCCAGGACTCTGTGATATTTCAATTCTCGCTTTTTCTCCTGGGACTAGGCTGGGGTGGTATTCAGGCTCCCTGATTCCTGCTCTCCCACTATGGGTCACTCCCAGCCCTGGGGGGGTGACTTCTCTCCTTCCTTCTTTCCTTGGCGGGGTATTTATAACTAGTATCTCTGGCCTCCAAGCCTGGGTCTCTGTTCTGAGACACAGAGGTGAGCATGCGGTGTAGGCCCTAGGGTGGCTACTGTGGGCTCTGGAAGGCAGTTCCAGTTCCAGGGGCCCAGGAATGTTGCTAGTTGAGGAGGTAAATGAAGATGCTGGAGGGAAGACAGATGCTTGGAAAGTATGAAACTTTAAGAACTTATGAAAATTATATCAGTCAAATGCTTTGCCAGGTCAGCTCAGGTCTCTCATCGCCTTTATAGCATCTGGGCTGCCCAGACGAGGCTGGATTCCCAGGGCAGTCATGCCTTGGAGGGGCAATGGAAAGAGCCAGGAGAACCTTCCAGTAGGAGAGTAATGGAGGGAAATGGCAGTGATGTAAGGCAGGGCTCCAGGAAAGAGCAGGCTACAGTGAAATGTAGGGGCCAGGGATGGAGGGGACAAGGTTCCCAGAGAACTGGGCACTGGAGCCTCACAGAGAAGAAGGAGAAGCTGATTGTAAGGGCACAGTCACTGAGGGCTGTGTTCAGGGCAGGGAGGGCAGTCAAAAGTGGCTAGAACGTTACCTTGTACCAAGGGTAATGTTCTATACCATTATTGTGTTTTTATCCTTTCTCTATCATCATTTATCTCATTAAGTGGCAGAGCAGAGATTCTAATCCAGATCTGTGTGAGTCTGAGGCCCATGCTGTTTCTATGAACTGGAAGGTGGGTCATCATAGTGGCAGGGCCAAAGTGGTTGGCAGGAGGTGGGACCAGAAGGTCCAGTGGCAGGGCCAGGTATATCCCAAAGCTGGGAGTGGGGCAGGGCTGCTTCCTGGCTGAAGATGATATTATGAAGGCACTGTGGTAAGTGAGCAATATTGGGGACATTTCCTCCATATGTAATACTGGGAGGAAGAGACAAGATCTTAATAATGAGAGGATGCCCGAGGGTGAAGCCAGCACAGGGAGTGGCAGAATCGAGGGACAGAGAGAGGAGAGAATAAGTTCTGATGATAGTTCTAGCCCCTGGATCCAGCTATACCTGAAGTCTGTTACCTTGGGACTTTTCAGTTACTTGTCAATAAATTTCTTTTTGGGCTTAAGCCAGTTTGAGTCACTTTCAACAGAAAGATTCTTAACTTACATAGCTCTTAACTTTCTTTGAAAAAAAAAAGGGAAAATGAAACTCAGAAGGAAAAAAGGAGAAAGATGAGTAGGGGGATGAGAATTAGTGTTGAATGGGTATCCAGTTTCAGTTTTGCAAGGTGAAAAAGTTCTATATACCTGTTGCACAACAATGTGAATATACTTAATAGTAATGAACCACACACTTAAAAATGGTTAAGATAGTAAATTAAAGAAAGTGGTTCAAAAATAAAAAAATGGGTGAGGGGAGACAGTAGAAGAACAGAAGGGGAGGACAGGAAGGCAAGAGAGGTGAGGGGAGGAGAGGAAAAAGGAGAGGGGAGAATAAGAGAGGAGAGTAACAGAAGGTGGCCCTGCAGCCTCCAAGAGGGAGGCCAGCTGCTCTTGTCACCTACTCTGCTATTTTTACACCTCGTGGCTCTCAAGGTAACTTCACACCTGTTATCCCTGCCCTTCAAATACTAATTTGTTTTCCAACATTTTAGAAATGCTTTTCTTCCCCAAGAAACACTGCCTTCTTCTAGAAGTTCCTTATTTTTTGAAATGCAAGTATCACTGGGAGGGTAAGAAGCTGAAAAATAATAACCACTGATAGGTGTGACACTTTTGTTTACAAAGCATTCTCACGCTTTGCATCTTACTGAGGCCTGTCAAAAACCCAGTGAGGTAGACAGGAAAGTTATCAGCCTATTTTTATAGATGAGCAGACCCAGGACACAGATAGCTCTAGTCAAGGTTGTTTGGCCTTTTAAACGGGTTTGTGTCCCAGTCTCCTGACTTCCAATCCTGCTAAGAAGATCTGGGGGTGGAAGTTTGAAGATAATCTGCAGAGTTCACTGGATTCTCAAGATTCATCTTGGGCTTGATTTGAAAGAAACTTCAAGGAGGCACAGTGCCAACAATTGATAACTCTGACACATGTCCTCTCAATGGGGAGCTCAGGATGAGGCCTGGGTATTCCATTTCCAAAGTACAATGATTTAAAGATGCAGCAGGCCCTGCAAAGGCTTGGAATTGCCTAACACTCCTCCTTTCAAGTGTCCGAGCTGAGCTATTTGCTTTCCATTTCGAGAGGAGTAGAGTTGCTCTGATTTTAAGGAGCTGCCGATGTGGACGCTGCCAGCCTTTCCGCAGCCTTTGATCATGGTGCATTTAACTCTGACTTCCCAAATTTGAACAGCTGGTCCAGGCCCTTTCAAATCTACCAGGCAATTAAATTTTGCAAAAAGAAGTAGAAAGTCCAGGGATAATGGGATGGGAACAATTCAAGGGCAGCAGCTGGTCTTCTGAACAACCCAGGGAATACCACTGTGTCGTGGATGCCCTTTATAACAAGGTGTCATAGGCGAGCCAGGATGGGGAAGCCTAGAGGGGGGACCTCTACAGTGAGAACCTCCAAGCCTCTGAAGATGGCCATGCACAGCTAAGACCTGCCCACCTAGAAGGAATGCATCTCAGCCATGTTTAAAAGAGGAGCTGACAACCTGTGTTGTCTCGCTGAGGCTCTCTCTCTCTGATGCATTAGGAAATCCTAAGGAACCTCTACATGGCCGACCACTCTTCTGTGTGCCAGAACTTTATAGCTGAAAAGCACCTCAAATGTCCCTAATCCTTCTATCTAGCCTGCTCCTCCTCCAGTCTTCACATGCCACGATATGGTTCCCACTGCCAGTCAACTAGCTGCCTGCCTGCCATCCGTCACCCACTCATACCCAGCCCACTGCCCAATCTGATAGATTCCACACCCAGTATCTCTTAAACCCTGTCCTCTACACCAGCGATCCCCAACTTTTTTGGCATCAGGGACTGGTGCTCCTATGAGAATCTAATGCCTGATGATCTGAGGTGGAGCTGAGGTGATGATGCTAGTGCTGGGGAACAGCTTTAAATACAGATAAAGCTTTGCTTGCTTGTCTGCTGCTCAAATCCTGCTGTGCAGCCCACTTCCTAACAGGCCATGGAAGTTGGGGACCCCTACTCTTCATGGTCACCAACCTCATCAGTCCACCATCATTGCTTGCTTGAATGAATGCAGGACATTCCACCTGGACTCCTGGCCCCTACTCTTGTCTCCTATAATTCACTCTCCCATAAAAAGATCTTCTGGAAGCTGAATCTTATCACATAAAGTTTCAATCCTTTGATGGCTCTCCTGCAGTCAAGACGAAGTCCAAACACCACACACATCCTGCAGCCCCTTATCCACCCTCCTCTTAGCACTATCTCCTGCTTTCTAGATTCTAGAAATCTAGAAATCACTCTGGCCTTCCTTTAGTGTCTCCAGAGCACAAGACGCGTTCCCACCTCAGAGCCCCTGCATGTACTATTTTCTTTTGTCTGGACTACTTGTGCCCTGCTTTCTTGCCGGCAGATCCTTTTAGCCAGGTCACTGCTGCAGAATGGTTTTCCCTGACCCTCTAATCAGAAGTCATTCCTGTTGGGCTCACATAGCATTCTGCACATGTCTCTCACAGTACCTACATGTGATGAAAATTATGCAGTTTCTGTGTGATGAGTTGTTTGGTACTTGTCTCCTCCACCAGCCTAAGAGCTCCTGGAAGCAGAGGGTATTTGCCCTGTGCACAGTTATACTCTCAGAACCTAACACTGTACCCAGCACTCAGTTGGTGCTCAACTGGTACTCCAAATGAAAGATGGAGAAAAGTCAGTTGATCTATGGATGCCTGGCTAGAGCGAGGTGTGGCAGCAGCTGCCTTTCATGTCACACATACTAAGTGCTGTATTTCATCATAGTGATTAACTCCCCAGGAGTCTCCTGACATTTAAATAAGCAAATATCTGCAATGTGTGGCACATATATCTGAACATGTCAGGTAGTATTATTATTATCCCTATTTTACAGACGAGGAATCTGAGGCTCAGAGAAGTGAAGTGGTTTGCCCAAGGTCGCATAGCTAGCAAGAGGCAGAGCCACAATTTGAACCCTTTCTAACTCTAAAGTTGCTGAGTTTAACTTCTAGGCTACACTGTATCTCCAAGAACACCTCACACAAAAGCTGCATCATTGTTCATTTCTAGAACATTCTTCCTTGAAGGACGCAACTGGACAACATTCTGCTCTTAGAGAACTCAGAATCTGGGGGATGGGTAAGGTTCACCAATATATAAATAGTTGTGACACTACATCGTAGGAGGGGACTACTATTCTTGAGTGCTGTAGGGTGGGGATAAATGCTTTTACAGAAAAGGGATTATTTGAACTGTATCTTGAGACACTTAGCAGGAGCCAGGACCAATAAGAGGGCACTCTAGGTTGGAGGGACAGCAGTGGTAGTAGAGGCATAGTGGTGTGATGGGGAATGGTGAATAGTGTGGCATGGCTGAAGAGTGAGGCATGAGCCTGCATGTGGGTGGATTAAGTGAGTTGCTATTTTCACTCTCATATCTGGTATGAACTCATGACGAGCTGCCCCTGCTATGGTGGGGGTTGGCCTCATTTTCCCTTCCCAGTCCCTAGGATCTCTCCTGTTGGGCCTTGGGTAAGTAGGGAAGACTCAGCATGCAACAATGCCTACATGTCTGATACCCTGAATCACTTCTTGCCTTGCCCACTTTCCCAACCAGCTCTTCTCAATCTCTAGTCCCTAATCTCTTCTCAGGATCCTCAACCCACCAATCTCTTTCTCTCTCATTTTTCATCTTCAGGAAGACTTGGAAGGTCTGAGCTTCAACTTGATCACTGAATTGACAGCAGTGTTAGGTAAATCTCCAAGAATCAGTCAAATATGTGAATACTAGGATATTCATTGTAACACTGTTTATGGCAGTAAAAAATTGAGAACAACCTAAATGCTCATCATGGGGGGATAATTAAATAAATTATGGAATATCTAGCCATATATTCTATAATGAATATGATTGTTTTTATATTAGGTATGGTTACAATTACATATGTATGCATAATAAATATGGTTTCCCTCTTTGGCTTCTAGAAAACTCAAAAACAAATAAAAGGTATAAATGCTGTGAGCTAATCTTCCCATGGTTCTATCTTATTTTTCTACCATTGTTTTCTGATTCCCTAGCTGAATTTTTCCAATCTTATTGCACTGTATAAACAGACTGACAGAAATTCTTTCTTTCTCTTTCTTTCTTTCTTTCTTTCTTTCTTTTTCTTTCTTTCTTTCTTTCTTTCTTTCTTTCTTTCTTTCTTTCTTTCTTTCTTTCTTTCTTTCTCTCTCTCTCTCTCTCTCTCTCTCTCTCTCTCTCTCTCTTTCTTTCTTTCTTTCTTTCTCTTTCTTTCATTGATAGTGTCGTAGTGATATAAGCACCTTATATTGAGTGTTGGTATGGCTCAACAACTGAGCCAAGAACTTTGTACATGTTATTTCATCCAATTCTTACACCAGCTCATGAAGAAGGTACTCTCATCACCACTTTACTGATGGGGACACTGAAGCCAGATGTAAAGCAATTTTTGTAAGGTCAGCTGCTCAGTTTTGCCTTACCCCAGGACCTGGAATCTTAACCATTATTCCACACTATCTCCTAACAAATCAATAATCCAATCAAGTCTCCATGGGACTACAATGAACTTCACCATTTGGGCCAAGATCTTATGTGGTTTTCCCTTTCTACTCTCATAGGTGAGATGACCAGCCATTGTTGGTTTGGCATTAAATTTGTGAAGTCTGAAAATCAGAACCTCCTTGAATCTGGGTAGCTCCCAGTTTGCCCCTGAAAGGGTGTAGGAAATACACCAATCACTGCTTTTCAGGCTTGGCAGGACCTCATATGGCATCCTGGGCAAGCCTTCGCTGTCTCCAAGGGGTTTCTGCACCCTGACAAGCGATTGTCAGGCTTCTATTTACATACCTTTTGTAAAAGGGATCTCACCATTAACCAAGGTAGCCTCTCCACATTGGTTGGCTCAGACAGTTGGAAAATCTTTTCCTTACAGTGAGATTCATCTTACTGTAACTAGATATCATTAATAACAACATCGAACAACAACAACAACAAAACAGGCCACTGTGTTAGCTACCACTTTGCTATGATTATTTCTTTTAATCCCTGTAAACCAGAGGTCCCAAACCTTTTTGACACTGGGGACCAGTGCTCCTATGAGAATCTAATGCCTGATGATCTGAGGTGAAGCTAAGGTGGTGATGCTAGGGCTGGGGAGCGGCTACAAATACGGATGAGGCTTTGAGTGCTTGTCCACCACTCATCATTCTGCTATGTGGCCCCATTCTTATCAGGGCATGGACCAGTTCTTCTCCTGGCCCAGAAGCTGGGGATCCCTGCTATAAACAGTTCTCCAACAACTTGGTCAAAGACATAGAGCTCCTAAGTAGTGGAGCCAAATTTGGAACCAAGTCTGCTTATACTTTCACTTGTACTTGTGGAGCCCAGTTCCACCTATGGGAGCCATAGCAAACAAGCCCACATTTCTGACCTGACCTGACCTAGGTGGCTCTTCAGATATTTGGAGGCTGGTCTCTTCTATCTCCTGGACATGGGAGATATGGTGAGGTGGGACAGGAAGAGAGGCAGTAAAGTATAGGAGGGGATGAACAGCAGCTCTGGGAAATGACAGCAGGTAGTGTCTAAACACATATAAGCACCACATGGAGTGTGTTGCCATAGGGCTGCCACTCCAGAAATCTCCCCCAAACCCTGGTGAGAAGGAAATGTCAAGAATACAGCCAAATCTCCATTCTGGGTCTAGCCTCAGCTCTGAGACTTGGAATCATGATGCAAGCAGCTAGAGCCAGGTAGATCTATCCATTGGAAACAGACTCATGCTAACTAAACTTTTGGGGGTTGATTAATAACACCCATGGAGTAGCAGCAACTTTCTGCTTTTGCTAATCCCTGGGTCTTCTTTTTGTCCTTCTATTACCATGCAACCAATTCTCTGCATTAAATTCCCTCTGTCTGATGCATCTGGAGTAGTTTCTGTTGTCCTAGTTGGCATCCTGCACCTCCATGTCTACACCTGAGCTAAGTTGGCTCCACAGGTGGGCTGTTAGACCAGTAGCCCTTCTTCCTCACCTCCATAATGGGGGGCATGTGCCTTGCCAACATCCTTCTGCCTTCTGCTCAACCCTGACTCCAGGTTGATCTTGCTCCCTCTTCTCCTAGAACATTCTCTCCCCTAACCCTACCTTGCCAAGATTCTGGGGTAAAAGACTTTCCATTTTGACACTGCCTCTAGATGACTCTGACCTCTTTTATTACACACTGATTTTGTGGCCAGACCCTCACAGCCCTGAAGTGCCTTACTGCTCCTTTATGTGCCCTTTATACATCCATTAAGAAAAATGATGATGACACCCACCTCATACCAGGCATGTGCCAGGTGCTTCATGAATATTATCTTGTTTTGTCCTAAAGATAACTCTGTATCCCAACAATTCCAAGATATAATTGATTTCTAGTCGTCCTTCCAAAGTCATTTCCCTCTTCTCCTAGTAACTGAGATTTGGCTGGGCACATGGCACCTGCAGCTAGGTGTAGCCATGTGACCAAATCCTTATTAGTGGCAGAGGAGTGGAACGAATGTGTGTCACTTCTAGATGTTGACTTAAAATATTTGGATGTGTGTCCTCCGCCTCGACCCCTCCCTGTGAGCTGAAATGTGATATGACTGAGACCCAGCTTCCACCATGTAGATGAGAGTAATATCCTAAGTGTGGCAGAGCAGTAAAATAGAGGGAACCTGAGTCAATGAGTGAGCTAATAAAGCAGAGAGCCTATCAGGCTAGAATTGCCAACTGCTATCCTAGAAAAATGATTCTACCTTGGTTAGGCCACAATATTTGAGGGTCTTCTTGTTACAGCAGCCCAGCCTTTATTGCCCTAATACATTCAGTGAAGCAGGTGAGGCTCAGGAAGGGGAAGTGACTGTGTTCAAGGTCACACAGACCTCTATGATTTCTGCTGTTTCTTATCTCTGACATAGGCTCAGTCACCAAGATCTGACAACTCGAATTCTGGAAGCCTCTTGAATCCATTCTTGCTTCTCTCCCCTCTTAGCCATATTTCTGGCTCAACTCCTCACTGACTATTACTAACAACAGCCTCACGATGGATAGCTTCCCTAAAACCTGGTCACTACATTGCTAGATGACTTGTCTTTCTAAACTCAGAAGTGATGGTGTGATAGCCAGGCTTAAACAAAACCCTTTTCCAGTTCCCTGGTTGCCTGAGGATGAGGTCCAAGCTTCTGAGGCATTTACAATTGACCTCGATGTTCTTCTCCAGTCTTCATCCAGTGGGGTAGTAATAGGTCAGATAGACCCAAATTTGAATCTTGGCTTCACCTATTCCTGGTTGATGACTTGGGCAAGTTACTTTATAAAATGTAATGTAGTGGTTAAAAGAATGGACTCCTGAATCAGATTGCCAGAGTCCCAATCCTACCAATTAGTTGTGTGATCATGGGCAGGTGAGTAAACCTTTGTGCTTCACCTTCCATGTTCCCTCATTTCACCCGTCCATTCTTTCATTGAACCATTCACTCACTTGTCTATCCACTGCCTACCTTCCCATTTGTTCATCCACCTACCCATCTGTGTCTGTCCACACACTGTATCTGCCCACCCATCAGTCCATCTGTTCACCACCTGTCTGTGCACCTACCCACCTACCCATCCATCCACCCACTTGTCCACCTACTCACCCACCTACTCATCTTTCTCTTCATCTATCACATCCTTCATCTACTTGCTTCTCTGTCTTGCACCCACCTGCCCATCCATCCATCTATACATACATACATTAATTCACCTGTCCAAATGGCCATTGTCCATCTTCTGTCAACACCAACTGTTCACCTACTAGTCTAGTGGAGAAATCAAGTGAAAGATATGACTTCAGAGGCCTAAGGTAAGAGCTAATGTTCATGCGTATGTCCATAGTCCTAGTAATTTGGGGCAGAGCAGCATCCATAACCCCATTTTTGTCCACTTTGCCAGTGGTCTTTGGCCTTGTCTGATCCAATACTCCTTTAACTGTCTTGAAAACAAATCTATAGATAATATAACCTACCAATACACATAATTTTAAAAAAAGTATATATAATGCATCAACTGTAATACAGAGGAGAAATTAAAGAAAAGTCATCTATAACAATACAATTCACATTTCAACTTCTCAATGCCTGGGTGTGACACTAGAAGACATAAGGAGACAGATAGGTGATGGATCCTACTTGGAATGAACTGGTTGGAAAGAAAGAGAAGACAATATTCAACTAAGTATTGTCAACTCTTTTCTTTCTATTTGACATTTTGAAGTGAGGGCTAAAAAAATATATTCACAGATATACGTTGAAGCACTAGAAATGTGAGAGCCACTAACATAGACAGTGCTGTTGTGTCAGAGTCTCAAATACCATGGGTGATGCTGCTGGTCCTAAGTTTTAAAATGGCAACAGTTCTTGGTGAAGTTTTGAACAAAATGAAATACAGTTTCCCCTCAATTTACTTGATAATTTTATTCCTGGAAATTCCAGGATATATTAATGTATTAATATGTAACACAGAGCTAGGTTCTGGGCATAGATACAAACAGGATTTTCAATGACATCAACAATCCAATGAAACATTCAACATCGTGCTAGACTCAGGGCTAGTCTTGGATGTGCATTGCATGGCCTATAACACCTCTGTTCCTTGCTCACAAATACCAGCAGCCTTCAGTCATTGTGACAACTCCCACTCTCCCCACCAACAGCCAGACTTGGCTTCCTCTTTCCATAGCTGATTCTCCTGGTGCCAGTCCCTCCTCTCTGCCAGAGTCTGATAGGGGCTGGGGGCCCAAGGCATATTTTGCAACCTATAAGATTTCATCTTAGTGGTAGCTAATTAATTAAAGCCCACTGAGGGATAAAATGCCCTTTTGGAATTTGGGGGCCACATGGTGCAGCAAGTAGATTTGCAGTTAGAAGTCTGAAAACCAAAGTTTCAGCTGGGTGACTTCAGGAAACTTTGTTGGCTTCTCTGAGCTTTAGTTTTTAGAACCATCAAAATTGGAATAATAATATCTGTGTTAGGAGGAGGCTAGATCAAATCTGTACTAGCTAATCTTGATTCTGTTCATGCTGACAGGAGAGGCATAGTGGGAGAGGGCCCAGCACCTGTCAGCCTGGCTTTGCAATCCAAAGGCTTCACTTATCAGCTATGTGGCCTTGGGCAAGATGCTTGACTTCTGAGTCTGTTTCTTCATCTGTAAAATGGAGATGATAACAGGGGTTGCTTCACAAGACACTTGTGAGATTTTCATAAGAAAATTCAAGCAAAGTGCTTTGCAGAGGTGCTTCAGCCAGAACAAGACCCCCATAAATGACAGCTAGATAATTGTGATCATTTAGTTATTATCATTATGCACATGAGGAATATGTACTAGGCTTGGGGAATGGGATGGGGTGATAGAAAATAATGACCTGACTGGGAACTCTATGCCAGCCAGGAATGTATTTTACCCACAGCACCTAGTAGGTGCTCAGGGAATAAATGAATGGTTATTGAGTTCATGGTGAGGATCAATGAATTGTCCTACTGTACCCAGAAGGTCAATGAAGACAGAGTAAACTGTGTGAAGGAGGGAGAATTTATAGTCTTCTGAGTAAGGATAAGATGATATCTTTTGTTTGGCCAACTCCAAAAATGATCCCTGCTCATCTGGTGAGCAGAAGGCAAGATGCAGAGAGCTTTTGTTACTGGGGCCAGGTTCTGTCCTTCAGGAGGGTCAAGGAGAACCAGGGAGGGTGTGCCTGGTCCTTTCTAGGGGTGGAGGCCAAGACTCAAGCCATACCAGCAGGTACAGAGCTGCTGCTGAATGAAAGACAACCCTCCAGCCTTTCTCAGCCCACAAAGTGGTCACTGGAGAGAGCAGTGGGGGATCCTGATAGTGAAGCTAAGCCAGCCTGCTCCCACCATTCCGCCACCCATACTCCAAAGGCACATGTGTTCAGGAGGTGATATTCAAAGCGGGCTGACTTTTAGGTCTCTGGAAGGATCAGGGGTTAAGGGTCAGCTATGGTGTGAAAATCCACACACATGACATTCAAAGAAAGAAAAACCTCCTGAATATAAGGCCCAAAGAAAGCCTGAATATTCTGAGATCTAAAGAGCCACAGGTTGAGGTGGCTGAAATGCAGGGAATGACTTCCTGCCATACATCCATTCTAATTGTTGACAATCAGTTTACTACCAGCTATTTTGGGCTTCTCTCCTGCTTCAGAAATGTCCTTTTGGAAGAGGGGCCTCAGGGAGCCATCGCTTCCTGTTCGGTTTGAGAATCACGGGTGACTTCCTCGATAAGATCAGGCAACATCTCTTAACAGCTGCTCAAATGACTCTGGTAATACGTTTCCAGCCTTGGCCATTCATTCCAATCCTAAAATGATCTCTTTCTATTTATGTGGTTCCCGCTATTTAGAATGCAGATGCATAACCTTGGTTTTCCATTTTCCCTGCCTTGTTTTTATTTGAACAACAGACAAGCAAACTAAAAGCCTACCAACTGACCAGTGTCTGTGGAAGAAAAAAAGAAAGGATCAAGCTTTGTCATCAACAGGAAAAACAATCAGGCCAAATATAACCACAGCCGCTATTTGCAGAGCCCTCCATCTCAACTGAGCCTCCGGTTAACTCTGTGACGTGGCATTGCTGTCCTCTTTTTCCAGATGAAGAAAGTCAGGCTCAGAGAAGTGACATGAATTATCCGAGCTCACACTCCAGGGAGCATAAGAGCCAAACATCAAATCTTTATGTGGCTCCAAAAGCACACACTCCACCCAAGAGTAATAGTGACCAAGGTGACAATCTTGAAAACAACAGCTGTTCTTTACTGAGGACCTACTATGTGCAAGGCACTGCATCGGTTATACAGGTGATATATTTTAATTGGCTCCACTCTTCACTCACATCCTACTTGGAAGAAGTTGGCCTATTTTGCAGGTGAGGAGACTGAAGCGTGGAAAGGTAAAGTGACTTGCACCTGGGTCCCATCTGGAGATGTGGTGAAAACAGGACTTGACTCTTTATGGTACCCTGACAGTTTTTATTTTAGTAGTTATGGATTATTTTTATAAACCTAAAAAAATATAATTAGGATATAAATGTTGACCTCCTGGATATTATTCCTTATGACAAAGCTAAGCATGATATTTAAATGATGAAATTGAGTTCAAGGCAAAAAAGCTGAGCCATTCAGAGCTTTGTGGAGTGTCTGAGCTAGCAGAGTCTCAAGTTCAGCCCTTCGAGGTGACAGTGGAGGAGGCGAGGTCAGAGAAGTGAAGAGTTTTACTAAGGGTAAGAAATGCTACGCTGGCAAGATTCACAGCACAGACTGCTCTTCGCATCTCATGGGGCTGCCTCTGCCTACTGACTCTGTTTGACAAACACAGACTGGGACACCTGATTGGCCAAAGGATTCTGGAGAATTTCTAGGAGTGGAAAGAGAAGAAATAAAGTTGGGAAGCTAAACTGGGGTTCTGAACCATAGGAGGAATGTTTAAATCCAGCCTCGCTCATCACATTGTCCCTGGCACACTTGTCATTTGCTTTGGCCACTTCACGTCTGAACCCCTTCCTCTATTTGCGAAGCTACCCACCTTGTGACTCAGAGCCTACTTTCCCATTCAACAAGCTGAAAATACCCACAATTGGCTTCCCCACCTCCTCTGCTGCTCAGGGTCAGGCTCCATGCTCTAGAAACAGCTACCCCAGACTTGGCATTGGGAGCCAGTGAGAGCAGATGCAGTGACCTTGGAAGTGGGGTCTTCCCCAGCCTGGTTCTGTTGCAAAGTCTGAGGCCTTGAGCCTGGTCAAACAGCCCTTAGCCCAGTTACCAGTCCATGTTGAGAGTTCCTACAAGGTCTCATGTGTTTTTAATGAATTCCTTTCCTGCCCAAAACATCTAGGATCAATCTCTGCTAGAATTCAGGCAGATCCAGCACTTCATGGCTTACTTGCCCAGGGGCACTTGCAATTAAAATAAGAGGTCAATGCTTAACTTCTACCAGAAAGAAGTTCATTACAGGGGAAAAAACAGAAACATAGGAATCAAAGGGATCTATGTTCCACTACATTTCTATAAGAGCTGTACCACTTTGGGTAAATTGTTTGTATTAGTTTTCTGTTGCTGTTATAAATTACCTCAAAGTTAGTGGCTTAAAGAATGCAAGTGTATCATCTCACAGTTCTGCAAATCAGAATTCCAGCCTTGGTCTCACTAGACTAAAATCAAGGTGTAGGCAGGGCTGGGTTCTCTGCAGGTTCTGATGGGGGGTCTGTTCTGTTTCTTTGTCTTTTCCAGCTTCTAGAGGTGGTCTGCATTCCTTGGCTCATACCCCTTTCTCCGTCTTCAAAGCCAGCAAACATAAATTTCTCTGACCCTCTTTCCATCCTCATATCTCTCTGTGACCACAGCTGGGCATGCCTCTCTACTTTTAAGGATTTCTGTGATTTGATTGGGCCCATCTGAATAATCCAGGATAATCTCCCCCACTTCAAATTCCATAACCTTAATCACATCTGCAAAGTCCCTTTTGCCATGTAAGGTAACATATTCACAGGTTCTAGGGTTTAGGGTTTGGATTTGGGGGTCATTATTCTGTCTACAATAGACTAACCTCTGGCCCACTAATAGTCATGTCCATTACCCATGTAAAATACATTCACTCCATCTTTCAAATTCTCATTCCCTTATAGCATGAATTTGAAGTTCAAAATCTCATCTGAATTTCTTTAGCCCCAAAGTCTCAAATGTCATTAGCTAAATAATGTAAACTGGAATGGGTGGGGCTCTGGGTATGATCCATCATGGGGCCAGTTTCCCTAAAGAAACAAGTTATCTGTTCCTAAAATATGATGATGGGACAGATACAGGATAACAGTTACAGACATTCCTATTCAAACAGAAGAAAATAGAAAGAAAAAAAGTCACTGGTCCCAAGAAATTCTGAAACTCAGCTAAGTAAATTCCAGTAGGTCTCAAGGCCTGGGAATAAACTTCTGTGTTCTCAAATAAACTTTTGTCCTCTGGGCCTCTAAGTCATCCTTCCTTTTTCATGCAAGGTAGCATGTGTAAGCTGTTTTACCAGCCTCTGTTCTGCCAGGAGAATTTTGGAGGTCTGACAGGCTATTTCATTTCATATTGTTTCAGCCAAGATGGCAGTGTTTCTACTAGTAGAACATTCTTGAGAAATCTGTGGGTTGCCTGTATATGTCATGGGGGTTCACTCCATTAGACAAGGCTCATCTGCATGTCTTTCCTAGATAATCCTTTCTTTAATTTTGGCATTTGCTGAGATGGCTGAGGAATCATGACCTTAAGTATCTGAAATACTCTGGTTTGATTGAGGGGATCTGTGACTCACACCCTTACTCTCTTCAAAGAGCCTTTTGTATGACTGAATACTTTGAACTTTTACTCTAAGATATTAGCAGAAAGTTGTATAGCTATATACTCAGCCATTTCTCTAGAACATGATTTTCTGACAGTGAGCCTCTTAATTTTAGCATCTTTTTCCAGTGAGATAGGCAGAGAACTCCCCAATCATCAGGTCCTGCTTCTTTTTGTTTAACAGCTCTCCCTTAAACTTTATCTTTTTTCCACTCACATTTTTCTATTAGTAGCAGAAAGTAACCAGGACATGCCCTTAACACTTTGCTTGGAAATCCAAGCTCATTATTACAATTTCTGCTTTCTGCATAACCATAGGACATAATCCTGCTAAGATTTCTGCCTCTATACAACAAGGATCCCCTTTCTTCCAGTTTCCAATGATACAATCCTCATTTCCTCCTGAGACCTCACTGGAAACACCTTTAATGTCCATATTGCTACTAACTGTTTCTTCATGATGCTCATTTTCTTTTGAGTCATCACTAACCAAGTTGTTAATAACTATATTTCTACTAACAGTGTATTCGAGGCAATCTAGGGTTTTTTGGTCATACTTCTTAAAAGTCTTCTAACCTCTGCCCACTGCCTAGTTCCAAAGCTACTCTGTTTTTGGAAATTTGTAAAAGCAACAATCCACTCTGGGGATCAAAATCTGCATTTTTTTTTCTGTTGTCATAATAAATTACCACCAACTTAGTGGCTTTAAAAACATTGATGTGTCATCTCACAGTTCTGTAGGTCGGAATCCTAATACAGGTCTCACTCTAAAATTAAAGTGTGGACAGGACTGCATTCCTCTCTGGAGGCCTTAGGGGAGAACATATTTTTTTGTGTGTTTTCCTGCTTCTAGAGGCAGTCTGCATTCCTTGGCTCATGCTCCTTCCTCCATCTTCAAAGCCAGCAAATGTCGTATCTCTCTGACCCTCTTTCAATCGTCACATCTCTCTGACCACAGCTGGGAAAGCTTCTCTACTTTTAAGAATTCATGTGATTGGATTGGGCTCACCTGGATAATCCATGATAATCTCCCTATTTCAAGTTCTTTAACCTTAATCACATCTGTAATGTCTCTTTGGCTATGCAAGGTCACATTTCAGTGGTTCCCAAAATTAGAGAACTAACATCTTTGGGGGGGGGCTATTATTTTGCATGCCACATCACCTAACTCTCTGAGCCTCAATTTTTCTCATCTGTGAAATGGGGATAATAATATTGCTCCTAGGATTGTCATGAAGATTGAATGAGAAAGCTTGTCAGAAATGTAGAATTTCAGGCCACACCCCAGACCTACTGACCGAGAATTTGCATTTTAAACAAAATCTCTAGGAGACTAAGGTGCACAGCAAAATCTGAGACACACCGGTGTTGGGAATTCCATGTTAGATTGAGAATTTCACCCGCTGGACCATAATCCCAGCTCTGCTGTGAATTCACTCTAAAATAAGGGGCCTGTTCAGGTAGTCTCCAGTAGTACTTTAAGCCAGGACATTGAACTAGACAGGTTGCAAGGCTTATTACAACCTGATGTTTTGTGATTTGATGCTAATGGTGTAACTGCAGCAGCAGCAATTTGTTGACTGGGAGTGATTTTTCAGCAAGGGAGCTTCCTAGTAACCCTCATGTCACATCACTAAGGTCACTCTGCTTCGTGACCATAAGGTCAGCTTGGTTCATTGTTTGTGATTTTTAGGAAATCAATGTCTTCCTGGCAAGCTGGGATGGAGCTGTAATGGGTCCTAATTGTACTTAAAATAAGGAAATAGTTGTCAACTATCCCAACTGATTTTCACCCATAATTAAGGCAAAGGTAAAAGTTAACTCTGTGACATTCTCACTTTCTTTGGCCAAAATTATGTGGACACAAAAGTTGGCTTCGTGGTGGAATTACATGGAAAACCCCTGGCGTGTGGAGCCATGAACTGACTCAGGTTGGCCCCTGCTGGAGTCCAGTTCAGTGCTTGACTGGAAGAAGGTGAAGGGCTTTCTGCCTCTTCCAAGGACAGACAGCTTTTCCCCTCAACATCCCGCCATCTTAGCCAAGGCCTGAAAGCCCCCTCCATCTGCCAAGCCCAGAGAGGCCCACTTTGTCCACCTGAGCACACCCTGCCCACTGGTCCTTAATGAAGATAAATTCTCACTGTCATTACTGAAGTACATATGGAAAGCTGGGTTTAAATATAAAATTCTGGGTCAGTGAGCTGGCCTACTTCATTCTTTTCATCTATCTTGGGCCTTAAATGAAATAAGAGAAATTTCTCCACATGGCAGTTGCTCCAAGAACCCATTCTGAAACTCCAGGGTTTGAGGAGGGGGAGGTGTTCTGGAGGTTCCTCATACTGTGGTTACCCCAAATTAAGAGGAGGAGAACATTCCTAAGACTGACTTGGTGCCCATAGGGTCAATGCCATCACCCTGGTTTCTCCAGCTCTCCTGAGATGGACGGAAGCTAGAGAAGGCCCTATCTCTGGGGGGCAGGAGGACTACCCAGGGGTTGCTGGGACAGAGCTGTCAGCAGGGGGCCAGTGGATGGGGCAGGTAACCTGTGGCCTTGGGCCCCATGGGCTATGAGAGACAGCTGTGTCATATAAGGTCAGGTAGTCAGCTTTCTGCCTGGGGTTTCTAGTGGCAGATAGCCTGGAAGAGGGTTTTCCACAAAGAAGTCCACATGAGCAAAGAAATGAACATGGATGTGCAGTGAATAATCTGGCAAGTACTGAGGGTCTGGAAGAAGTGGGGAACCAGATAAGCTTGGCTGGTTTGTTCAAGCTCAGCTCCCAGAAGCACCAAATGTCAAGCTAAAAGCTTTGGGTGGAATTGTAAACTGTTGAAGAAAGCTAAAATCACTGTGTTGGTGGGTGCCCTTAATTAAGTGCACCCTGGATGAATCCTCACCTAAAGGAAATGAGCACTGCTGGGCTCCTCTGCACCAGGCAGGGTCCTGCATGACTTCCTATGGCATCCTGGCTACTCCTTTAAATGATGCCGTGAGGTAGGAACTAGTAATCCCTACAATGGAGCTATGGAAGATCATATACATAATTGGCCCTCATTCTTGAGCTTGTCCTGGATTCATGCCCTTTGCTAAGTGACTTTGCAGTTGCTCCCATTCAAGGAATACAGTTCATTTCCCTGCCCTTGACTTTGTGATTGGCCATGTGACTTGCTTTGGCCAAAAGAATGAGGCATACCAGTTGGAATCCAGACCTTAAGAGGTATTGCAGGTTTCCATTTGCCCTCTTGTACCTCTGCCATCACCATGAAAACGTTCTCCTCAATGAATTTGCTGGCTGCAGGAAGAAGCTCAGACATGAACCAAGCCAGTTTGGATCAGCTCACCCCTGGTCCATCTGCAGATTCCTGAACTAAAGAAGTGCTTATGATTGTATCTGGTTGAGGTATTGTGGGTGTTTTTTACATAGTGTAATGGGTCATGAGAACTTATGTATTTAAGACGGCGATGTAAGATCTAAGATGGCGGAATGGAAAATTTTAAATTCCCCCAGCAAGGTAGACTGCAATCCCCTCTGACCAAGGGCCAGAATTCTCCGCCCAGACATCCTATTTGCTTGCGTAAAGGTCAGGTCATAATCAGGCCATATGGTTAGCCAATAAGGAACTGCAACCTGTCCTGCGCGTGCCAAGTCAGCCCGCCATAAACCTAATATAAGGAACCTCATGCTAAGGATCGGGGCTCTTGTTCTCGCTGCTGCGGCAGTGGAGGCTTGAGCCCGGATTCGAATTCGAATTCGTAATAAAATTTTCTTTTTGATTCTAATTCGGCTCTGAGGTCATCTTGTCCGGGTGCGGTCCGTAACAATAGCATTACTATGGCCATGGTCAACTGATACACAGAGATAATAACCGACTCTATCTCACAGAGTTGTACTGAGGAATCAATAAAAATAATCTACACAAAACTCTTAGTTTCAGTTTGGGAAGATGAGCATTTTCTGGAAATGATGTTTGTACAACAATGTGAAAATACTAATGCCACTAAACTATACACTCAAACATGGTTAAAATGGTAAATTTGATGTTATTTATATTTTACCATAATTAAAAAAACACCTAGTGCCTGGCACCTAGGGAGTGCTTGACAAATATTAGCAATTATTAGAAGATGGGAGGAGACGTGGTAAAATGACACACTCCAACTACACTACAATGGGTGATCAATTAAGTCCCCCAGGTGAATGGTTTTGGAGTGACTGTGCCTGTCCTCTCTGCTTTGTTCCTAAGGGAAGGAGCGTAAACTCATTCATACTAACAGGCCGAAGGGTTATTTGCAGAGGTAATATGATAAGGAGAATGTCAGAGCTAGAAGACTGTTTAGCAGTCTAATTCCCTCAGTGGGTGGAGCTGAGGCGCAGAGAGGCAACCAAAGTCACTAAGTACATTGGTGGCAGATATAAAATCGGAAGCTGGGTCTCTTGACCCCTAGTTCAGTGCTCTTTCTATTCTGCCACAGACAGGCTACATCTAATCACTAGTGGTGGAATCTCAGGCACCTGCGGATGAGATTTGGGAATTCCTGGTGCATCTCAAACCATGTGAGCATGACATCAACCAATGCAATAAAGCAATTCCTGCCTGCGGGTTCCTTTGACAGGATGATAAGAAGATAAAATGTTTTTTTTCTTCTCCTCTCCTTTTTGTAATTAAGCTGAATACATTTCTGCATGGGATCTTTACTCCAATTTTGGACAGGGTTAATTAAAAGAAAAAAATACATATTAAAAGGCCAATTTGATTACTGCTACACATTAGTAATGCATTGATTGAATGTCTATGTTAATTGCTTCCTGAATCAGTGATTTTGCTACTGAATACTGAAGAGCTGTTGCTATTTTGAAATTAGTAATAATTTCACAGCACCGAGATGACAGAGTGCACCACATGAATGTCCTGGGTTTAAACCTACCTCTACTTCCTGTTTGCTACTTTCATCCTGACTTCTCTATTTCTTTCCCCTGGATCCCTGTCTACCACCTGCTTCTGAGACCAGTGGGTCTCAAACTTTGGTATTTATCTGACTCCCAAGAGAGCTTATTAAAATGCATATTCCTGCCCTCACCCCGCCCCCCCCCCCCAGGTTTTGATCTGGCAGGCTTGGGAACCTGTATTGTTGACTGGCACCTCATAGGCTGGGTAAGGGTGGTTTCCTTTTGAAAAGAACTGACTGACGTAGAGGTGCCCTATAAAGCACCAGGCTCCAAACTCTGAGAATGATGGCTTCCTCTCACTGGGTTTCAACTCTCTGCTTCTTTGCTGGTGGATTTCCTTCCAGCCCGACTCATTTAAAATAAATCCATTCTTGGTCTCCTACAACCTGCTTTTCTTCCATGAGCTGCCAGCTCAGCAAATATGGGCTCCTCTCAGTTCTACTTGTTCAAACCCAGAAGCCTCTCCTAACTCT
This sequence comes from Macroglossus sobrinus, assembly GCA_004027375.1. NCBI lineage: Eukaryota > Metazoa > Chordata > Mammalia > Chiroptera > Pteropodidae > Macroglossus > Macroglossus sobrinus. The sequence continues at coordinate 68,111 of PVKZ01002374.1, forward strand.
CACCAGCCCTTCCCCAAACATTTATTCAGCAGTCAGGTCCTTCCTGTTTCTCTTATCCATTACAAATCCTATTGAAATATTCCTTTGAGAGTTCAAAACTGTTTCTAAGAGATCTTTTTGTTCTCTCAATGGTCCCTTTATTGTCTCTTCGTTTTTCATGGAAGCAATATCTTATCTCTCTGAGATGTTAATTACAGTGATTTTGGGAAGTTATCTTCTGTTTCCTGTATCATCTCTGTTTCCTCTGTTTTGGTCCCTGCTTCTTTCAGATGCTTGCTGAGCCTGGAGGTCTATTTCCATTTAGAGAAGAAGCTCTAAACAGCTGACTGGGGGCAATGTCATATGACTGAGGTGGGTTGTGCACTAGGATACCTCAACATGGCAGTGCCCATTAGTGTTTCTTTTGGGGCTGGTGTGTTTCTCTAGAAAAGAATCATCTAGTCCTCTGCCTGGAGGATCTGCTCAGCTGTAGGCATGCTCAGAGCAAACTAGGCAAAGGGCTTTCCCCATATTGACCTTTTATTCTGTTGACTTTCACACTATTCCCTCCTTTAAACATGGCCTCTAACACTGTCTCCATTCTCAGCTGTGCCTACAATGTACTTTCCAGACAGTGGATCAGATCATACCTCCTCCTTGAGACTGTCTGGTTCCAGCCAACTTGGCACCAGATCTTTCTCCCTCTAAGCCCTGGTAGATGCCCCCCAAACACCCAGCTTGCACAGCCCATGTCTGGGCAGTCCCTCTCTCGCCAAGCACTGCAGTACCTCCTCTGAGTCTCATGCACCAAGTGAGGTGGCCATGGGCATGGGCTCTGGAGCAAGACTGCCCAAATTCAGGATTTACTGGCTCCTGGCAAGTATTGGTCTCTCTGAACCTAGCCTTTTCCCTGTGAAGGAGTCATGAAAGCAGTACTACCTCACTGAGAAGGAAAGGAGAGAATGTGTGGAACACTTAGCACAGTGCCTGGCACAGGGCATGTGCTTGATTAATGCTAGCTCTTCTTTCTGGGTGTTATTACATTTCTGACTTGAGTATGCTCTTGATTCAAATTGGGCCCTAAGCAAAAAAGGAGGTTTTGTAGTCTGGGAGGGTGGTGGACATAGCCCAGGTGGGACCAGGGTCAAGGGGTCCTGCTATTTTCATCTCTAGGGATAAAGGAGACTCCAAGATCATGGGGGCCTCAGAAAGAACCTCAGAAGCACTGAGCAGTAGCCAGACTCCTGTCTTTCCTTGTAATGAAATTTTCTCCTGTTTAGTGCGGACACATATCCCACAATACACAAATATATGAGAAACAGGTGAAAACTTCCTATCTTCTCATTCTACTCTCTCTTCTATTTTCTAATTGATTGAGAACTTTAGGGAAAACTATTGAATACTTTGTTTCAACTCATTCCTTAAAACTTCACCAAATGTCAGAGCTGAAAGTTCCTTTGTGGATCACTGAGCAGGTGGGGAATTCAGGGCCCAGAGAGACAAATGGGCTTGTTCACACAGTGAGAGGTACAGAGGTGAGAGGATAGCCAGGGTTCCCAAATATCAGTTCCACGCCCATGCCAGTCTCCTCATGTCCCTGCTGCGCCCTACCACACCCCATGCACATAGGTTATCTCCTTGTTCGGGCCCAATTCTGTCTTTATTGGACTCTTCAGACATTTATAATGAAGCCTCCTCCCAGTCCTCCAAGTCCTCACTAGCCAGGGTGAGGGGAGAAAAAGTTAAGAAGTGAGCTACTATATATTCTCAAACAGATGCTGGAGTGCATATGGTTTATTTTCTTTTGAAAGCTTTAAAGAAGTCTTTGCTTTCTTTTGAAAGTGCCATATTAAGAAAAATTACATTATAATTAATCAAGAGTCCTAGCTAATAGAGAGCAAGTTATTTCTCTCTCTATTTTTTTCTGCCTGAACCTCAGTTTTCCTCATCTGTAAAATGAGAATATTAATTCTCACAGATTTGTAAGAATTAAGGGAGACACTTGTAAATGTATCTAGTCTAACACTAAGTACACCATTGGTGATCAATAAATGTTTATCCCTCTCTTCCTCAATGTAGGTGTATAGAGTCCTCAACTGTGTACTTGAGGGGGAAAACCTGGCCATTCCACTGGATGCTGGATGCCGCATAAAGTAGATGTGAGGCCACAATCCAGCTCATTGCAGTGGTATTTACAACGAAAATTATAACCCCCTTCATTGTCCAGCAATGATTCAGTAAATTGTGGTATATTGACTTGATGTTCTAGGGTGTGGTCATTTAAAATCATGATTATAATGTCTATAGCAACATGGTGGTTTTTTTTGTTGAACACTTACTAGGTGCTAGACCCTGTGCTTTGCATGTTGGATGCCATCCCTTCCTCCTACCAACCCCCACAGGGTATGTAGCACTATAATCCCTATTTTATAGGTGAGGATATTGAGAAATGAATCAATTAAAATATAATATGAAATTGATTATACTTCATAATTATATCTGTATGATAATAGAATGTAGAAGAAATACAAAAAGTGATAGTGGTCATACTTTTATTTTTAAAAAAACATTCTATAACATTGATTTATTACTTTTAAAATCTTTTAGAAAAGCATCTTGAAATTGGGGTAGTGTGGGATCACAGAAAATAGCCAGATAGACCTAATATACACCCCGCATCTGATACTTGTCAAGTGGGTGAAATTCAGTGAGTCATTTCATGTGTATGTGCCTCAGTTTCTTGTTTGCGAAATGAGAGCACTATTTTGGGTGATTACTGTATTAGTTATTTTTCCTTACCTCTATTTTCTAACTGTTCTTTCAGTGTCACTATACCTATATTACTTGCACAACACAGAGTAAAGATATTTAAAAATACTGTCTACTTTGCCTGATGTTTTTAAGATTTAATTAGGTCACGAGTATAAGGAACCTAGCAAAGCTTACAGTATTAATTTTAAAGATTAAACAGGTCTTGACAGGATGGGAAAGAGGAGGGTGGATCACTCAGGGGTGGGAAATTTGAGGGGCTAGGGGAAGATGTGTGGGGTGGGAGACCTTGAGGGGGTGGATTTGAGGGAGGGAGACTTGGTTTATTTGTTCCTTATAGGGTATTAGTGGAAACAGCTCCCATTGTCAACTCACCTGCCTCCTGGGCCTGCCCCTCAGGGCCTGCTCAGCTGGGTGGGACACAGCCAGGCCCCTCATGTCCACAGGCCCCTGACTGAACAACAGCATTTCTGAATCCTTGATGAAGCCACCCCCTCTAGATTGCTCAGTGCCTGGAGTCACAGTACAGCCTATCCTTTCTGGGCAGTTCCTGAGGGGAAGGCATGGAGTCAGGCTAGGTTCCCCAAACCTCCCAGGATTCAGGTTCTATCACCAGAAGAAGCTATCTGAACCACAATCCAGAATTGCTGGGCAGGGCGTATACTACAGGGAAAGTGGGAGAGGGCTGTCTGTGGATCCTGCTATTATGCCTATTTTGCAGATGAGAAAACTGAGGCAAATGGAACTCAAATGAAATAATAACCATAAGAGGTCACTGGAGAAAGCACTGAGTGTGTGGATCCAGTACCAGCTAGGACTAGCTTTACAACTGGCAGGAGCTGGAACCACTCACTGCACACAACATACACAAGTGGTGAGTGTAGATCCAAACCGAAGATGGGTGCATATATGCATATATAAACATCAGAGATAGATGAGAACACATAGGAGACTATAGAGAAGGTGGAGGCAGAGGGTTGGGCGTGATAGAGGAAGGCTTTGGTAGAAATTGAGAGAAGGAATAAAGGGCATGTTCCTACTGGAGAAAGGAGGGGCCAAAAGGAGCAGAAACCTGGAGATGGGCAAGCTCAGGGAATGTTCTGGGGACAGCAAGTTTCTAACTTCAGGACAGTGTGGTGTATGGAGGTAGCATTAAGCCTGAAAAGTTATGTTGGAGATTTGTGTCTACAGTAAGGGGTCTGCATAGAATTCCACAGGTGCTGCTGGGGAGTAATGGAAGGTTCTTGAGCAAGGGATGATATGTGGATACCAACTTAGATTTGGCTGACAGTCAGTGCAGGCCAAATAGTATCTGGGGTAGGAAGAGTGGGAATGATACATAAGAGTTCCTTGTTTTTAGCTCTAGTATTTGAGGGAGGGAATTGTCCCTCAGCTGTCTGGGCTATGATGCTCTTGCTTTCTCTCAGGGAGCTGGATGGGAGGGAGAATCTGGCTTTCTGACAGGACCATGTATGGGAGTTTTGCCCAAATCTATAGCCTTCTAGGATAACCTAGAGGAGGGCTGATTACTTGAGTGAGAATCTGACTTCTGGAAATAGCCCCAAATCTGGGCCTTATAGGCTGCATGTGTTTGGTTCCAAACAATGTAGGAAAATTTAATATCATCCCTTATTCACAAGGCACACATTCCAACTTAAAAAGACTTTTGTCCGGATTGTCTAATTTTCTCTGCACAATGGATGGTTCTGTGAGTGATACTGAGGTGCTCATTCCACAGATGAGAAAGCTGAGGCTTTGCTCAGGATCTACAGTTAGTTGCTGGTAGACTGAAGTCTCACACCTGGGTCTCCTGACTGCATCCAGCCTCTAGAGGTGCCCAAGACCCTGTACTAATTTCCTTGACTGGATGGAATTAGAACTGGAGAAAAGGCAAGGCCTGAGGAACTCTTGGCAAAACATCCTCCATGTGGGCATGGGTGCTCCTGGCTGGGTTTTACCTTATTACCCAGGCTGAGTTCAACCAGTATGATTACTTAAAGGGCCACAGTTCATTTTAAAGCCTGGGCAGTGAGATGAGCTTGGTATAATTTGGGAGCTCATCTTAATGCCAATAGTTAATGTATTCATTTCACTATGTGTTTAGCAAAAAAAAAAAAAAAAAAAATATGCCTGATACTTCAAACCAGTGGTTAATCTATGTTACTGGTTAGCATAAATCTAGTTTTAAAAAATGTGAAGGAAAACATGGACTGTGAGGAGGAGTGAGTACCTAGGCTCTGGCTATCCCAAGTGTAGTCCTTAGACCAGCAGCATCAATGTCACCTGGGAGTTCGATATGAATCTAGGATCTTAGACCCTACCCCAAACTCACTGAGTCAGAATCTGCATTTAACAAGATCCCCAGGAGAAGCATATGCATGATAGAACTTGGGGAGCACTGTGGCAAAACCAAGTTGCCATGGGGAATCCTTCTAAGCCCCAGCCTCTCTGACTTCTTAGCCAGCCTCTCCATTTTATTCAGTGACAAAAGCTCAGAGAGTGAAGGTGACTTTCCCAAGATCACTGAGCAAGACAGAAGCAGAGCTGGTGTAGTATCTTGGGCTCATGATGTCCCAGGCCCCAGCCTTAATACCCAGGGCACAACCAGGGGAACATAGGGCTCAAAAACCCGTGGCTGGGCCAGAGCCAAGCAGGAGTGTCCAGCAGCCCCAGCAGCCCATTGATCTACCAGGGTGTTTTCCTTAGAGAAACAATCAGTGCCTTTGGGGAAAGCAGAGCCCCTGGGATGGAGACTCTGAGAGGGCCCTGGGCTGCAGAATGTAGACCGTCCTGCCAGCTCTCAAAAGAACAGTTTCCTGGCAAGCCCATGGGGATGTGTTCCCAGCACTGTGGCTGGGGAGAGCAGGGTTACCAGGGAGCCCAGGCTCTCCTTGGGGATGTTGGAGGGGACCCAAGGCACCGTGCCATGGGGGGATGAGCACTGGCCTGGCTTGTCACTGCCACTGATGAGCATTCTGGTTTTTAACCATCTGCTTCATGTTCAGAAAAACATTTACATTCTGATTCTGTCCTGAGCTCCACGCCTTAAATTCTGGCTATGACATAGTACCTCTCAGAGCCTGGATCTCGGCTCTGATGCAAGTTGCTATGTGGTCTGGGGCAAGTGGCCCAGTATCTCTGAACCTCACCTTCTGTTTCTATGAAATGGGTATGATTATATCCCTACTGAAGTGGCCTAAAGGAAAATGACAATTTTATCAAATGTCGATGAGGTTATGGTAAAATAGGAACTCTCATACATTGCTGGTGGGAATGTGAAATGGAACAGCCATTCTGGAAAAAGTTTTGGTAGTTTCTTGGATAGTTAGACCTACATCTACTCTATGACTGAACAATCTCATTTTGAATAAGAGAAATAAAAATATATGTCCATACAAAGACTTTACTTTTATATTATAGAGACTTAATTCATAATAGCTTAAACTTGGAAACATTACAAATACCAGTGCACAAAAGAACAGATGAATGACTTGTAACGGATTCATACAAAGGAATACTATGTGGCACTGAAAAATAAAGGATCCCAGAAGGAGACCCAGAATGTTAGCCCCTCCCCATGCCCTTCTTTAATCATAGCGTGAGTCACTCCAGGTGGGAGTTTTGGGTGCCCTGGTCACAGAGAGGCTCCAGGGGACTCATGAAGCTGTGATCCACATGCTCTAACAGCAAGAATGGGCAGAGGTCCCAACCATCCTGCAGCAGTGGGGGAGCATGGGTCACAGGCCTAATGTTGCAGACAGGGAGACCTAGGTTCACAAACCAATGGACTGTGGAGCAGCGAGAGTCCAGTCCAATCCAGTATTGGTCCCACTGCAGCAATAGCAACCTTGAAATTCACTGAAACCAAAGGACATTTACCAGCTATGTGACCCCAGAAGAGTCACTTAGTCTTTTCTGTGCCCCAGTTTCCCTCCTCTGAGGGAACCTAAGCTTTTAAGAGGGCAGGTTTTCTCTGTGTCTTGCTCTCCTTGTGGCCTCAGTACACAGCACGGTGTATGCCTCATAACAGGTGCTCAGTAAATAATTGTTACCTGAGGAAATTGGTGATTCTGTGAATGAGTGTAGCATTCACAATCAGCCTGACTTGGACTGAACTGGCATTCCAGGCCCCCTTCCCATGATATCCTTGCACACATGCTCTATATTGAGCCCCTCTCCAATCCTCTGCTTCCTTATCTTTGGGTCTTATCCCAGTTCTCTCCTACTCTATGCCTCCATACTCCCTGTCTGCCTGCTTCCATGCCTTGCTCTTCACAGAAAGTGTCATGCCTGAAGAGGAGTGGGAGCTTTCTCTTTTCTGATCTTCAACAGCATTTCAAAGATAATCATAATAAAGACTGCTCCATAGTCCAGGTGTCAGCAAATTACAGCCTGTGGGCCAAATCTGGCTGTTACCTGCTTTTGTAAATAAAGGTTTATTTGAACATGTATTGTTTGTAACTGTTTATCCATTAAAACAGAGTTGAAAAGTTGTGGCAGCAACTGTGCAATCTGTAAAGACTAAAATATCTGGCCCTTTTTCAGAAAAAGTTTACTAACCTCTGCCATAGGTTAAGTACAGACTATGAGATTTAAACATATTGTCTGTTCGTTTGTTTGTTTACATTTATACAACCCTATAGGACCTTGGAAACTACTGTTATGTCCGCCTTACAGGTATGATAACTCAGGCTCAGAGTTAAAGGGACTTGCCCAAGGTCACACAATGTGTAGGCAGCATAGCTAGGATTTGAATCCAACAATGTCCTATATGCCAGGAATAAACTCTCACTGTAAACACCAGACAAACACAACAGGACTAGCTTGCATGCTGCAAGTAGATTCTACAAGCACAAGAGAAGTTCTTTAGATGAGGGTAAATGGGGCCAGTGGAGCCCAGAAGGCTCTTGGAAGAGACGGAAGCTGAGCTGAGTCATTCAGGGAGAGATTTAGCTGGATGGAGGGAGGTGAGAGATCTGGAAGAGTACATGAAGAAAATCTGGAAGGGTGGGCCAGTAACTGGGACAAAGCAGGGGCATGAGCCAGCTGGGGAAGGCTGGCCCAAAGCTGGGGTGATGGTGAACCACAGGAGGACATTCTTAAAATAATGCATATAGGCAATTTGTCTGCAGAGCTCTAAAAAGCTGCCAAGTCTACAGGCAGGAGAAGGAGGCAATGCTGCAGGAAATTCCTTACCTAGGCATTGCAAGGAATTCCTAATTCCCTAAAAAAATGATGCAAGTGAAAGCTGAATGGCTTTTGGCAGGGCAGGTTATAAACAAGGTTTTCTGTGTGGCCAAAATGTTGGCAAAAACTCCCTCAAGGGCACTAACTGTATGAACCTGGGCAAGCAATTTAATTCCTTGCCTTGATTTCCTCAACTGTAAAATGGGAAATGCCAAGGGCTTGTGTGAGAATTAAATGCGTTGATATTTGCAAAGCACATCGAACAGTGCCTGGCACAGAGTAAATGCTATAGAACGGTTTGTTAGGTAAATACAGAACACAAATAAGATCCAACTTTAGCAAATATCAGCTCCCAACTTTTTTGCCCCAATGATTCACATGCTGTTTGGAATTTGCTTGGTGCACAATGTGGTTAATTTAAACACTGCTGCAGAGTGGCGAACCTGAACGGCATTTCAATGAACACAAACCTTATTATTTTTAACAAGACACACTTTGGCACTTGCAAGAACATTTAAAAATACCTTCTCTATTCCAAAGCAGCATTGTGTGGCAACCAGGTCCAGGGAGAAATCCTTAGTTTTGGGTCGTTGTTTTCTTTGGGACCCCAAACTTTGGAGAGGAAAGGGTATTGGCCAGAGTTGCTGCAGCAGCTGCTATGGGCATCTGTGGCTGAGTTGGGAAGAGACTTTGCAGGTCATCAATTAAGCCCTCAAGCTGAAAACCATCAGTCTGTTTGCTCCCCTCTGAACTGGGAGTCCTCAGAGAGAGAAAGAGCCTGCATCTTTTTTTTTTTTAATTCAGCAAACACACAGAAACACCTACTGCATTACCTCATCTGAGTCTTCATCACCCCAGTGTGGGTAAGTGTTATTATTGCCATTTTGCAGATGAGAAAGCTGAGGCTCAGAGAGTTTAAGCAATCTGCCCAAAGTCACACAGCTGGCAAGTGGTGGAAAGTGAACTTTACCTTGCCTTTCTTGAGAGAACTTTTTCCCCATCCATGAAAGTCCATACCTTAAATGCCTGTGCATCCTTCCTGTCCTTCTCAAAGGAAGGCATTGCTTAAAACACCACCAGCCTCTTCTCTGAGGTGTCAGAGGGAGCATCTTGATGGATTGCATTTCCAAAATAAGAATTCCTGCCATTTCTCAAAGCTTGGTAGTGAGAGACCTTCTAGAGGAGGGTGATGCATATCTCTACTTTAAACACACACATCTACATTTGTCCATTCATCACGTCATGTCCTGCTCCCTGGTGTCACTCAGGTTCCTACTCAAAAGTTACCTCCTCACAGAGGTCTCCTCCTATCAGCTCTCATCACACGCTAAACCCACTTTAGTTTTTCTCATGGCACTTGTCACCACCAGCAATTCCGTTGTATTATAAATAACATATATTTATTTGTTTAGTCCTTTGTTGTCTCTTTCTGCCAGAATATAAGTTCTAAAATGACAACTTTATCTGTTTTTTTTTTTTTCCTACTGCTGTGTTCCCAGTGCCTAGAACCATACCTGGTACATAGCAGGGGATCAATAAATGTTGGTTAAATAAATGAATAAATGATAATAATTACTATATATATTCGTATACATTTTATGCCTTAATGACATCATTCTGTTTTTCCCTTCTTAAGTAAAGTTTTTATTATATAAGCAATGCAAAATCATACATATTTTTTAAAAAATATGGATATGCAAAGAAGAAAATAAGAAACTTCAGTAATCCCACCACTCCACTGGTACATTTAAGAGTATTTTCTGCCAGAATTTACTTATCCACAGTACAGATGTATCTTTTCACAAGCTTGTTTATTCACAAATGAAGTATTGCATGTTCACTGTATTCCAGGTACTGAGCTAGCATGGGGCTCTTATGAACTCCTGGACTAGGACAAGATTCCCAGCCATGGCACTGTTGACATTTTAGGCTCAATAATTCTTTGTTGTGGGGGTTGCCACGTGCGTTAGCTTCTACCACTGGATGTCAGTAGCTCTTTCCTAGTCATGACAATCAAAAATGTCCCTAGACATTGCCAAATGTTCCAGAGTGGGGGTGGGCAAAAGTCACCGCATTGAGACCTGCTGGTCTTGAGGAAGAGACAGATGTTTAAAGAGGATCATATTATACTTGCCTTGGGTACCCAGAAGTAGCCACTAACCAATATTTGTGAACCCAATTCCATATCCCTAGATGTTTCTGATGGCTGCCTGTTCCAAAATTTATATTAGATTGTGTACCTGACTCTGATTTCCAAGGCAGATCCAAGAATCACAATGAGTCCTCTATGCCTAACTCTGGCCAGCGTTGCCCAGCCTAACTGCCACTAACATCGCCATGGATTTTTGGAGCAAAAAACTTGGGCCACATATCTTTTAGCTGCACTGGGTACCAACCTCCCAAATCCTGTTCCTCACCACATTTGCTTACACCCTGAACTACTAGAAAGTAAGAGCAAATGGGACCTGGAAGGGAAAGATTTTTGGAGCAAAGGGGGCTGGTGTGGTGGCCATGCTGTTTGACATTCTCATTTTACAGATGTGGTAACTATGGCTGGGAGAAGGTGAGTTTGGCAAGCACAAGGCATGAATGTCCTAAGGGGATTTTGGCACCATTTCTTGAAGGACCATGGTGAGACCCAAATAAGATGGAAGCCCCCAAGGGAGAAAAGTGCTTCATGATAATTGCTCTCACCTAATACTCCCTGAGCACTCAGTTGGGGTTCCCCCTGTTGAGTGATTATTTCACTGAATCTCAACCACTATCTTAAGAAGTAAAGATGCTTTATATGCTCATTTTTACAGATAAACAAAGTGAGGCTCAGAGTGGTTAAGTGACTGGAAGTTAATGTTAGAAAGAAAAGAACTAGACCCAGACACAACTGGAAATAATCTCCTCTTTTAGATTTCAAGTCCCACTGGATTCCTAGAGTTGTCCACAGCCAGCAATGCCTTATGAGCCTATTAATTAGATATTAGGGGGAGCTGGGAGATAGTATCAAGTTTCCCAGATCCTGATTTCTCTTCTGGGCATGAGCTGGGGCAGCAAGGAGGGAACAAGGACCATAGACTGGCAGATGGTTGCGTACTTGGCTCTGACAGGCCAGTCTTTTTGGTAGGGCCTGTGGGGCTGGGATGGGTCAGGGCTGACAGAGCTGTTCTTGCCTGGCTTGGCCCAACTGACCTCTGGCCCCATCTTCCTAGTAGCTCCCTCTCTAGGGGATAAGAGGAGTGGCTCAGAGAGGCCATTGGAATGCAGGGAAGGACAGAGGCCCCTTAAGAGCTACCATGGGAGTCAGCCTTGCAGCAGGAGCTCATACAATTGCTGGCTGGCTCTTTTGTTGGGTCTGACCCAGGTCTGGAGATAGATGACTAGCACACAGTCCCTCAAAGGGCTGACAGACCATCAAAGGAAGCAAACAGCCAAGAAGTAACTGTCATGAGAGACATGCTAGAGTAGAGGGAAAGGCAAGCCTGTGCTGAACCCAGTTTTTCTGTGGTGTCAGCAAGTGCTGACACTGTCCTCATACTGGGACAGAATCTCTCAGGATAGCTCAGTGGGAAAGGTTCAGCTTCAGATCAGACAGTTGTGGTTCTGCACTCTGGGCCAGCCCTTGTCCTAAGGGACCTCAGAGACTACTCTGGGCCTCAGTTTCCAAACCCACAAAATGACATCACAGACCCAGCACTAAAGACAATATAACACTTAGTTCAGTGCCTAACACTTAGGAAGTACTCAGTAATGCCCCCAACACTTATCAGAATGGCAAAAAAAAAAAAATGATGACAATACTAAGTGTTAGTGAGCAGGTAAAGCACTGGATGAGGGGCTGTCATCCATTGCTGGCAAGAATGCAAAATGGGGTGCCCACTCTGAAAAAGAGTTGGGCAGTTCCATGTAAAATTAAACATAAGCCTATCATACAACTCAGCAATCCTGCTCCTAAGTATTTTTCCAGGAGAAATAAAAACTTATGTTCATACAAAAATAAAGTAGCTTTATTAATAATTACCAAAAACTGAAAACAACTTTACTGCCTCTCAATGGATGACCGAATGACTGGATAAACAAGGTGTATCCTTACAATGGAATACTACTAAGCAATGAAAAGGAATGAATCACTGATACATATGACAGTATCCCAAATGCATTATAGTGAATGAAAGAAGCCAGACTCAAAGGTTGCATATTATATGATTCCCTCAGTACGGTGCTATAGAAAAGGCAAAGCTATAGATCAGTGGTTGCCAAGGAGGTGGGGGAGGGAAGTCACAGGAAGTAATTTTGGGATGTGACAGAACTGCTCTTTACCTTAATCAGAGTAGTGGTTACACAACTGTATGTATTTGTGAAAACTCACAGAAATTGTACATTAAAAGAGGTGAAGTTTATTGTATGAAAATTGTACCTTAATAAAAAAAAATAGGGAAAAAAAAGCCTTCCGAAGTGTCTGTGGCCCGCTGAAAGCTCTAGGACCACCTCCTGGACCAATCCTTCCTTCTCTGAACTGCCCAGGGCTGGTGACTTCTCCCCTCTTCCTGCTTGGCAGCCCAACCTTTTCTACACCAAGAAGGGGAGGGACGCAGAGCTCTTGGACCCACTCTGTTCTGTCATGAGCATTCACTTCCCTCAGCAGCTGCCCAGGGGCATGGGAGCCATAGTCCCCAAACCCCTTTGATAGGTCTTTCTGTATAGAACTCCCATGTGCTCCTTCCTGGGTGAAGTCCTTGAAGCTGAGAGGAGGGCAGCTGTGCTCACAACTCTAGGCTCAAGGACTGGGGACCAAGTTTAAAAGACCAGCTGGCCATGTCCGCTGACAAGAAGGACTCCTGGGCTCCTGGACTCCCACCCTCCTGGTCCCCACACTCCACAAGCTGTGGAATGGTGGCACCAGGCAAGTAGGGTTTCCTGCTGAAGGCTCAAAAGAACTTTGTTATCCCGGTGTTTCTCCTTAGGCAGACAGCTCAGCATGGAGAGGGGAAGCGGGTGGGGCACCAGCCAGGCCTAAGTGCAGGAATGCCAGAGTAGAAGGCCTGACTGGGCTCTGGGCAAGTTACTCCACTCTGGCACCAGCTAGCCAGACACTGAAGCCTAGAGCTCTCTTCTGATTGACCCTCACTGTACTTTAAAACAATTAGAGCCAATGGTTAAAGCTGTGCTGTTCAAGACCATAGCTGAGAGCCCATGTGGTACTGAGCACCTGAAATGTGACTAGTCCTACCTGAGATGTGCTTTAAGTTAAAAGCACACCAGATTTCAAAGGCTTAGTATGACAAAAGAAAAAGAGGATAAAAAATTTCACCCCCTCTTTTTTTGGTCATATCAATTACATATTGAAATAATACTTTGTACATATTTGGTTAAATAAAATAGACCGTTAAAATCGATTTCACCTATTTTATTTTACTTCTCTTAGTGTGACTACTAGAAAATTTAAAATTAACCTTGTGGCTTGAGTTACATTGCTATTGGATCACTCTGGTTTAAAGAATGGGTGAATTCACATAAAAATAAAGACTTCTAGATCCTCTTGAAAATTCTGGCAACACTGGGTTTTCAGGGCAGCATGAGCTGAGGCTGAGGAGCTGCTGAGCTCTTCAGCGGGGGCATGTGTACCACTTTGCCACAGTCTCTACCACTCCCTGTTGCATCACAATGTCTATATTTACACAACAAACTCGGTTCCTATAGGATGTGAGTTTATAGCTCCTGGTCTACCTATACTTTATCTGAACCCTTTCACAGCTGAAGCAGCCACAGTGCTGGTGAACCAATAAGTCCACATCCTTTTGAGAAGAACACCTGCTCTTCCCACCATGCATGAACTTCCTTGGTAGATGTCCCAGAAGCACTGCAGATGCTCCTTCTGTGAATATTTATTGAATCTCAAGGTTTTACCAGCCACTGGGGATTCAGTGAGGAGCAGATACAATTTCCTCAAACCCCCTTGGTAGGTTTCCTCAAGCTGTCTTACCCTCACCAATCTGTCCTTCATCCAGGAGACATTACTGTGCCATCTCTCCTGCTCAAAGCTCTTCAATGGTTTCAGGATAAGATTCACACACTAGCTGACCCCTACGGCCTCTGTGACTGAGGGTTGGCTGACAGTGAAGCCTCAGACAAGAGCTCATCCCAGTGGGTTCCCCAGCTCTCCTCCTGAATCATTCCTCTTATTCCCTCTCTACTGGATCATTCCCATCAGCTTCCAAGCATGCTATGCTCCCTCCCATCTTAAAAAACACACCTTCTCTTGATCTCAGGCATCTCCTCCTTCTCCATTTCTCTGTTTTCCTCAATGGCTACAATCCCTTTCTACATTGTTTTCTTCAAAGGGGATGAAGAGTGAATATCAGGCATTGGAACAGTCCACAGAGCTTAAATTTTCCAAGTGCTTTATAACATGAAGTTGGTACTATTCCAGGTGAGGAACAGAGGTCTGCATGTGAAGACCATTTAACTAGTTTGATAGATACCTGTATTTCCTGATTTTCAATTCCACAGCACCCTGATCAACCCTGGATCAGGGCAGACCAGAGGACTGAGGGGCAACCTCAATTCCCAAAGGTGAGAGGCAAACAGAATAATAGGAGCCTAGTTCCAGAAGGTGGGTCTACGTGCAGAGTTCAAATTTGAATAGAAGGCAGATCAGAGAACCCCAACATGAGGAAAGAGGTCTGAGGCTGAGGTCTGCATTGATCCAAGGCCTTGGGAGACTGGGAAGATGAGGGCACTCACAGACACTGAGGACAACCACTGTCAGAACTTCATTGTGCTCTTTCTTTATCTTCCCATACATCCTGTATTGTCACTACCAGCCTTGATTGACAGCTTAGGAATCAGGGCTCACAGCAGTGAATACTTAATGTACCCGACTGATTTGCCTCACTACAATACAAGGGGGAGGGAAGCAGATGGGAAGAGATGAGACAAGATTTACTGATGGTTGATAATTACTGAAGCTGAGTAATGACTACACAGGCTTTACCATACTATTCTATTTTTGATATGTTTAAAATTCTCCACAATTAAAAGCTAAACATAAATAAGGCCACCCTACTAAGTGGTGTAGCAGACATTGGAAGTCAAGCCTGGTGGCTCCTACACCCATGTGCTTTTTTCTTTGCTCCACAGGGACTCTGCCCATCTCAGTTTTGTGCTTCTCTATTGGAAAATGGGCCACAACTTCATTTTTCTTTCTCAGTGAATATGGAAACTTTGGTAACAGATCTCACAGATATTTTTGTTCTCACACCCCAGGAGCCCTATCCCTTCTGAGAACAGATCTTTTTCTTGGGGTCATGTCCATGAAATACCGATGGCCATATGCTTAGACTCCACCTAAGACTGATGATATTACCATAGCAGCAATATCTATTCAACTCAAATCCAAGTCAGGTTTCATTTCATTTCACACTGTCACACTGGAACATGACTGTTTGCTTCTATTTATGGTCTGCCTCTCCAAATGAGGTTCGGAAAAACATAATAGACCCGCTTTTAGATAAGAGGTAGATTCTAAATTCGCTTCTATTTTAAAAAAAAAGAAGGAAAGAAAGGTCGCCTAAAAATCCAGTCCAAATCCACAAATCTTTGTTGCGTACTTACTAAATTCAAGTTATTAGACCCTATTAAGTATACAGGATTAGCCCATTTTACAGTGAGGGAACTGAGACTTAGAGTGGCTCAGTTACACAGCCAGGAGGAAACAGAGCTGGACTTTGTACTAGATCTAAGGGAACCCAGAGCCCATATTCTCATGACAAATACTCTTGCCTAGAACAGGCTTCTCTGAGAGTTCACTGCCTGGGCAGAGAAACATCTATTTAATAAGCATCTATGTTTTTCTGGCATTAGATGAAGTTCTTTCAATGCTTTAGTTCATTTTCTCACACAGCCAGTAAGAATCAGGCATCACCATTCCATTTTATAGATGAGGAAATAAAGGTTTAAGTGGTTAAGTTCATCAGCTAGTTAGAGATGTTTAATTCAGGTCTGTCTGATTCCAAATGTGATTCTTTTTCTAGATACTTGTTCTTGGTCCAGAAGTGGTAACCACAATCCATTTCTAAGACAGTGCAATCAGAACCAGAAATGACGGCAATGTTCTGGAATGCCCCGCTGGTCAGGACCCCGGAGAGCTCCAAGTACCTCCACGTTGATTGGCTCCAGGATGATGACCTCAGTGAAATCCAAGGCTCTCATCGGCCCACCCTGGATAGGTCTCTCCCACCCAAACTGGGAGGCCACTGAGGGTTGGCATCTTCTGCTGTAAGTGAGCCTTTAGTTACAGGGCAGTGTTAAGTGTCTGAGGATCTTTGGTGGGCAGGAGGGATGGTGGAAGTCCTCAGGGCATGAGGCAGAGTGTTAGATATTCTTAGATATACCCCCCTCCTCTCTCACCCTCCCACTCTGGTTTGAGGACATTCAAGACCATTTTTCACCTGTATAGTGGGTGTCTCCTCCTCTAGGGGCAATCTTAGGTCCTGGTTAGTAAGGAGTGCTTTAGTGGAGAGCTCTCAATAGAAAAACACATGTTTCCAGTTGTATACCACCTGGCAGTTTATAAAATACATTTTTTTTAGTGGCATTATAACTTTCCATTTTCACAACAACCCTGTGAGTCAAATATTACCCCACAGTGAGGATAAGGAAACAGAGTTTCAGAAATAGTAGATGACCTGCCCAAGGTCACACAGCTAGAAAATCTCAGAGCAGAAACTTGAACCCTGTGATCATTACATGAGTTGCCAATGACTCATTTAAAGAGACTTTGTCACCTTCCATTAAAGATATTACACCTTCATCAAAATTATTATGTTTACCTGATGCTTAAAATTTTTGTTTCAAGAGCAAAAC
This sequence comes from Macroglossus sobrinus, assembly GCA_004027375.1. NCBI lineage: Eukaryota > Metazoa > Chordata > Mammalia > Chiroptera > Pteropodidae > Macroglossus > Macroglossus sobrinus. The sequence continues at coordinate 84,902 of PVKZ01002374.1, forward strand.
AATAAACATGACCATAATCTATCACCTTTCCTGGATTCAAACTTCATCTGTTTATCAAGAGAACTGTAGTCTACTTAATAGAATAAAATTCAAGCTCTTTGAGTATCCTGTAAAGCTCTAAGTAAACTGGCCTCTCCCTAGCTCTCTGATCTCATCTGCTACTGCTGTCCTCTTCCTTGCTGCTCCTTGAACTCACCAAGCTCATTCCCAACTTGATACTTTTTGCATACTCTCTGCCCAGGATGCTCTCCCTTCAGATTGCAAAGCTGCCTGCTTGTCCCTCTACACTGAACTCAAATGCTCCCTCTTCAGAGAGGGCTTTCCTGATTACCTGAACTAAGTAGCCTTTCTTTCGTCACTCTATCGTATCACCTTGTGCCATAAGCTTCCTGGCACTCACCACTATCTGAAATGATCCACTTGATTTTTTAGTGTATTGTCCTCTCTTGTATAGAACCTAAGTTCCATAAGGACAGGGACTATGTGGGTCTGAAAATTGCTATAACTCCAGCATCATGCATAGTGCAGACAACCAAGAAATGTCTCCTGAATAAATAATGTTCATCATTTATCTCATGCAGTTACCACAGATTTAGATTTTGCACGTCTCCAAGGTGTCTCAGATTACCTCGAAAGAGATGCCAAGGCTTTGAAACAAGTTCTTAAAAAAATTTTTTTAAACAAGAAGGCACCATATCACAGTTGTAGAGTGAGAGGCTGTCACTTCAGAATGCTTAAGAGTCTCTCTAGTAGTTAAAAGAGCCCATATTTCTTCAAAAAAGAAAAAACAGTCCCAGGAATGATTGCAAATTCGTTGGCTGTCATTCTTCTGTGGCTTAGTTTCAAAAGCAACCAAAATTTCCCGAAGAAGGCTCAAATTATTTTGAAAGGCCACTTCTCTCTGTCTCTTAAGATGAAAACTCCACAGTCAGCTGCCAGCAGCAGCCCAGGGATGAGACAAACACACAGTCAAGAAAGCCTTCCTCCCCAAATGAAGGAGGCTGCAGGGAGTCAGAGAGCTCTGATGTGCTCGGCTTCCCCCAGGCACACTCTATAAGGAATCCCAGCAAACTGGCATGTGGCATACCACATCACACACACGCACATGCACACGCACACACACATCCTCTCGGGACTAACACCACTTAAAACCAGCCTATGCATCATGCAGCCTGTGAGATTTTGTTGTGGCCAAAACCATAAGTTGAGAAGGAAAGAAAGGGGGCAGCCGCCAATGTAAAAGAGCTGTCAGTAATGAGCAATTAAGTCATTCCCAAATATTTGTCACTTGCTTCTACCTCAACTCCCCACAAGCCAGCTAGCTGTGTGGCAGCGGAGTGAAATAGTTAAGTGTACGGGTTCTCTGGAGACAGACTTCCTGGGTTTGAATCCTGGTTCTACCTCTCACTAGTGGTGATTTTTGGATGCATTGCTCTAGAGCTTGCTGCCTCAGTTTCCCCATATGCTAAAAGGGAACAACAACAGTTATTATTGCCTATAAGTAGGCCCTGCATACATTTTAGCTGCTGCAATTTTTATTATTGCCATTGTCCTCAAGTCTTCGAGCCCTGGTCACTTCCTCTGTCAAATGGCCCATAAACCACCAACCCTCAGAGGATGTGGCAAGGATTAAGTGGGAAGAGGACTTGCAAACAGTGAAAGTCACATCATTAAGAGGGGAAGGATTAGACTCCAGATTGGGCTGCTTGGAAAGGCAGATAATGGGAAGATAAGCAATATGACCACCAGCAAAGGAGACTCCTTAGAATGCACAGGCTTTCCTGGAATTCGGGGTAAGAACAAGGTCCTCTGGGATGTGTATTCTAGAAAGGCATCATAAAGAGGTGAATTGAGCACAATTTGGGGTTAACTAAGCTAGCTGTAGAGGTATGTGAAGGATAGAGTACTGCTGTAGTGGTTAAAAACAAGGTTTGTGGATAAAAAGTGTCTGGGTTCAAAACCTGGTTACTCTGCTTCCAAACTGTGAACCTGAGCAAATGACTTACCCTCTCTGCTTCTCGGCTTACTCAACTGTGAAATGGAGGTAATTACAGTTCTTACTTTCATGGGTTGTTATAAAGATTAAGAGATAATTTATGTTAACCATGTAGTCTAATGCCACAAACTTCATGTTCTTAAATTACAAAAATGTGGGGTGAACACAAAGAAATGTGGTTTCTACACCCTCCCAAATGTTCACTATTCTGAGGAAAAGAGAACTTCAACCCAAGGCTACAGAGATTTAAAATAAAAGATCCTTGGCCTTCTCTTCAATTTATTGCAAACTTATTCTTACCTCTGAGCCTTTGCCCATGCAGACTGCCATCCCCTACCCCCATCCACTAGGAGGATCTGTGGTTGAATAAAGTAAAAAAGAAAGCAAGCAAATGAACAAACAAAAACCTGGTCTGCACTATATAAGTGTTTGTTGATTGACTGTACAACATGCATTTAACCAAGAGAATGGCATTTCCAAGGTGGCTTTGCAGTCCTAGAATGAACAAACCAGGGATGATGACCTGTAGTCTCAGGCCTGGAGAACATACCTGGGGAACACTGATGTGGTACCTGCCCCCTCAGCCTCTAATTTAGAAAGACATTTATCCCCTTCAGAGGAAAGGATATCTTATAACAGGTAAGTGATCACCCTGCACCTGAATTACCTCCAGGCCCTCTGCAGAGGCCTGGACTAACAACTGTCCTCAGAGAGGGGCCCAGCGCCCAGGATCATATTCCATTTCCCCAGTGGGAGCAAAGGCAGGCCCTGAATACTCTGAGGTCTTAGTCCATACTCCAAGCGGCTGCTGGAGTAATCTTCCCAATACACTGCTTTTGCTGAATAACCTTCAATGGCTCCCAAGTGCCTTCAGGGCAAAGTCTGGAGTCTAATTGTGGCATATGAAGCCCCTTAGAAACAAGGTCTTCATTTACCCTTCAACTCCAGGCTTCGCCATTGCTTCCCAGAACTGGCCTCACCCGCCTAGGCACTCACCTCTGACTGTGGGCTCTTCTCTCTCAGGTGGTCTCTTGCCCATTTTCCTTGATTTGCCCCCTAGAAAGAGTAAGCAGGCTTACTCTTTCCCTGCCTAGACACTCTCTGGCTTTCCATTACAGCCTTATCCCACTGCATGTGATTTTGTGTCTGTCTTCTCCTGGACTTAGAGTTCCTTGAAGGTGGGCATGGTGCTGGTTTTCATCTCTGTGCTGGGCATCCCGGCAACACCCAGCACAGGGACTGGCACAGGGGCTAAGGGCACCTCCGCTGACAGGACGAGCCCCAGAATCAGGGTGTTCACAACGTACTTTTACACGATTAAATTATGTCACATTTTTAGGTGGAGTCTTTGCCCCAAGGCAAAGTATACTTTAACCAAGTGTATTTATTCAACCATTACTGAATACGTGATCCCTGCCAGGCATTGAGAATAAAATAGACCAAGCCACTGTCTTCATGAAGCTTTTGTTCTGCAGGAGAGAGACAGCCAGTATGCAAGAATTCAAATAAACAAACAAGATGACTTTAGAGTGACGGAGTGTGGGGGGTAGAGGATAACTCAGATTCCGGAGGGCTTCTCTAGGGAGAGACATTTGAACCTCAATCACATGGATCGAGGTGGAGGTAAGATGGGTAATTTGGCTGGTTTTTCCCTCAGGCCTCTCGATTTAGAGTCTTGTCTGTGCTGTCTTGCTGAATAGTGGACTGCCTTCGGGCAAGAAACCAGCATGTGGCAAGCAGAGAAGATGGTATCAGAGAACAGAGGGGCTGGGGCCAGTGGGGTGGATAGGCTGCCACCCTAGCATATCCCTCCATCAGGTTCTCTTTGAGCCCCTGCCAGGCCTATGTAAAATAAAAGCTCTTCCTCCTGCCCTTTGGTTTACTTTCTCAAGTGTGTCCCTAAAGGTGCCATTAATGGGATACCCAAGGAAGGCTGGTGTCCTACAGGGTGAATACCTCTGCACATTAACCAGCTGCTGAACAGCACTAATGACCTGTCCCTGCCTGGGGCTGTCCACCTATCACCTGCTCACCATTCCAGCTGGGGAGGCGCCTCTTCTCCCTTACTTCCCCCGGGTCCTGGGGCAGAGGGCTCTGGCAACTCCAGTCACTGAGTATTTAATTAAAATGGAATCACTGCTCACCCAGGAACCCGGGGATAAAACAAAAGGCCCTTTCATAGGAACTGGCTCTGTGGCATCGGTGGCGTCGGCTATGGCTTTACTCACAAGCCTCTGGTTTCAGACTCCAGATGGGTTGTTGCTTTGGTTCTCTGTCAGCAGGATCTATAGCCCTCTACTTGCCCCCTCCCAACCCATGACAACTCTGCTGGCTCCAGCTTGGATGAAAGGACACTGAGGACCTGCCTGGAACTGTTGTAGGGACACCTGAGGACCGCTTGCCTTGCTCATCTGAAAGCCAACATTTTCCTTCCTGCACAGTGGGGGAGGGCCCTGGGAGGATAAGCTGGGATGAGCAGGGTGACAATGGAAAACAGATGGAGGTCGAACAGAAGACTAGATGAAGTGTTAGGGGCAGGGCAAGACTGAGAAGTCTCCAGGAGAAGCTGGGTCTGTAGTCGTGGCTCATCATCCAGTGGTTAGGGCCCCCATCCTACAATCAAGCAAGACCCCCAGATTCTAAGACCTGGAACGCTCTGAGCCTGCACAAGCCAGCTTCTCTAAAAGAGGGGGTCCCAGTGCACACAGGGAAGGTGGGATATGCTTGGAGGCAGTCCCCTCATGTGTGCTGGGAATCTTGATGTCTTGCCCAGGTGAGATCATTTTAGAATCTCTGAAGATGGAGGAAACTGTGTGTCAAGCTTGGCAAAGGGCAGGGAAAGTGTCCATAATCTCCAGGCAGAAAAGGGGAAGGTGTCCACAGAGGACATGACTGAAGGTGACTGTGAGCAAAGACACTCCTAGAATGCTTAGAATTGTCAGATATGAGGTCAAATCCTGAGTCCAAAGTCCATATAATGGGAAAATCTACTTGGTAGGTCCCTGGGGCATGATTTGAAGCCACACACAGCATATTAAGCATCAAGAGGAGGAATAATGCAGGGAGAGAGGCCTGGGCCAGGAGTCAGGAAATCTAGGGTCTGTCTGGCTTGGCTCTGCCCCAGACAGGCTGTCAGACCTCACTCTCTCTGGGCCTCGGTTTCCTCATCTGTAAAATGGAGGTCATAATTTGAAATCCTGGTTGTGGAATAACAATACACTAGAAGGTCTCTAAGATTCTTTCAATCTAACATTCTGCCTGCTCTTGGTTATTCAGAATAAATCTCTCCCTCCTGTCCCCTGTCTCCCTCCTCACTAAAGCCAGTAGCTGAGCAAAGCAAAATAGGGAAGGCCCCTGAGAGGCACGGAGGAGATGCTTATAAGTATGCACCTACCATATAAGCTTGTATGCGACAGCAGGGAAAGCCATGGTGGGGACTCTACCACCCTAGAACTTGGGCAGAGAACAGTGGAGGCTGACTAAAGCTCAGAGTTGATGGGGTAGTTAGCACAGCTGATCACATTAGGAGCAGTCCCTGGTTCCCCAACGCCTTCCAGGGAGGGAGAGGAGCGATGCTTAGTTTTCTTCATTTCCCCCCACTAATCCTGCTCCTGGGCATATAAATTCATTAATATGGGATTATAGGGATTATAGGCTGTCCCACTCTAAAGGTGACCCAGGGAAAACTTGTGGGGTCTCAAGATGTTCTCTCCACCAGGCAGAGGAAGAAATTGAGGCTGGAGCAGCTCATCCCAGAAGGCAGAGGGAGTGTTGGGCTGAAGACTCTTGGAGCCCCTCTACCTTCCCCAACCTCACTAAAAGGGAGGAAGTATGGAAAGCACGCTCATTTCTGGTCACATAAAGGGGGCTGTCCTGGAATCCTACTCACTCCCTATCCTCTTTCACACCCCTTTGTGGGCTTCTTGGGCCCAGACTTTCCTAGGCTCTGCCAGTGCTGGAAGGATTATAACACAACATCTGGTCTGGCTTTCTGTAGAGCATGACCTTAGACCCTGGAGACAACCGGAGAGGCGATTTTTAGGAGGCACCAAACGATGCTGCCTCACGGTGTGGGAACAGGTTCCAGCTCCCTTTCATTCTTGCTGGTTCTTTCCAGAAAAGATGACTCAGCTCAAAGCCATCCACCTGCTGGCACCCCCTTGGCATCCACTTGCTGACCACCCACCACCAACAGAGACAGAGAGAGAGCCCTAAGAGAGAGCTAGCAGATCTTAGGCCACAATAGCTGGGAAGAATTAGTAACATAATAATTTTAAAAAAATTTCTTTGTATTTATTTTGATGGTGTGACAAATGATTTCTATTCTATTTAAATTACATAATAATATTTAATCTTTAAAATAAGGTTATCAAGTAAAAAGGTTAACAGATAAAAGCAAGAATAAGTAATAGTACAGGTGATTTTCAGATATGGTCAAAATTATGAGGTAGAATACAAATGACTGCATTTGGGGAAAGCTGATATGGAGGACAAAATACGCCCTTTGTAGATGCATAACTGAGACCCAGAGAGAGGAAGGACTTGCCCAAAGGGAACTCATGGCAAAGCTGAGGTTTGAGTGCAGCTACATTCTGAACTGTTCTTCAGAGCCTCTCTCCTTCTCTATATTTGGGGCTGTTTTATTTCTCTTGCCTCTGAAGCAATGGGTGAATGGACAAGTCCTCTTCCTGACTTCTCGGCTCCCTCTCTCACCTTTTCCCCTTTTCCTTGCTCTCCAAACCCTGTGAAGTTCCATTTCAGACCATTCTTACTCTCGTCAAGGGACAAAAACTTGCATTAGTGAGAAACCACTGTGAGGTATATTTAGAAAGAACTCAGACCTGGTAGCCAGCCCTGAGTGATGTGGTCCTTGCAAGCTGAGCGAGTCTGCACCAGCAGCTCACCTTCTCTGGGCCTGGACTCCTTTCCTCTGTAACAAATGATAACATTGCTATCCCTCTGGGGACTGTGGTGAGGCTTAAAAGAGCAGACACTACTAAAATACCTAGCACAGTGCCTGGTGTATTTGTCAGATGCTCAATAAATGTTAGTTCTCTAATAGAATGGTTTCTTTTCAAAAGGAATGCAGTGGTGCTGTGAATGTCCTTGGTACTCTCAGTGACACTCTTGACAGAAGATGAGAAGTCTTAAAACTGCTTTAAAAATAGATAAGAAGTCATTTATAATTTGTACACTCATTGTTAGAATGCAAATGATGCTGCTAAAAGCCTGCTATCCTAAGTAGGCTTGTTAAACTATCAATCTGCTTAGCAAATCCTTTTCTTCTCTCAAGTACAGGTAAATCCTGTTGCAAGAGTTCAGGATAGCCAAGTTCAGAGACTGGTTCCTGGAAATGAGATTTTATTATGAATTAACTGCAGGACCTGGGTAACCCATGTGTCCTCTGCTCTCCTTCCTCAGCTGCCCACATCATGGGGTTGAGGTGGGGAGAATCGATCAGAGCTGATGTGTTCACAGATCTTTGTTCTGGCATCAAGAATCAATCCACTTTCTCCTTCTTTGGCCTTTCTAGGAACAAAACACCAACCTAAACCCCAAAAATAAACTTCTCAGCTCTCAGACTACAGAGCAACCACAAAAAGAATATAGGTCTCTGGGGTCTCTGAAAAGAGAGTGAGTTTGAGTCTTTAGCCTTCCCTCTCTTGAGAGCTGCATGTTTAGCTGGGGGCACATCTTCCCTTGGGTGTCCTATAGGCATCTAAACTTAACAGACCCAGACTCACGGCTCCTCCTCTTACTGCCCCTGCACATTTCCTGCCCCTAATTCCTCATCTTGGTGAGAAGTACCACTGAGTCCCCAAGTAGATCAAGGAGCTGGTCGGGCACCCTGGTCTCTCTACACTCTCTAAGTTGATCTCTGGATAGATTTGATTCCTCTCTTGCCCCATAGTCTGCTTGGTCCCAGCCACCATAACCTTCTGCCTAGAGCCCTGTTAAGCATCCTGCCCCACCTCCATGTGCCAGGTGGAGTGATGGCTGTAATATAAACTTCCCATCACTTCACTCTTTTGCCTCAAACCTGAGGCTCCCCGAATCTTCCAAAAAAAGGGAATTCCAAAATTCCCTAACTTACCTGCAGAGTGAGTGTTGATTAGGCACCTACTATGGGCCGGATTCTGGCCCCAACTGTCGGACACAGCCTGCCAGCACAAAGCAGAGTCTGGAATCCATAGCTACGCTTCCTTTTATGCCACCCCCACCCCCCAGCCCACTGCTAGGTCTACACTAGAGGCTGCAAACTGCAGCCCCCAGGTATATTTTGCTTTTCTTCCCTCGTGTTGCCCTCACATTTCAAAGTCAAGAGATTTCACATAAAAACCCAAGGTCCTAGTGTCTCTTGAAAACCTGGAAGACCTGGCAACACTGTCCCAGCTTTCCTTCACAGCAACAACTGCCTAGATCTGAGTTCCAGTTGGCCATAGTCCTCATCACTTTACAATGCCTTATATTCAGCTAGCTTCTCTCACTTAGCTCATGCACCTGGGTCCTGTGGATATTAGAAACTGCTCCTCTTATTCCATGTCCAGTTGCTCCAGTGCATCTGACTATTTTTGCCGACCTTTTGCCTCTGCTTGTTCCTCCTCTTGGAATCCCCTTTCTCATCTTGTCTGAGGGGAAACCACCCCGCTCCACTGCATCAAAGCACCCTGTTTTTTCATATTTCTGTCTCCCTCAGTACAATGTGAGCCTGCTCCATTTCTTTATGCTGTAACATACTGACACTCCCACCAGCCAGGCCATAGAAAAACACTGGTGGGTGGATGGACAGAGGCTAATAGTAACAAAACAACAGTGCTGGCCTGTGTGCAGGCTCTGAGCTAAACATTTCACATGTGCAATCTCATTAATGCTCAAAAGAACCCAAAGTGGGATACAATTATTATCCACATTGAACAGATGAGAGACTGAGGCTGGAGTGGGTGGAGGTTCTGACTGCAAAGCCGGCCTGATCATCACCCCTGAGCTGTAGTCTCTTGTCCCTTTGTTAGGCTCAAAGTCCTTTCTTCCCACCTGATAAATCACTGCCCAGAGGGGCTAGGCTGGGAGGAAACTGGACAACGAATGCAGGAACCAGGAACCTGGGGCATTGGGAAAGAAGTGCCCATGTCTCAGGAAGTCTCGGCTTATCAGGGAGTGACAGGAGAGACCTGAAGACTCCACCACCCAAGGTGGCCCAGGGCATCTGGGTCATCTTGAGCAGCACCAGCACAGGGCTGCTGTTTCCAGCTGAGGAGTTCAGAGTTCAAGTCCAGGCTCTGACACTGAACGAGACCCCAGGCAAGGTGCCCCATGTCTCCGAGCCTTGGTTTCCTCATCTGTAAAATGGAGGTAACAACTGTACTCATCTCCAGAGATGAAGTAAGTGTGAAAGGAGACGATATATGCAAAGCACTCAGGCCTGTGTTTAATAGATGATGGTGATGGCTCTCAGCAGAGACTCTAGGCAAAGCTGCAGTCTGCACCATCCAACTCCGGGACCTCAGCCCGTAACTGGAGGCAGGGTGGAGATACAAGCCTGCACTAAGGCCCTGTGTTGGCCCTTATGGTGAAATAGGACAGGTTGTACTTCAAATCCTCCTGCTAGCATATGGGGCTGTAGGTCTAGGTCCCGCTACTTAGCTAACCCCTGTGGGTGAACATGTGTGCACGGGGCTTTGCATGTGTGAGTGTGAGCATCAGGGGCATGTATCTGTGTGTGTCTGAGAGACACGAATGTGTCTATCCTTATGACATTGTTTGGAACATTACTGCATTCCTACGTGTGTGTTTGTACATACCTGCGTATGTATGAGACCTTTTCCCATATGCCCACCCATGACCTCTCAAGGGCCTGGACAATGCTTGCTTCGGTCTCTGCTATATCTCCAAGGCCTGGCACATAGTAGGTACTCAATAAATATAAGTATGATGGAGGAGTCTATAGACACACACATACCTCTGCTGTTCCCAATCTGTTAAAAAAAAAAAATACCCTCTAACTTTGGTAATTCTGGGATGACTCTCATACTGTTTTTAAATGTTTTTTTCTCAACTTCACCCAGAGATCAAGATGCATCACTGGTATGACGGTCAATGGAGAGAAGAAGCCCTGCACCCGAGTTGGTCAGTCTTGGATGGGAACCCAGTTTTACCAAGTACTGGCTGTGTGACACTGGCTAGTTGCTGCACCTCTCTGATCTCCTTGTGTGAGATGTCTGAGCAGGGGGAAAGCCTGACACAGAGCCCAGCACAACTGGGAGCTGTCTGTCCTGGTGACTTTGACCTAGGGATCCTCTACAAAGCTAGGCACCATCAGGCCTCCAGCACTGGGGCTTTAGAAACATTCTCTAACCAACATTTCTCTTTCTCCTAACCCCAATGTCTTTTTCAAAGCCAAGCAGAATCCCTGGACTCCTAGGAGTTGGGTCAATGTTCAATTAGCTAGCCTCTAGTCACCCCGCTGCTACCTTGTCCAGGGCTTCCTGGCACCTAGCCAGGACACAAGGTTCATTCTGAATATCCAATTTCAAACTTAGGCTCTGCAACAACCTACACAGTAGCATTCCCATTCAATATCTGGAAAATCTGCCTGTGGTGGGGATATGAAACCACTTTTTCATACTTGCACTCAGTATTATTTACTCCAAAGCAGTGAAGATCAGGCCAAGCACACAGGTGCAGGGTAAGACCTAACTGTCTGTCTGATGGCTGATATCACAAGTTCAGTGTCCACATGTGGAATACTAGGGATCGCTTTAATTAGGCATCTCAAGAGGTTTTCCCATGGAGCCTTTTGGGATAAGGAACTGAGGATGCCTGTGGGTGACCCAATCTTGAAGTGATGTCCCTCTGGCGTCTCCAGCTTGGTATGGCCACATTTGAGCTCATTACCTCTCCTCCCTCATCCCCTCTCTCACTGAGAGGTGCCATCACCCACCCACTCCCCACTGTCCACTTTAAAATCAGCTAGACTCTTCCTTTATTCTCACAGTTGATCCTCCACTTAGCCTTGCTGCTCAGTCTCAGAGACAAGCAGCGCTGCCCACTGCTCCCCACCTCCTGGTCCCACTGCCTTGGTCTAAAGCATTGGCCTCCATGACTTTGAGGTCACAGATTTCTCCTCAGAATCTCCCTATGTTCTCCCTCACCCCATCTACACTGCAGCCAGACTGAGTTTTCTAAGATGCAAAACTGACCATGTCACACTACTGTTTTAAAATCTTCATTGCTTGTCACATTGAGGCCTTTTGTGATGTGGCCCCTTCAGTATTTTCTGCTCACTTTCTGCAGACCCGCTGAACCTGTCACCATATACTATTACATTTTTGTACAGCTAAACCTCTTTTCAGTCACTCATAACATCTTGGCTGACTTTTGAAAGAACTCCTACTCATTCTTCAAGACCTAAGCCAAATGGTCCATTCTCTATAAAATCTTCTCAAGCACTCTGAAGGCCAGATGGCCTCTTCCTGCCCTGGGCAGACCCTCTCCTATCATATATCACATGACAATACAGTTATCTGAGCAACCGGAGCAAGCTCCTTAGCCTGTTTAAGCCTCAGTTTGCCTGTATGTGAAATGGAGAGAGCAGTGCCCAACGCTTTTCAGAAGTTGTGCAAGTATCAAGTAAAGTAGCACCCACAAAGCTCTGGGCACAGCACTCGTACATTGTGGCCACTCCAGACGTGACTTCCTCCCTCCTCAAGATCTCCCAAGGGACTCATGGAAGACACTGAAAACCAGGTAGGGAAGTTCCAGAAACTGTGAAATATAATCGCAGCCAGGAACTGGCCAAGCACTGGCTTTTCAAGAACTGGCCCTAAGGCTGCTTTGTGAGGATGGGCGGGAGTGGAAGGGGGCCAGGCATCCCTCAGACTCATTCACCACCTGCCTCTAGATTCCAGGCGTTTTCAAAGCCCTGCCTGCAGCCCACATTTGCAGCCCTTTTCACAATCACGTGTATGTGGCTATGGCAGGGTATCAATACCTTGTAGCCCATATCACTAACTGCTTTTCTCCTAGATGCTCCTCTCCATACTACCTGTGATTAAATTACCAACATTCAGGAGGAGAATGAAATAGTGGGGTCATGAACTTCCAGGTAAAGTGACTGGCTTGACAGGTTCCAAACTGAGAATGTTGTAGGCCAGGATTCCTAATATCCTTGTTCTTGAAAAGAAAGGTGAGCTTCCACCCTTCCAAATATACATATGACCCTGGGTCTCCTCCCTTGCCCCATCTCCTCTTTTTCTCCCTCCCTTCCTCCCTCCTTTCTTCCATCTCTCCTCTTTCATAGTATATAAAAAGATTTAGGGAGGAAATACCAACACCGGTAGAAGGAACCTTGGCCCAACCTCTCTGAGCCTGTCTACTCCTCCATGAAATGGGAGGTGTGGGGGGAGGGCCCTTCCAGCTTAGACTTGCCATGAGTGTCTCTTAAGGCTGGCAGAACCACACATGCAGCTGGAGGGACCAGAGGAAGAACTCCCTCAGTGATCACAAAAAGCTCATCCCACTTGGTTTCCATCCACTCCTGACCCCTGGTTTCCACTGTGCATTTCTGCTAAGTGCTTTCTCCCCAATGTTATTTTAAGTCATGACTGTGTACCCTGGCAGCGGTAGGTAGGGCCCACTGCTCCTGTTTTATAGACAAGAAAAGATGAGGCTGCCAGCAGAGGTGTGCCCCTGCCCTGGCTGTGTGTATCGTGTGGGGGTAGTGATTGAGGGGGCAGGCAGGGGTGTGTGGGATCCATGCCTGCCTCTCCGGCCCACAGCCGCCACCCAGGAAAGCCTCCTCACACATCAGGCTAATCCAGCCCCCACCCCACTCTGCTCTTGGGGTCTCCCTTCCCTCGTATCCATGCCCTGCCCCACGTGGGGTGGTGTTACCCTCTCCTTGACTGATGGAGGCAGCCTGAGGGCTTGGGTGCTGAAGGCCACACCGCAGGTGACCAGAGCAGAGTTATGTTCCAGAGGGAGGCCAGGTCCCTCTCCTGAGTGACTCAGATGGAATTTAGGACGTGATCCACTCCGGTTCCAAAAGAGTCTGCCCAGGGCCCTCCAAAATCACATAGGCTTTTCTGTCTCTGAGTTCTCATTTCAGCCTGTCCCCTCTCCCTACTTACCTTTGCTTGTAAAAATTCTTTTCAATCTGTATTAACTTCTATCTCTGGAAAATCCTTAGAGTGACCTTGGATAAGTGACTCAACCTCTCCAGCCTCAGTTTCCTCACTTGCAAAGTGGGGACAATCCTAGTTCTGAGAGCTTTAAATAAGAGAATGCATTTTAAGGGCCCAGTGTGTCCCCAGGCACACAGAAGGCAGGCATTCAGCAAAAATACCTGTAGTTGTCTTAGGCCTGCCCCTGTCACGATCAAAAGTGATTTCTCCTGGCTCCATGTCTCTGTCACCCCACATTCCATTTTTCACACTCTATTCTACAGCGTGGATAGTGATTCCCATATCTCCTTTCCCATTTCTCTGTGCTTCCAGAAGACGCCTACCACCCCTGGCCCAGAACTAGGCAGACAGTGAATGCTGGACCCTTTCCTCTGGCTGCCTGTAGTGCTGGGATAGCTCCCATCTTAATGGCTCCCCAAGCCCCACAACCCCTCTGGGGTCTCTGCTCCATCTCTGCTTCCCACCTTGGTCTCATCCAGTTGGCTTCCATCACTTCCCTTCCCCTCCCCTGGAGTCACTCAGTCCCATCTTGCCAAGTCCAGTGGCCGTTTCTTGGTCCTCCTCTTCCTTGATTTGCAGTAGCATTTAGTATGAACACTCACCCTTCCTTGTGAAACACTTGTTTGGGGATCCCTACTCTCCCTGGTTCTCCTCCTGCTTCTCAGGCCACTCTTCTTCTGTCAGCTTCTTCTCTCCACAACCACTACTGTTGGGCACCTCCCAGCACAACCCTCAGCTCTTTTCCCCTCCCTAATTACATTTACTTCCTGAGTTATCTCTTCCAATCCCGTGGCTTAAAATATGACTCATATACTGGTCTCTCCCTGAGCTCTAGGCTCATAGATCTGACTGCCTACTCCACATCTCCACTTTAATCTCTAACGAACATCTTAAAGTCAACACAACCAAAACATTTCCATCATTTCCACCTACCAAACCTACTACTCCTCACCCCCACCCCTGGCCTCTAGTTTTCTGCTAGAGTTAGTAAACGGCACCAGCATCCACCCTATAGCATAACAAAGAAATTGACTGACTTTTGTCCCTGGTTCCTGAAAGGCAGATTCTAAATCCTTGGAGTTTCCCATGTGATTTAGGTTTGCTTACTGTTCATGAGCCCCTGGAACCACGTATGAGTTTATGCTAAGTCAGGATGGGGGCCAGTCACGAGGAACACCAACAATCCAACAATGGGGTTAGTGGGTGGGGCTTTGAGTCAGCCCTAAATCCAAGAGGGGAGAGGAGGGAGGATGGAGATTGAGTTTGATCATTCATGTCTACACAATGAAACCTCAATAAAATCTCAGGAGCTCAGCGGTGCTTCCTGGTTGGTGAACAATTAATGTGCTGGGAGAACGGATGTGTCCATGACAGATGCCATTGTACCACTTTTCATTTGGCTGGTCCTGATCTACACCCATTACAATAAAACTGTAAGTGTTAAGTACAGCGCTTTACCAGTTCTGTGAGTCATTCTAGTGAGTTATCAAACCAGAGTGGGAACCCATGGATTTGTAGCCGGCCCATCAGAAGTGAGGTAGCTTGAAGATCCAACTTGTGGCTGGCACCTGAAGTGGAAGGAATCTCCTGGGGAACTGTGTCCTTTAACTTGTGGGGTCCATGCTAACTCTAGGTGGTCAGTGCCAAACTTGGATATCAGCACCCCAATTGGTTCAGAATATACCCCAAGCATCACCCATTATTCTCCTTCCCTCTTCCCCCACATGCATTATAAGTGGATCCAAGAGTGGCCCTTCCCCCACCCCTGTGGCTGCTGTCCTGCTCCGGCCCCCATCCTCTCTCACCTGAGTTACTGCAGGGGCCTCCTTCCTCGTCTTCATGCTTCACATGTGTCCCGACCAAGCTTCTTTTAACATGAAAGTCAACCCATATCACTCCCCTGATCAAAACCTCACATGCCCCCATCCCGCCTGCAATAAAGGCAAAGTCCTCATGACCTGGCGCCTCACCTACCTACCTGACCTCACTTCCTACCTTTTGCTCTCTACTCTAGACCTCGCCATCCTGACTCCTTCAAGATCTCCAGACAGCCCAAGCCTAGGCCTGCCTCAGGGCTTTGCTTTCCCCTTTGCTTGGAATGTTCTCTGTTCTCATTCCAGTCAGAAAGGTCACCTCCTTGGAGAGGTCTTCCAGGCGCACCTTATGTAAAATAGCCCCGCCTCCTAGCCACTCCCCGCTTCTTTCTCTGTCTCCTCTCTTCCTCTTTATGCTGAAGAGCCTTTATGGCACATCATACATGAACTTGTTTAATTGATTATTGTCCCTCTCCCTCAGTAGAACTGCAGTTCTTTGAGGGCAGGGACCACAGCTGCTTGGTTCGGTGCTCTCTTTCCAGAACTTGGGTCAATAAATATTTGTCAAATAAATGAGTAAACATGTGCCACCAAGGAATACGGCCAGGTGCAGGGAAAGAAAGGTATCATACAAATGATTTTGTGTCTCATGGAATTTCTTGCTTTGCAACTGGTTGTATTTACATAGATGTGGAAGGAATCACAATAGGGCTGTACAGTTTAAAGTTGGAGAAAGAAAAAGCACGCTTTGTTAGCAGGTAACAAACAGATGCTCCGAAAGTAAAATGTGCCAGATGATTTACTTCAAAGTTACTGAGAGATTAGATACAAAAACACAATGGAGAAAAACGTATTGAACATGGAATATCCTAACTTGGGTTTTAGTCTCGTTTCTCCCATTTCTGAGTTGCACGACTTTGCACAAATGGTATCCTCTCTGTGAGTCTCTGTTTTGTTTCTGCACAATGGGAGAATGTTAATATCTCCTGACCTGTGTCCCAGGGTCACTTTGAGGGTCCCCTGAGAAGTGGATGCAGCAGCCCGATTGGATGTGATTTAGTTTACTCCTTTGTGAACTTCTACCAGGGTGGGAAGTCCTAGGACATTTGGGCAAGAAAGAAAGGGTCAGTACCAAGGAGATATCTAGGAATAATGGTCAGTCTCCCAGGAAAGGAGCTGAGAGAAAAGATTTTGCTGAGAAAAATGCTGAAACCAAGCTGTTGTGTGTTGTGGGGCCAAGTTATCTCAATCATCTATCCATGACTCTGAGACCCTGGGCACAGTCCTGGGACCCAGCCTGGGCCCTGACACTGGGCCTCTTCACTTCCTGGGACCCTGTGTCAAGCTGAAAGTTCCCGCCATTCCTGTCAGCCAAGCTGCTTGGGTTGCTGTGAGTCAGACTGCTCTGAGAGGCTGGCAGTAGCACCGTTGGAATTCAGCATGGGGCGACTTTGGCAAAGGTTCTGCGAATGTCCTCCTTTCTGCCCTTGCCTAAATCCAAAACTGGAGTCATCCCTGACTCTCTCCTTTTCTGCCCGTGTCTTTACTATCATCCCTTTCCATCCACTTTTCACCACCTACAACTACCATCGAGTCCAGGCCATCACCATTTCTTGCCTGGATAACTGTGTCAGTCTCCCAACTGACCCCCTTCCTGCTTTCAGCCATCTAGTTACTTCATAGCAGCAGCCAGAATAGTCTTTTAAAAACACAGATCTGTTCCCATGTATAGCCATGACTAAAACCCTCCAGTAGTTTCCTGATGCTCCTAAGCTAAAGTCTAAACCCTCCTGACAAGAGCGGCCTTATGATGCTGTCCTCCTGCCTCCACTTCTGACCTTTTATCTCACCAGCCTCCCTGCTTGCTTTCTGTGTTCTACTAAGGCTCAGTTTCTGTGTTTCCAATGCTTCTCATTCACTATAGGACCTTTGCACAGGTTGTGCCCTTTGCAAGAATATCTTTTCCCCTTATTTAGGCTTCCTTTTTCTTCACCTTCATCTTGGTCCACCACCTAACACCTACGACCTGCTCAAGTAGATGCATTCTCACACATCTTCCAATTTTCACTTTAAATAAGCACTTCCTTAGGGAAGTCCTTCTTGACCCTACCTCCCCACCCCCCATTAGGCTCATAACAAACTGGTTTTATGGCATTCATCATGATATAATTATTATTTTATTATCTGTTTCTTCCATTAGGCTGTAAGCTCCATGAAGGTAGGGACCATGTCTGCCTTGTTCATTCCTCTTACCAGTATTATACTCATAACAGGAAGCTGATAATTTGTAAAATTTTATAGACTGGCCCTGGAATAATATTTGAATCTCTTATGTTCTACCTATCTCTGCAGCTTACATTTGATCACTGATTTCCCTTACATCATCAATCTTGCCCCATGGACACTTGCTGAGCCCCTACTTCCCAGCCCAGTGGCAAACAGGCAGGTATGCAGACAGACCACGATATGGCATATCAGTGCTCTAATGGGGGGCAAGCCCAAGAGAAGGAGTGATATCCTGGGGGTCAAGAAAATCTTCAGGTCAGAGGGGTTCCATGTGGGGCCTTGAAGCATGCTTAGGAGTTTGCCAGGTAGGGGTTGAAATAGAGGGAAAGGCATGGACAAAGGCCCAGAGAAATAAAAGAGCAATAATAACATATCCCAAAATCTTCTTCTGGAGTTCCACTTCCAGAATTTATACCTAGACTCTCATTCCAGTACTTCTGCAAAGCCTCTTAACTAAATTTTTCTGCTGTAGTCTCTTTTATCTCTGTTTCATTCTGTTGCACCTTTGCTCAAGAATCTGCTATGGCACCCTACTACCTTTCACCATAAATCTAAGGTGCCTGCTTGCCACTGATGCCTGCCTCACCCTCTCTCCAACTCTCACTCTCAGTGATTTCTATCTTATTATTCACTGATATAATTAGCATTGATTCCACTAACTCAACAACCACAACTTTTCATACCTGACTTGCTCATCCTATTCCTCCTTTCTGCCACTGAGGCTATAAATCAAAATCACTTGAGTTGATGCTAAGAAAAATTATTTTTAAAATTTGAGAATTCACATCCTGAAGCCCATTTGAATGATTTAATTGCTTATAGCTAACTCATATAGCACAGTAGAAGTACATGAGAGTTTCTTAGTAAAATTAATTTTTGTGGGCTGAACTCTTTGGCTCTGACCTTGAGCAGTCAATTTGTGGTAAATGGGCTCAGCTAGAAATGGCTGTACTTTTGCTTATGGGTTCTGCTGGAAAGGGAAGGTGCAGTGCTTGCATTAGGTGTCTGTATCACACCTCCCTGGGGATCTCTTAAAGACAGGAATGATGTCATCTCCATCTATATTGCTCCCACTCCAGCTTCAAGCTCAACACTATGTAAAATAAATGGCCACAGTCACCAGGAACAGGCCGTTCATGTTATGGGCCGAGTTGAGACCCTAAGATTCATATGTTGAAGTCCTAACCCCAGTACATCAGAATGCAACTTTATTTGGAGATAGAGTCTCTAAAAGAGGTGATTAATATAAAAAGAGGTCATTAGGGTGGGCCTAAGCCAATATGATGATATCCTTTTGAGAAGGAAAGGCTAGGGCATAGACAACACAAACACAGGGAAGAGTATGTGAGGACACAGGGAGAAGGTAGCTATCTACAAGCCAAGGAAAAGAGCCTCAGAAAAAAAACAAACGTGCCAACGCCTTGATTTCAGACTTCTGGCCTCCAGAACTATGAGCAAATAAATGTTTGTTGCCTGTCACCCAGTCTGTGGTATTTTATTATGGCAGCCCTAGCAAACTATAGCTCCTCAAAGAAAATTCTCTTAGAACTAGAGTTCCAAGGATAGAAGGAAGACTACATGGCATTGACATTGCCTTTGGGTTAAAAAAAAAGTTTTGAGAAAAAGAACATTTTAGAATGAAAAGTGCCAATGTAACAATTCTTCTTATATAGCTAACTGGCAAACTGCACACACACACATATTGTGTGGGGGCAGAGAATTTTTTTTCTTAAATGTAACTACTTTTTGTGGTAATATAAACAGTGAACATCCCACTGCAGGAAATTCAGAAAATATAGAAAAACACAAAGAAAAAAAAATAAGTTACCTGTTATGCTCCCACACTGAGATATCTGTTTCTCTCATTTTCTCTCCCTGCTCCCCACCATTCTCTCTCTCTCTTTTTTCTATTTTGCTTACTTATACTCATTTTATCTATTTTTAAAAAATGTAGTTAGGATTAATTTTGGCAAATTGCCATTTCACTTAGCACTGAGATATGAACATTTCCCCTAAGTTATTAAAAATCTATCTCAACCATAATATACAATGGCTGCCCAGAATCTTCCACTATTTGCAGGTGTCATGAAGTGCTTCTCCAATTCCCTGATATTAGATATTCACATTGTTTACTATTTTTTAACTAATAGAAACAATGTTGTGATAAACATCCCTATAGATAAATCTTAGTACACAGCTTGGGCTATTTCCTCAGAGCAAATTCATTAGAAATGGAATTACTGGTTACTCCTATTTTGAAAGAGAAAATTAAAAAAAAATTCTTAAAATGTTCTAGAAGGTAATGTCACTTTTGGGGGTGTAACAACTTCTGACCACACGTATTAAAAGCTCCCCAGAGTCTCTGTAGTAATTTTAGACATCTTCTAAAAAAGAAAAAAGAAAGGACAAAGAAAACCTAGGTTATCTGGCTATAGTCAATGCCAGAAAGTGACATCCACCCCTGGCTACAACAAAGATGCATTTCAGGTTGAGCCTGGTTACTTTGAAAGGGAAGGGAAGGAGGTGGTCTGGCTGTACTTAAAACACTCTACAGAGTGGGTATGCATTTTACAGATTAGGAAACTGAGGCAGAGAGAGGTATAGTCACTCACTTGTCCAAACCTACACACAGTTTTGGAACGAAGCAGTCAGGAATGAGATTCAGTTCCATTCCTAGCAACCTCTGAAAAATTAGAGAAATTGTCCTTCATGGGGTACCTGACTCCAAAGACCAAAGGCTTAACCATTTCCACCCTGGGGCAGGGTCTGGTGGGGGACTAACCTTAACACTGACATAAGCAGCTGGACAGGAAAGCTCCAGACCGGCTCCCAGACCCAGCCCTGGTATCTTGTTCTGCCTTCTGATCTCAGTGGCAGCATGAGGCTCTGGGTGGGCATAACTGGAGTGTGGCCCTGGGGTGCATGAGCCAGTGAGGCTCACCTGACCCCATCAGGTGATGGTGCACATGGCCAATGGCCATTTGCTCCTCTGGATCCCAAGTTCTCATTGATGCACCAACTGTATTAGAACAGCCACTGTGGTGTGACAGCCTAGAGAAGAACGCAGTAGCATAAGTGTCAGAGCAAACATATTTAGTTAAAAGCAGGAAGGATAAAAGCCTGTGGCAA
The DNA here is from genome assembly GCA_004027375.1 of Macroglossus sobrinus. Taxonomy (NCBI): domain Eukaryota; kingdom Metazoa; phylum Chordata; class Mammalia; order Chiroptera; family Pteropodidae; genus Macroglossus; species Macroglossus sobrinus. The sequence goes on from PVKZ01002374.1 coordinate 105,307, forward strand.
CAAGGAGGTAAAATTGTGAATTGACTGTTATCTGTTTTTTCCAACCTTTTTAAAAAACTGATGTTGATTTCACAGGCATGTGGTGGAAAAAACAAGGTCTTTGAAAGTCAGACAGACCTGGGTTCCCATTCCGCCTCTCATCAGTTGTGTGACTCTGGGCAAGTCACTTCACTTCTTTAAACATCAGTCTTCTCACCTGCAGAATGGGGATAAGCATTCTGTCTTGTTCTCGGGATGAGCCAAAGTAAGAGATTCATATCACATCCTTAGCTCTTTGCTTGTTCCCACACAAATTAACACCTTGTTGAGTCCTGGAAATGCAGAGAGAAGCAGACAGGGCCCTACTCTGGCAGAAGCTGAGGGTGGAGAGGGAAAGATAATTATATCCTGAGGTGATAAGTGCTTTAAAAAAAGGAAACAAACCAAGTCCACATTATTTTCAGAAAATGATTTGACTCTCTAGCTCATGACCACAGTGAAATCAGAGAAGGAGGCCACATTCACTTTGATATGTCTTTAATCCTTCCCTAGTATCACCTTTTACTTCTCCATTAAAACTTGCCTGTCCCATGTCCAGTTTCCCCAAACCCTCCTATCTGCTGGGTCTAATCTGGTCAGATAATTTCTACAATGAACATGCATGCCCATGGGTTCCTAAACCACCCCAGATAGCATTTTGGGGGAAAAAAAAAAGTAACACACTTATTACATAAAACTTGGAAAACAGAAAACCCAAATTTCTCATACTCTCATAACTTAGAAATAACCACTACTAACCTACAGATGACATTTTGACAGAAGCTTTCAAAGCTTCCTTATCCTCTCCAAAGGAGTGACACAGATGGTGGCAATTTGGGCGCTATGAAAGGTCAGTAGAAAGGGGGGTGTTGGGTGAGGGAAGCCTCTATCCTATCAAACATTGGAGCAATTGCTTATTCACCTAGGAATAAAGCCAGCTCTGCATGCCCACCCACTCCATAAAGGACAATTTCTCTGATTTTTCAGAGGTTGCTAGGGAAGTAGCAGCCCCAGGGCTATAGGCAGTGCTCCCAGGCAGTCCCCCAGGCAAGCGAGCTGTGTCTTCAAATGTTTGTAAATGGATGGACCATTAGCTCTCAGGACAGTCCTCTGCAGGAGCCCTCTGCACAGTGCTCCTCCTTCTCAACTCCCCAAGTCAAACAAACAAACAAACAAACTAACAAACATAGTGTGGACCTCAGTGAGATAGTAACTGAAAAATAATTTGGTAGTGTTAAAAGATACTAAAGTATGAATGACTGTTATAAAAGCCATGCAACCCACACAGGAATATTGCTCTTTATCTCAAAAGGACATTTACTAATCCAAGTGCATCTCTATTTTGGTAGAATATCACACCAAAGTAAAGGCTCTTTGGGGGGACTTGAAAGGGAGAAAGTCACACATGCAGGAAATATGCCCAAACTACAGCTTGGGATCTGCTTGGGGCTTCCCTCTTCTTCCTCTACTACCCCTAGGTCCACAGGATTTTTGAGAGTGGCTCTGAGAGCTCCAGTGTCAGCAAGGGGGTTAGAGAGGCTGGGTCGGTTTCAGTATTAGGGGTGGGAAGAGCAGGGGTGGGTGACTGGACAGACAGGTTTGCAAACCAGTATTTCCAAATTGGGGACACTAATGGCACTGGCACCGAAGTGTGTGCACAGGTGCGGTTGGGAATGCTGAGACTCCTCAGGTGAACTAAGGGTCTTGCTCTCACACTTACCTGTCTCCTGGGCTGCTCTCAGTCTGGCTCCAGGTGTGGGAAACCTATGAGCAAAGATCAGAAAGGCCCATTAGAGGAGCTTGTATTTTCTAGGTCACAAACTGGTGGCCAGGGATCTGGATCTAGCTGTTTCAAATTTCATATTTGTTTAAAATTCAATATTTGAACTGATTCAAGTATTTATGAACCATGAGATTTCATGCAAAAGTATAGCTTTTTGACTCCTCTGGGGTGAGCTGCACCTCTGGGCCATGAGCCAGTAGGATACTAATGGGCTGGAGCCATGTGAGCTACTGCCCTAGGCCCATAAATGCTCCACTATCCCAACCTGTCCGGTCCCTATGGGGCCTCAAGTGTGCAGCTCCTGCTCTGGTGTCTCCCTAGGACCTGCACAGCTGGTCCATCCCTTGAAGAAATCAAAGGTGAAAAGATTGAGTCAGACTCCAGACAAAGTTTGGGTCGGGGGCCCTATTGCCTCGTTTCCCATCTGTTTCCAACATCCCTGCTCTATGGCTGGGGGCTGAATCAGGCAGGGTCCTGAGAGTTTAATAAAAATTGTCTTGACAAAGGTGTTCGCTGGAGGAGAGCAGAAGTGGGGATTCCTTTCTTATCACCTCTAGTCTGGAAGGGGGTGGGAAGAGGAAATGGTTTCCAGACCCAGGCACGTTGAGGACGACATGTAGAAGACCTCTGATAGGAGTTGTCACCTGCAGTTACAGTATGCAACTAGCTCAAGGTGGCTCTGAGGGAGAGAGAGCTGGGAGACTAAATACTCTAATACGTCTTCCCCTCACTCTATAACCATTGGCCAAAGCTAGCAGGAAGCCAGAGTGGCAGAGAGGACTTTGATGCTACATGTCACCTACTGGGGTACAGGTCTGGGTGAAGAGCGGGGAGAGTGGGCCTCGAGAGGCAAATGGTAGACATCCAGCACTGTGGTTCTGCTCCTGTGCCCCATTCACCCACAGGATCCACACCCATCAGGCCCCAAGGTGAGGCTAACCAGGTCCTCTCCAAGTGTCAGGAGCTTGGTTTCACCCCAATGACTATTAGTTGGTGCTGACCCCTCCCAAGCCTCTCTGTCCTGCTCACCTGGCCTGAACCTGAGTTTTCTGCTCTATCCTCCAGCGTCTGCCCCTGCTTCCAGCACCTGGAGCCCAGCCCAGGTCCTGAGCTCCCTTCACCGCTCTCACCTGTTCTCTTCCACTGGACGCTCTTCAAATTCCTCTCACTATGGAGGCAGGCCACCCCCTTCCCGGAAATATAGCCCAGCCCAGAGTTCCCAGAGGTCTGGGAGCAGAGCTGTAGGGAGCCCACAGGCACGAGACTAACATAAGTCACGGGACACACAAAGTGGCCAGCTGAGCCCTCCCCTCCCCAAATCTCTTCTGGGAAAAACACTACTCTGACAAGAGGCAACATGCAGAGTTTCATGGAACCAAGTTGGAAGTGACCCAGGAGATCATCTGCTCTGGCACCTGATTTGTACAGATGGGGAAACTGAGGCCAGGCTGTGTAGACAAACAAAGCACTTCCTCCTGTCCCAGGACACATGAGGGCTGGGCTGCATCAGGAGACTGGGTTTGCTCAATTTTACAACATCAAGAGATCCTCAGTACATTCACTCCTTACCCTAATTCCATGAGGCAGGCACTGTTAAGTCCTTCATGTTACAGATGAGCAAGTAGGTTCCCGAGAAATTATCTAACACACCTCAGATCAGCATGGTTGGTGAGTTCCAGAGCTGAGGCGACAACAGCGATAACAATAATAATAATGCATTGCTGACCAGCGTGCCTTCTCCAGGCTGACCCTGTGCTGAGGTCCTCAAACACCTCATTTCATTATTTGTTTTATTGGAGAGTTCTTATAAACTTTTTAAAATTGGTCAAAACATGGACGATATATATGTATATACATATTTTTCAGTTTTATTGAGATATAACTGGTATATAACATTGTGAAAGTTTAAGTTGTACAATGTATTGATCTGATACACTTATGTACTGCAAAACATTTACTACCATAGGTTAGCAAACATCTCCATTGCGTTACATAATTACCATTTATTTTTTTTGTGGTGAAAATATTTAAGATCTACTCTCTTAGCAACTTTATATCTCCCCATGGTTTTAATGAATAAGACTAGCCATGTCATTATTCAGACCCCTCCTGACTGTTTTGCTCCACGCACTCATTTTCTGACCCTTTGTTGGCCTCTCCCTGACGTCTCAGGTCATATGAGGCAGAAAGCTCAGAACTAGCCACTTGTCACACCCAGTACCCTTCCCATGATATTCACAGGGCTTCGCCAGTCTTGGGTGGGCATGCCTGCTCCCGACCCAAGGCCCTGAACTCATGCACATGGTAGCACAGTCCTGGGCTGTGGGCAGCCAGGCGGGTGCCCCTTTCTTCCCCAGCGGAAACTGTTGAGATAAAAGATTGATGAGCAATCTGTCTTCACTGGTGAATTTTTAATTACGGAAGAAAGGAGACCCCGGCCCCTGGCCCAAACCAAGAACTGACTGTAGTCAGGATGCTTCTTGGGTGTCACCACTGTTAAAATTTCATCCACACTGACAACAGCTATGAAGCCTGAGAGCAAGTTTTTCTGTCTATAAATAAAGGTGAAGGGCTGGGGTAGGGAGCAATTGGTGGGAAAACCACCAGACCCCTAGCATTGAAAGTTCTGGAGTGACATGAGGGTGAGTGAGACCAGGACTCCTGAAGGTCTAGGCAAGTCTAAGCACAGGGGCAGTGGGTATGGGAGGCTGGGGGCCATGCAGCTGTCAGTCTACAATTCTTGCCCTTCTAAATTGCAGCTGACCGCACATCGCACCCTGGATCCTCTTACAGTCAACAAGCTGAGACAGGGCTGAGCTTGGAGCATGGTCACTGGGCAGGGGCCCCAACCCCAGCCTTGTAGAGATAGAAGAGACCAGGCTTCAAGTGACCGCCCCAGGAGAGCAGGATTTCTGTGGGATTATCCATCACTCAATTCTGTCCAATTTTGCAAGCCAGCTACTTAAAGGGAAATGAAGGCCTGGGTTTGAGGCTCTGCATCATTTACTGGCCCATGTTCTTGAGAAAGTTACCTCAATCTCCCGAGCCTCAGTTTTCTCCTCCATGAAATGGGGATAGAAACAACTACTATGGAAGGCAGTGGTGAAGGTGACATTAGAGGATGCAGGGAAAACACGGAGTGCTGTGTATGGCACAAAGCGAGTTCCTGATAAACGTGAACTGTAACGAGGAAGAATAAACTACTAGCTCTGCTCTCCAGTCACTTATAAACCAGTGGGGCTCTCAAAATGGCTAAAAACAAAATTCACAAGGAAGAATGGAGAAGCATAAAATGACATTACAAAACAAAATCAGTGGAGGGACCATTTTGACCTGGGGGCAACATCATGGGAGGCTTCCTGGAAGAGGAGATCTGGAAAATATTTCTCCGACTGCTTGCATCTTTGTTGAGTTCAGGGACTAATCTCCTCTTGTGGGAAGCCTTCCCCAGAGTGAAGTCTTCTCCAGGCATATTTGGCATCAATATGTGTATCTAATTCTTGGTGATACTATTGATTTTAGTAAAGTCACGAGTCATTGGCTCCCATGGGCCCCAGACTTTACAGCTCACCTTTTACCTCCTCCAGGAATATTCCCAGGATTGCTTCAGCCCACATGGATTCCATTCTTCTCAAAGCCCAAACCACATACCCTAAAGAACCTGCTTGCAGGGGAGGAGCCCTAGCTTGGCCCCTTGCTCCCTGTAAGACATGGGGCAAGTCTCTGTCACTCTGGGCCTCAGTTTCCTTATCTGTGAACAAGGGTGTTGGACTAGATTAGAGTCTCCCTAAGTGAACACGGAAGCACCATTTTTCATGCTGGAGCCCCTGTCACCTTTGTAAATTTCACAAAGCAATGAATACATCAAAGCTATGATAAGCTATGGTCCTGCAGCACAGTTTTGCTTGACCCGGCATTTCACAAACTTCAATGACCTTGCAACCCTTTGGAGTAATGTCTATTAACACTACGAAACTAACAGTCCTCAGAATCCACTTTGGGAATGCTAACCTCAAGATCTCTCAGGTACCTTCTTGCTCTGTCTGTAAGGGGATTTAATAAAGGTCTTGGGGATGGAATTTCACACTCTGGGTAACTTTGCCAAAATGTCTTTGCTTCATTTCTGCCCAAGATGTGAGGGCACCCTCCTCTAGCTCCTGTAGTAGCTATGTCTGGATCTTTGCACTACAGTTGTGGCTGTTTCCTCTCGCAGTGAACCGTTTGAGGGAGGGACCACATCTACACACTGGTATATCCCAGAGCCTGACAAGCTCAGTGCCCAAAACACACAGTGTGTGCTCAATAAATATTTTTGAATACAGGAATGAAGATTAAAATATTTGACAAGTAGTATGACCTTGGCATGTACCAAGAGGGACACCAGCTATAAATAACCTAGGCTCTCCTGACCATGCTTGTTAGTCAAGCACTAGCCTGGTGAAATGAGTGAACTAACAAACAAGTGAGTGAATAAATGAATTGCAAGGACTGCTTGAGAGAATATAACTATTACCTAGAGAGGAAAAGCACTTTCTAAGGCAAAGACCAGCATGGTGTTTCTAACCTCCCCCTCCTCCTTCTGGGCTTTTCTGGCTTGGCTGTTTAGATGTGGGCATGGGGGCTGGGGCAGCAAAGATGACGCTTCTCCCTGTGAGCCCTGGCAGGAGCCAAAGCCAAAGAGAAACTGGGCTTTTCTCTGTCCTTAACAGAGTGGGCAGCAGTTTAGTATTTCAAATATCTTTCTGAATTCTGAATCTAAAATGGGACTTTTTTTTCAAGTAAATAATATCCCTTGATGTTAATGTTGCTGCAGCAGGCTCAGCAGGCCCCAGAAACCCAGAGGCGAAGACGTGCAGGGAGCCATCAGGATACAAAGTAACCCAAACCCAGGTCTTCTGGCTCCATCCACCAGACCACCTGCATTCCAGGGGCTTGAAGAGTTAGTGAGACACTTCAGGCATTGACATCTCTAAGAGACTTTTTTCCCACTGATCATACCTGATAATGCTACAGGGAAATTCAGAAAGGCCATGCCCTGAGGACCCTATATTGTCAAGGGCTTTGGAGTGACTGGGTCAAGGGTGAAAGGTGGTGGAGAGAGGATGGAGTCTTGTGACTGAAGGTAAGATTAGAAAGGGTCAGGGCCTCCTCTGAGTGATGGGCAGCACCTGCTAAGCTCCTGGATGGACTGGCTTCAGATTTCCATATTGGTTTCCCTCCTCAGTCAGGATTTGAAGCAGATACCACCGGCTCACAGCTTCATGACCCTTCTAGGAGGTTTGCAAGCAGAGGTTTGAGTTCTTGGGAGGGGCCAGGCCCAGGGCTCATTCAGAGGGCTCAGAAGGGAGTGGCCGGGACAGCACTGACCTGAAGTTTCCTCCAGGGCAATGTTTCCTCTTCTGGGCAGTAGTGGCATTCATATTCGGGGACCCTTCAGGGGTGACCCCCATCCCCACTCAGTGATGCTGAGACACACTGCAGAGAAACCACTCCGAGGGGAGAGGCCTAGGTTACCTTTTACCCTCACCTGCTAAATTCTCTCCTAGCCAAGGAGAGTAGGCCTCGATTGGTGGGAAGCAACATCCACCTAGAATTTAGCAACACCAGCAGTTTGCCTTTTTTAAAAATTGCTTTTACGATTACTTTATATTTATGACAATTGTTACCATATTTTCTTATTTATGATAGTGATAAAGTTTTATTTTAAAATTTATTTAGGTAGAAAAAGTGAGGTCATTTGAATAAAGACATTAAGTTTGTTTTAAGGCAGGTGATTTCTTCTACAGGAGTGGAGGGAGCTGTATGAATGACTGGAGTCTGGAAAACACTCATCTAGCCCAACCTGCCCACATCACAGATGTGTACACTGAGTCCAGAGGGGAGGGGCCTTACCCAAGCACACACAGCTGGTTAATAGCAAGAGCTGGGATGGACCTCGAGATCAGAGTCTTTAGATTCTTTCTGCTTATGAAGCCCAGCTGTGAACACCTCCCTTAGTGTGGTCCTCACAGTGCAAGGGAAATGTGGCCTCACAGATCTACTGCCTCCAGGGTATTGGGGTCTCTGCAGAAGCCAGAACTGAGCCTTATTCATCTCTTTGTACTACACAACCAGTCATAGAATTGGTGTTCAGTGGGAGTTTCATAAAAAGGATGGATGGATGGATGGGTGGGTGGATGAATGAATGGATACATAAATGGGTGGGTGGGTAGATAGATGAATGGATGGGTGGGTGGGTGGGTTGATGAATGGATGGATGAATGGAGGGGTGGCTGGGTGGGTGGGTAGCTAGATGGGTGGGTAGAGGGATGATGGGTGGATAGGTAAAGGAATGAATGGAGAGACAGGTGAGTGGATAGATGAAGATTTTGGTGGGAAGAGAAAGGAATGGGTAAAGTTGTAAATGAATGAATGATTTTGCTAACCTCTCCACTTTGCCCATCCAAGGGTGTTTTCATTTCGTTAGAGAACTAGCAGAAATATCTCTAAGATATAAGAATCAATGGTAAAATTTCAGATACCACAATAGACTGGTAGAGACGAAGAACCTTTGCCTGTTCCCATTTCACCAGCAAGACCTCGAGGCAAAGGTGAGCAACACTATCCAGGGAGCCATACTTCGACTCATTTTGCTTTTGAAAATTACTCTCTGACCTTGGGTAAATTCTCCCCCTCTTCTGGGCCTCAGTATCCTATGTGTAAAAAAGGGGTGAGTTAAATGAGTCCCACTATTTCAGCCCCTCCAATGCTTTTCAGAGGCCAAAGCCTCCCCAAGCAGCCCCAAAACTGACAGCAGGCACTGAATCTGTCAGTTGAATTTGGCTTCTGCAAAGTGATGTGCTGAAGGCAACCAGTTAAGTTTCCCCTAAGAACAGAATCCACGACAGGAACCATCTTGCTCTGCCTTTGGAAGCAGTACATACAAAAAAGAAAACATCAGAATGGCTGGCGACATGAGGTCAAGTCCTCGGTTCCCTAAATGATGCATCCATTCACATATAAAACTGTCATGTGCAGAGTGTGGACAAACCAAAGGTGGGAAGAGAAAGATGGGGGTGGAGTGAGAGGCTCAGAGCTCAGGCTTCTGGGTCACCCAGGCCTGGGTGCATATCTTGCCCTTGCCCCTTCTTAGCTGTGGGACTTGGGCCCATTCTCCTTGTCTCTGAACCTCGTCATCATCTTCTTCCAACATGAGGGACATATTAGCTCTCTAATTCATTGGATGGTTGAGAGAATTGAAGATAATCCATGTACATGGTTGGGTTCCACAGATGTTAGCTCATTGTTCTTCCAGTTTGTGAACTGCAAAGGGGGAGCCTAGATCTTGTCCAGTAGGATTTTCCCCAGTGGGCAGCATGGGGATAAATATTTTCTCACATGCTAAGTGTTTATTGAGCACCTACAATGTGCCAGGCATGCTCCTCTCCTCTGGGGATTCAGTGGTGAGCTAAGACAACTCCAGTATCTGACCTCATGGAGTTTAAAGTTTTGAGGAGGGGATGGGAAGACAGTCATTTGCCAATTGGTCACTCAAATGAATGTAAAGTTTCAGGTTCGATAAAGGGGAATGTGTGGTGGAGTGGGGGCTGAGTAACAGGGCCTACTTTGTCCTCGGGGAAGTGACTTGAGCTGAGAACTAAAGGATGCACAGGCTGTGAGCAGAGAAAGGTGTTGGAGTTGTGGGAGTGGGTCATAGGGACGGAGAGGGAGGTTTAATAAGTGCAAAGGCCCCTGCGGCAGGAGGGGCACAGTGAGTTCAAGAACCTGAGCGGAAGCCGATGTGGCTGCAGCAGAGAGCGAGAGGCAGTGTGGAGGCAGTGAAGCTGGACACATGGGCAGGGCTCGACTGTCCAGTCTCATAGGATGCAGGCAGGGTTCTGGGGCTTTTCCTGGGAAAAATGGCAAGCCATTAAGGGCGATCAAATGGAAGGCTGAGGGGGTCCAGTCACTGCATGTGGAGAATGGATGCAGAGAACCTGGAGGGGAAACTAAGAGCAGTGAGGCGGCCATGCCACTGTTCAGGCAAGAGACAATGGTAGCCCAGACTGGGTGGTGGCCATGGGGAGGACAGCAGACATGAACAGCCCTCACCCAAGCTTTGGCAGCTGACTAATGTGCAGAGAAGTGTCTCCTTTCAAGGCGCTCTCTTAAGGCCTTTAAGCTCAATCTCAGCCCCATGGATCAAGGCAGGTCCTCCACAGAGGCCTTAGTGCAGGACAACTTCCCTGGAGTAAGGGGTTTATGCAGTAGCTAAGGTGATACCATTTACAATGCCCATCACGGACTTCACAGTTTACAACCACCTTTCACAGCCTTTATCATATTTGATTATCATAGCCACTGTCGAGAGAGGAGAATTCCAAACCCCAATCTCTTTCTTGACTCCTTTTTGAAGACTAAAAACCATAATAATCATAATAACTATTGCTGTACAGTTGATTTTTGTTACTAGCAGTAGTTTTATTTTATAAAATCTCCACGAACACTGAATTAGTGAACACTGAATCACTGCTCCTAGGGGAAATACAAGGTTAGGTTTTTGCGAACCTCTTCACATTTTCATCAATTGATTAATACATAATTTTGTTTTATGTGTTTCCGTATGAAGACACCTTATTTAATATCTATTATTGACTCATTCACACAACTGATGGCCAATAGCACTATAACTCTCATCTGAACGAAGCTCATCAAATATACTTATTTTCTTCATAAGACACACCATGGCCTTCTTGGCTTAGATGCACTAGGCAGCACTGTGCATGGGGGCCATTTTAAACAGCAATATTGCCAACAAAAAGTGCAAAAATGTGAAAAAAAACTGGCACCAAGTAGATTGCAAAACAGCACACTTGTTTACATATGAGAGTTGAGACACCTTGTCCGACCCTGGCTGGGAACTTGTGCATTGGGTAACTCAAAATTTTCACTGCTGTGCACATATCTGCAAATGACTGCGAAATCACTGTGAGTATGGATTTTGGGGTTACAAATAAAATTCACCAAGTTGGTGAATTTAATAAGTTACAGGGAATCTGTAAAGAAGGAGGGTCAACTGCATTCACCACTCATTTGTTGATCTGACACATCTCCATTGAGGGCCTCCCATATGCCACGTGCCCTTTGGGTGTTGGGGGCACAGAGGCTGCTCTCATGGCTGATGCTTCATTTGCTGAGCATGTGCTACATGCCAGGCACCAAGCAGCCTCGCCACGTGTACCATCTTGCTCCACCACCCTGCGGGAGTGTTATTTTCCAGAGGAGATGGAGAGCTTTGGTTGTAGGTGGAGCATCCCACAGTTGGGAAGTGGCCCAGCAAGGATGAAAAGCAGGGATGCTTCTTCCGGAGTCCAGTTCCACACCTCTAGGCTTCATCTGCATGTCCTCATTCTAAAAACTGATTTCACACCAGATTTCTTAAAATCCTGTTCATTCCTCCTTCTTGCCAAGTAAGCAGTTCAGCTCACAGACTATATTAATCCATGGCATAAATTCATTTAAACAAAATATTGCCAAGCAACGCAAAGGCAGAAATCCTCTTACAACCCACATGGGTTTCGATGCTGTGTGCTGAGAGGGGCTGAGCCTCTTAGTGGCTGATGTAAATACCCTCGAATTCTGGAGCAGAGAGTCCAGGCAGGGCCAGTAGGTCAAGCCCGAGGAACAAGCCCTGGGGCAGAATGACCACTTGCCATGGCCGGGGTGGAGGTTGCCCTTTGCCTTCTGGTTTCATTGTGAATCTCCAGATCCTCATAGACAACAGAGGGCGACCCTTAAATGCTGGACACTTTTTAGTGAAAACCAGCTGAATGATCCTGACTATTTAACTTCCCTGGACCCCAAAGACTGCATTTAAGACTTTATAAAGCACTTTCACATCTACACCAGCTGACTCCATTTCTTTCCAATTGAGAGGTAGGTGGAGCTACTACTAGTTTTGTTTAGAGATGGAAAAGCAAGGCTCAGAGGAGGGGAAATTACTTGCCTTGTGTCACACAGCCAGGTAGGAGGCAGAGCTGGGATTTGATCCCATGACTTTTGTCTCCCAATGGCACAGTCTTTTAATTATTTCCTCAGGTTGAAAAAGAATGGTTTCTTCCTTTGAGTTGATCAATTCCAAATTGGAAAATGTGTTTCAGAATAATAAAGCAGCAAAAGAGGAAGTAATGGTTATGCACACAGCCCCTAAGCCACATGGATTGATTTTACAGCTCAGACCTACCACTTGTCAACTGCTTATTCTGCAGCAAGTTAATTACTCTCTCTGTGTCTCAATTTCCTCATCTGTAAATCTGTAAAATAGTATCTGCATCAGAGAGTGGGTATAAGGATTAAATGAGTCAATATTTGCAAAGTGCTGAGCTCAGAGTTTGTCACTTAGTAAATGCTACATAAATATTTGTTATAGTTTTAAAAAATTAACCTAGGCATAAATCAGAAGGGGAAAGCATTTTCCAAATTTGTTGTTACCCCAAATTTTCTATTTCTTAATTCAGTGTACTACATATCGATCTATTGTAATCCACATTACTGTTACTAGCCAAGTAACAAATCCCTCTTTCCTATCTCCAGGAACTTTAGGTGCAGGTTTTGGGAGAGGTCTTTGCCAAGGTCTTTGCCACCATGGACACAGTGAGACAGACCATGCAGAGTGGATCCCACTCCCACCACAGGCTGGCCCTGCACAGGGCCCGGCAGCTCAGAAGAGAACCCGGAGCTCCATGTACCATGAACAATGGGCTCTGCCTCCCTTAAGGGGAGGCATAGCATCCCCTGCATTCTGAGAAAGAAGGAGCAGACATGGCTGCTTGTCTGACACAGCTTCAGGATTAAAACTGCAGGCCACTCTGCAGAAGGTACTGGAAGATTTAACATGACTTGCTGTTAATTTCCAAATTTGTTTCTCATAGAAGAAACTTCTGGAGGGCTCTACTTCTCACCTTAAGTGGTTTGCACCCTAAGTTAAAATATTGTCCCACATCCAGAGAGAATAGACTTTGAAGTTAATGTTAAACGGGCCCATGAGGTCCCCTTCTTGGATCGGGGCACCAGGGCTTGGCCACTATCTTTCTGTGTGACCTCAGAAAAGTCCTATCCTTCTCTGTGCCTCATGAGCAGTGGGCAGCAGCCATGGGCTGAATCCAGCCTGTAGACGATTTTTTGTTATTGCCTTAGAGAACATTTTTAAAATTGAGAAAATTACATATAAAAATACAGATTTTTGGATTTTCTTAAAAATGGGAATAGCTGGCTCCTGGACCCCATACTTCCACAGTGTGAACTCGTAAATGGTATAGAGTATGACTATTCCCTTAGAAGGGCCACAGTCCCCATCATTCCTCATTGCCTACCCCACCTTCGCACAGCATGTCATCAGCCTGGCACCGGGGACATTTGAGTTTGCCTCACTTGGGGTAGGTCAATATCCTCTATGGGTCCTTCAAGCACTGGTTTCAAGAGTGTCCTTTCATGTTAACTGTCATTGTTCTGAGGCCCAGTGGAACAGGGACCTTGCCTTCCTTACCCTGGTTACCCTGGGGCCTGCCACATGGCAGGTACTTCATAAATTTCTGATGAAATACTCTGAGACAGTTATCTGTGGTAAGCTGGAATGAGCATTGAATGAGTCAGGAGGACCTGGCTTTGAACTCTGGCCTTGCTTCATAGGGACACTGGGCATGGATAAGTCCCCTCTCTTGGGCCTCTTTTTTTTCTTCATCTAAGGAGGATGGGGCAACTCTACCAGGCCCCTTACAGGTGGATTGGGTAACAAGATCCTGCTATGGCTAGGGCATTCAGTTCCTGGCTTCATCCCCCAATGTTACCAGGCCCCTGTGCTATGACAACCCCAGGAAAGTGAGGTCCAGCAGACCTGCTGCTCACCTCTGCTCTCCTGGCTAGCTCTCCTGCTCTTCCTTTCCCCATGTGGCTGGATGGAGGGCATAGCACTGCATGAGGCCTGACTTTACTGGGAATTGCGGGTATGCAACTTCTGATTGGGCCCTCAGAGATCCCAGATGAGTCAGAGCTTCTTTGACATGAAGATGATAAAAGGCAAGGATATGCAGGAGCCAAGTGAGACCAGTGGCCTAGGCAATATAGGTCCAGGGTTAGAATCCTCTGTATCACTTCCTAGCTGTGTGACCTCGGACAAGTGACTTAACCTCTCTGATTCATTCTTTGAGGTAAATAAGCTTCTCTTGCCTCAACTACAAAACAGGAGTCCTAATCACTATCTTACAATGTCATTTTGAGAATTAAATGAGTTAACATACTTCTGTGCTTCATAAATGCTATTTCTCCTACCATATCCCTACTTCCTAAAGGTTTCTGCTATTCAAAGATGGAATAACAGGGAATATGATTCCCTCCATCCAGATTTGCACCCCCTCCCAATAAACAATATATTTTTCTTTCTCAAATTCTACCCGCTGGAAACCTAATACCAATGATTCATTCTTTGAGGTAAATAAGCCTTCATTTGTTAATGGACATGGACTAACACTGGGGACTATCAGTCACTAACACTTTAGCATAAATTTGTTCCAAGTCAAATGCCTTCTTCCCTGATAGTAAGATAGGGAGGGCAAACAATATGGAAGCACTGGTCCTTCACTGGGACCACTGGGTGGGAGAGAAAAACCTGCCAGGGGTAAACTAACTTAATCTTTAATATTCTAGAATATTCTCAAATAATAACCCTGAACAACAAAGCTTAGACAAATATGTATTCCTGAGCACCTGAGAGGAGCCCCAGGAGATCTTAATCTGGCCTCCATTCTACAATTGAGACAGGGCAGCCTTGGTTGTTTTCTATACAATAGTTATTTTTGTCCTCTTTCTCCATACTGCCAAGACATAGCAGAGGCAGGAAGTGTCTAACACTCACTTTCCTAGACTCTCTCCCCTAGACTCTCTCCCACCTAAGAGTGCCCTCTGATCGGTTTTTAAAAACTTCTGCTAGAGGGATACCATGAAGATTTTCCTCCCCAGTTGAGAGAGAGACACAAGAACACTTTTTCCTCTCCCACTTTCTTCCTGTCATTGGATGCTTCACCATGAGGAAGTGAGTATTGAAAAAAGTGGCAGCCATTTTGCAGCCATGAGGCTGACACAATGGAATGGTATCCGGATCCTTACTGAATCAACCTGGGACTTTCCACTACTAGGTATTTATTACTTTAGTACTTTTAGCTATATATTCTGTTATGTGCAGGCAACAGGTCCATTCCTGATGCAAAGGCAACTGAAGCCATGTGACTTGCTTATAGCTAACTCACTATTAGTTGTTGGTGGTGGCTGTGTGGTGAGATCTTGGTTTCCATGGTTTCAAAATCTGTCATAGCACTATATCCCAAGGTGACAAGTTGGGGCCCTGTCTAACTCAGCCTGGAAGACATCCCAGGGTAATCCAAGCCACTCCTCCCCTCAAGAAGTACACCTTCCATGGTGTCTTACAGACCAGGCCAGTAGTGTTCAACCCCAACCAAATGAACAATCTCCCCAATACTAAAGAGAACCCTAGGACCTTCTCTCTGTAGCCTTGAGAAAACGTGTCCTTTGAGGTCACTATGACATAAAGAAAATATAAAGCATATCCCTTTGGGAGCCTCCAATCATAGGTTTTGAAGCCTGAGAGAGCCCAGCACAGGCCATTTGGTTCATTCCCCTGCCTTCACTGGGATAGCCTGTCCTCTCCATGGGAGAAGAGTACCAATTGTCTTCTCTACCCTAACCCCATGTCAGGCCAGCCAGGACACTCAGAAGATCCTTGCCCCCCAAGTACTACCCTTGTGAGCCTCCCAGCACCCAGAACTCCACATGAGCGGGTCATGCCTGTGGTGCAAGGCTTTCACCCCCTGCCAAGACAAATCTCTCCACTTTCCTAGGAATGAGCTTCAAGGGACAGGTTTGGCGGGGAAGCCTCGTTATATGTGGAGCCAGAGCTTTTTGTCTGAAGGCTGAGAGGTTTGAGTTAGGTGTGTCAGGGACACACAGCAGCGTGTTACTCAGCTTAAGGCTGTGATAAAGAAAAGGGAGATGGTTTTAGAAAGCCCTTGCATGCAAAGTGGAGGAGAATATGTCCTACATGAGGACAGGGCTTTCCAGCACTCACAGAATCACAAGATGAATGTCCACAAGGATCAGTAAGCTTACTAGTCCTGGTATGCAGGCAGCAACCAGGAGTGGTGGGGACTGTGGGGGCTTGAAGAGTGGCCACTGCTCAGCTTAGGGTTGCCTTAGCTTCTAAATTTTCAAGAGAAGTCGGAAATCCAGGTTTTTCTATGTCATCTCCCAATTTGGGGATTTGGATAACTAATTCCAGCTTAAAACAGCAGGTGGGATAATGTAGTACACACAAAAATAAACACATGTTTATAGGATGAGCTGGAAGACTCTCAGTTTGGAGGCTCTGGTTTAGAGTTTCAGCAGTTAGGAGTGTTGCAGGTCAAGTTAGGAGTGTTGCAGGTCAATCAGGAAGCAGCTCTAGAAGTCACATGCAGTTTTGTTTCCTGCACCAATGACATCTGAGGACACCAGGCAACATGACTTTAAAGTCCACCTATGACTCCCCTTTGTCCTGCCCTCTCCAGTGTTCTGAGCCCTTGACATTGCAAAAACAGACTCGAACTGAAGGCTACTGTCTAATGCAGTCTGCCATGATTTGGCCTTGGTGGAAAATTCCACTGGCTCCTCCTAGGTAGCATTTGCATGCAGTGACAGCACAACATCCACAGGCATCCTTCCATAAAGCCCTGCTCTTCCCTGACAAGGGTGGTACCCTCTTGGTCATCTTCATCAATCTTTGCCAGCTTTGCACTGACCTGGCAAGGCCAGCTGATGCAAACAGTCCTTTGGGGTGTTTCACTGAGTGCTCCCAGCCTCAGCTTAAAGAGATTCATGCTGGCAAGAGAGCCTGTGGCAGTGGCTCTCCGAGTCACTCCCAGTTATTCCTGATGGCATCCTGGGGACATGGGAAGGAGTGGAGGACCCCTCAGAGCCACCCAAATCAATGCCCTGGGCCCTAAAACCTGCACAAGTGCTCAGAGATATAAACCATGCCACTTAGCAGCCGGGTGACCTCTCACAACTCCAGCCTCTAAGAAGAGGGAGGATAAAAGTCCTTTGCCTACTTACCCTATGGGGGTCAGGATGCGAACGAGCCTGATGCAGAAGTGCTGTTCCAATATAAAGTCTAATTGCTTTTCCCATGGCCCATGAGGGCTCTCCTGGTATCAACCTCCTCACTCTTGCCAACACAACGACAAGTTGCTTTGCTCACCCAAACCCTCCCTGCCTCTTGAGTGCCAGGGACCTGCAGACAAGAATGTGAGGTGACATCAGGGGAGGCTGGCTCACTTCCTAGGAAATGCACAGGGCTTATCTTAAAGGGCTGCCTTCATGCCTATACACTTTTCTGGGTTGAAGGAGGCTGGGAAAATGAGCTCTCTCAGGTAGAGGGGCCCAGATGCATAAGATCTCAGGGAGATCAGGAAAAACTTCTAGAAATAGAGATTGTTTTAAAAAACAATGCTTATTCATTGTTTCTCTGATTTAAACCACTCATGGAACTTCCACTTCCATCCAAGATGGTGTAAGAGACCAATTTACCCTCATGCCTGCAAACAACTAGAACTAGGAAAAATATGTAAAACAATAATTTGTTTGCAACTGGACATCAGACAATGGTGGTGATAACTGAGAGATGGGAAATAAAGAGGTAATCCCAGTGACTGCCTCAGCTTACTGCCTTGAGAGGTTTCCAGGCTGCTACTCAGGAGGGTAACCCAGGTGGAACCTAGTGTGGACTCCTTGAGGTGAGCAGAGGGTGCTGAGAGTTTAGCACAGAAAAATGGAGAGACAAGAGCAGTATAGACAGTGATCTCTGGAGACTGGCATAGAGTCCTCCTCTGGTATTCAGCTGAGTCCTGATCTGGCCTGGGTGTGAGGAAACTACTTAAGGCCAAGGAAAGAACCACCTTAAAGGATTAAAGGGAACAAAGCCTGGCACTCAGGTGGGGCTAGGAGTAGTGCCTGTGGCTACCAGCCAGACTGGCAAACCTCAGGATTCATAGGACATTGATTGAGTCAAATACTCACAGGGTCTTGCCTGAGCAGTGGGAAATAATAAGCCCTACATTGAGAACTGCTCAGGTCGCATCTAACAAATATTCAAAGCCAGACACAAAAAGAATCAAACTGCTTCTAAGTAGCTTAACTGTATCTCAGACAAAGCTCAAGGATATTAATGGGGATACAAAAATGTCTAGCACCCAACAAGGTAAAAGACAGTGTCTGGAATCCAATAAAAAAATTATCAGGCATGCAAAGAAGGAAATTAACCATCATAATGAGAAGCTTAATCAACCAAAACTAACCCAGAACTGATCCAGATGTTAGAGTGAGCAGATAAGGACACAATAACAATTATAACTGGATTCTATATGTTCCGAAAGTTAAGTAAAGACAAGGAATATATAAAAAAGACACAGATTGAATTTCTAGAGATGAGTACAACAATATTTGAAATGAAAAAAACACTGAATGAGATCAACAGCAGATTAGATAGTATGGAAGGAAAGATTAGTGAACTTGAATACAGTAATAGAAATTAAAATTAAACATGATGAGAAGAAAGAATAAAAAATTGAACAGAGCATTACTGATCTGTGGGACAACATTAATGTATGTTCAATTATAGTTCTGACAGGAGAGACAAATGGGCAATAATGGTGAAAAATTTCCAACACTTGATGAGAACTATAAACACTCATACCCAGGAAGCACCAAAAATCCGAAGCACAAGAAACATAAAGCAAACTATACCAAGATACATCAAAATAAAATTTCTCAAAACAAGTGATAAAGAGAAAATATTAAAGCAGCCAGAAAAAAAGATACATTACAGAGAAACAAAGATAATGATAGATTTCTCACTGGAAACAATGCAAATGAGAAGATACTGGGGCAACATCTTTAAAACACAGAAAGAAGTTTAAATCTATCAGCAAACATATCTTTCAAAAACAAAGGCAAAATAAAGACATTTCAGGCATACGAAATCTGCAATATGCATCACTAGCAGTCATATTATAAGAAATGTTAAAGGAAGTCCTTAAGACAAAAGGAAAATGATATCAAATGGGAATATAGATCCTCATAAGGAATGGAGAGTACTGGAAATGTTTAACTACACAGGCAAATATATAAGATTTAAAAAAATTATTCAAAACTTTAAAAATATTGCCTATTAAAAAATTTTTTTAAAGTAGCATGATATTTATAACATATACAGAAGTAAAGTATATGACAATAGTAGTATAAGGTTCTGGAGTGGGGTGTGGGGGAAATGGAAGTCTAGTATTATAAGGCGTACTGTATGTAATGTGATATCACTTGAAGATAGGCTGTGATAAGTTAAAGATCTATAAATCCTAAAGACATCACTAAAGGAACAAAACAAAGAAACAGAACTAACAAACTAACAAAGGAAATAAAATAGAATTTTAAAGGTATTCAATCAATCCAAAAGACAGCAGAAAAAGAGAGAGAGAGAGAAAAGAGCCAGTGGGACAATAGCAAAATGAGAGATTTAAAGCTGACCATTTGTATGATCTCAATAAATGTAAGTGGTCTAAGCCACTCCAATGAAAAGGCAGAGGTTGTCAGATTGGATTAAAAAGCAAGACACAACTCATTTGCCTACAAGAAACACACTTCAACATAAAGACAAGTATGTTAAAAACAAAAAGATGGAAAAAGATACACCATGCTAACACTAGCCAAAAATATCAAAGTAGATTTCAGAGCAAAAATTATTAGTAGGAAAAGAGGTCATTTCAGAATGACAAAGGTGTCTTTTCATCAAGAGGACAAAACAATTGCTGAATGTTTAAGTTCTTAGTAAGAGAGCTTTAACTATATGAAGCAAAAACTCATGGAAATGCAAGGAGATAGATGTGTTCACAATCATAGTCAGAGATTTCAATATTTCTCTCTCAATAACAGATAGAACTAGGGACAGATAGAGGAGAAAAAAGTACAATCTTAGGCAAAGATCTAGGCAAATATTCCTTAGATACATTGCCAAAGTACTATTCATAAGAGAAACAATTAATAAATTAGACCTCATCAAAACTTAAAACTTCTACTCTTTGAAAGATACTATGAAAAATGAAAAGTCAAAATGAAAAGTCAGACTCAGAGAAAATATCTGCAAACCATATACCTGGTCAAAGACATGCATCCAGAAGATATAAACAACTTTCAAAACTAAATAATAAGAAAACAACTCAATAAAAATGGGGGAAAGATTTGAACAGATATTTCACCAAAGAAGATATACAGATGGCAAATAAATATTTGGAGAGATGCTCAATGTTATTAATTCATGAGGAAAACGCAAATTAAAGCCACACAGATACTATTACCAAGTATTAGAATAACTAAAGTGAAAAAGACTGACAACAGCAACTTTGGTGAGGATGTGACACAACTGGAACTCTCATAAACTGTGAGTGAGAATGTATAATGCTAATACTACTTTAGAAAACAGTATAGTAGCTTCTTAAAAGTTTATTATACATCTAGTCATTCCACTCTTAAGTATTTATCCAGGAGAAGTGAAAATATATGTCTGCACAGAGATTTGTATATAAATACTCATAGCAGTATTATTTGTAATACTTTCAAGGTGGAAGCTACCCAATTGCCCATCTATAGGGGAACAGATAAACTGCACTATATTTTTAAATTACACTGGACTAAAAAGAAATGAAGTATTAATATGCTACAACATGGATGAATATTAAAAATATTTATGTTGAGTGAATAAAGTCAGGCTCCCATATAAAAGAAGAATACAAGTTGTGTGATTTCCTTTATATAAACTTCTAGAAAACGTAAAATAATTTATAATGACAGAAAGCAGATTAGAAGTTCACTGGGGATGGGGAGGTTGGAGTAGCAGGAGGAAGGGGGATACAAAGAGACATGAGGAAACCTTTGGGGGTGATGGATACGTTCATTATTGATACTGGTGATAGTTTCATTGGTATATACACATGACACAGCTTAAACAAAATAAACATTTTTTTGAAGGTTCTGCACAGCCTGTAAGCTGAAGCTCAGATTCTTATAAAAGTTTAAAAGACCCTGGGAGATCAATTTGTCACTATGGCCCTCTCCAGCCTTACCATAGCTGCTCTCCATGCCCCTCCCACCATGGTCTCCTCTGCCTCCCCACCTGACCTCAAATGCCAGCCTCTAGCCATGTTCAACTTCTTCTTCCCCAAGACAGCATATTCAGTCTTGTTTCCAGGATTTTGTATTTGCTGTTCCCTCTGCCAGGTACACCCTTCCCATTTCCAAATTCACCCAGATAATCCTTTAATTCTAGGAAGCCCCCATTATGTAACCCTCCTGGGCTCTTGCACTTATCAATCTGTATTATAATCACCCTGTTAATTGATCTCTCAGAATAGGTTCTTAACTGATATGTGCTTATTAAAAGAACCCCAGTCTACCTTCAGACTATGCATTCTATAAGGCCAGAGAGCAAGTCTGGTTGGATTATCTTGGAATCCCCAGCACCAAGCCTACACAAAGAGAATCTGCTATATGCCAGACCCTGTATCAAGCATGCAGCAAAGATTAACCCATTTAATCTTCACAGCATGCCTACAAGGTAGAAACAATTATTATTCTCATTTTCCAGATGAGAAAACTGCAGTGCAGAAGGCTGAGTAACTCACTTAAGTTCATTCACACAGCCAGAAAGTGGAGCAGTCTGTACCTGAACCAGTTGGTCTCACTCTTGATGACAGCTTTATGCTGCCTATGAAGTGAACAAATAAGATTTGCAGAAGCTGCGAACATTAGACCTCAGGATGGTTTTGTAGTCCGAATCCTCAATATGCCCTATGGTTCGAGGGGGACCTGTTTTCCTATCATGCCATGTTGGGCACCAGGCCCAGCTAATCAGATCATCACATCCCCTTGGCCATGGTAATTGGTTAGGAGTGGTCACATGACCCAAGGCTGGTTGGTCAGGCTCAAAAAGACCTAATTTCAGGACTTTTGCAAAAGCTACTAAACAAAGGATACTTGCTTTCTTCTGGGGTCTCCGAGCTGGTGAGACACAAGCTTGGGGCTGCTGGGGGCCATCTTTAAACATCATGGGGAGATGCAGAAGAAATCAGAGCTGACAGGTGGAGGCAGACAAATTGGTCACAATGGAGTTGATGTCTCTGGATCCTGCTTTTCTTGAGACTGCACAATTTTAGTTACGAAAACCTTTATATTTCTTTAAAATTTTTTTACAGCATTGGAAGTGAATTTGTACAACTTACAACCAAAATGATCGAATAATGATACAAATCAGGGTACTACTAATAGAAACTAACAGGCCATTGAGTATTGTAACAGGAGACACAAGAATCTCAGAATCTCAGAGCTAGAAGAGATCTTAGGGTTTTAAGTGTGAACTGTGCTAATAATCACACCTGCCAGCCTCATCCGGGTCATCTGCCTTGAAAAGGGTGTTTTCTAAACCAGTGTTAAATCTTGTAACCCCGTTCTCTCCCTACCTCTCTGGGAGACACACCAGCAGTGCTCAAAGATGGCTGCTCTGATTCAGCTTCAACTCACACAAAGGGTGTGCCCGGGAGGTGCTGCGCCATCCCTGTGTCACAGATGAGAAGCTGTACTGGCTGGGGAGCTGGCAGAAACCCACACTTCGTCTCCTCCTCTCGACCTGCCAGATGGAAAGGAGAAGTGAAGGGGCTGCTGTGGGGCCAGAGGCCACGACAGAAACTTCTGAAAACAACCCCTGACTTTTGTATTTGTCGCTGATCCTTATTTGGGAACAAACGACAGAAAAGCAGAATTTCATCATCCAGATGTATGTCTTTAAGGGCAAAGAGGGGTCCTCATCTTGCTCACAGGGAAATGAAGGCCATGGGGTGGGTCTTGTACGACTGATCACTTCTTTGAACACGGGGTATAGATTCAAAACACCCACCAGTCAACAGCCACTGCAAGGGTTACTGTTACTAACCCCATTTTATGGATGAGAAACCTGAAGCTCAGAGAGATAAAGAGATTTGTTCAAGACTATACATTCAGGACCTACAAGTCCAGTATACCTTCTAACACACCCAGATAAAAAGGTGACTGCTAGAAATTAGCATGATGATATGAGTAAAGAGTAAAAAGATTATTGAGCACTCATCTTCGTCTGGCCAGTGAGCTGAGTCCTTCAGACACAGTATATTATTTAAAACTTATCACACACCCAGCAGAATTCATCCCTAATGGCTCAAATTAGAGACTTTAACATGGGGCATGTTTACAAGGTGTGGATGGGGTCCTAGAAAGAATGTTAAGGTACCCAGAGGCCAACAGTTGGGTCGGGGTACCTTGTTTAGATCTGAAGGGACAAGGAGATAAAGTGTCACTAGAGCCCAGTGACAACTGGAGCCATGGAGGCCCTAAAGTAGAGAGGGAGTGAGGAAGAAAAACTCCAGCCTTTCTGGCTTCCCACCCTCTCATCTACTGCTGGGGCCTCCCATTGGCAGAACCCAAAGTAAAGCTGGAAGGCAGAGGAGCTCAGGGATACAGTCCCTGGAGTCAATCTCCCAGGTCATAGAGCAGAATCTATGTGAATCTGGGTAAGACCAACCATCCTGGTCTTCCTAGGGACTGTCCTGTCTTAGCACTGAAAGTCTTGCATGCCAGGAAACCTTTAGTCTCAGGGAAACTGGGGTGGTGAATCACTCTGATGGAGTGACAAATGGAGAGGAGCAAGCACACCGGCAATGTTCTCATCTCCCTTGTACAGATGTGGAGACTGAGTCATCTATCCTATCCATGTAGCAAAGCAGCAGGATTTGATATCACCTCCATGTAAAGTGTGCTTTCACCCTACAGGACTTGCTCTGAAAGTGGGGAATAATTCAGGTATTATGCCAGAGAAGACAGTGCAGCAGCAACTCTGTACATTGGCTTCTGTCTCCTCTGTCAAGGAGAATCATCCTCAGGCTGCAAACTCTGTGGAGGGAGCACAGGGGTTGGCAAGGGTGTGGCGCTGGCCTGGGAACACTTGCTTTCTCTAGTGGGCATCCTGGGGAGGTGAGGGCCCTGTGATATGATCTCCCAGTGGCTGTCTGGAATCTGAGGAACTATGGGAGGGCCAGACAGCAGGACAGGCCAGAGGCTGCAGGGAGAAAGCAGTGACCTTTCTGGGGATTCCCGGGAGGCTCAGCAATGGAGGAGGGCAGCTTGTAACCAAGAAAGAGCCAGGGTTAGGCTTGGCTAGCCTCAGCCTTCCCTCCATTCCTTGCCTGGAAGATCCTGCCTCCTGTTCTCTCTCTCTCTCAGGACCCTCTGGGCAGGGAACCAAGTGCAGTGCAGGGGCTTGGTGTTTCCAGATGCTTTTGGGGGGAATGTTGGAGAGAGGGTATGACAGAGGAATTTACAGTGTTTGGATAACCAAATGAATTCGGAATTGTCAACCAGAGGGGCATCTTTGATAGCACATGGCTCTGTTCTGCCCCTTCCACATGTTGACTGGTGATCTGGACGAGAATGTTAATGGCATCCGGACCAACAGTGGGGGTGGGGGTGTGATCCAAGGCAGGGAGGATTGGGGGACCCCTAGGATAAGAAGCAACCTCAGAGTCTCAACTGAACTCGGGGCAACTAAAAACCTTGGGACCACAACTGGATGAAAGGAAATACACAGAAACAGAGCAGAATCCACTACAGCAGGTGTGCAGGTGGAAGATAGGGCAATATCACTTTTGTAAACAACTGCTGGCTTAACAGAGGCAAAGGCAGAATGCTACAGCCAAGAAAGTGAATCTCATCTTGGACTGGATGACTAGGGAGGCAGTATCTTGATCTGGGATAGCAAATTCAAGCCCTCTAGAGATCAAGTAAATGATGAGTGAGGAGGTATGGGTGGGGACCACAGTATCTGGCCTGTGTAACCTCCAGCAGAGGCCTGTGCTCACATATCATCAAAATAATCTGTTTCTATGTTTAAAGAACATATGATTTTCATGACTCAGTAGGCCCACTCCTCTAGAAATAATCACAGGTATGCCAAGAGATTTAGCTAAAAGATGTAGCATGGAATAATGTCTGAGGCAAATCTGTTTTGAGTACCTGTCGTGGTGGGCTAGGTGTTTCAGAGGATCCCTACAGCTCCAGGATCAGGTAGGGAAGCAGCTCTGTCCACACCCCCAACAACCCAACACTTATTCATAGAAGAGGCCTGGCAAAGGTGTGTGCTCAGCTGCTGCCCAGAGCTTGCTCTCTAATACCATTTTCCTCTAACAGGAACCATAGATCCTTGGAGAAATGGCTGACTGCACGGCTGGGGCAGGATAGGTTCAAGATGAAGCACAAAGAACATTTTGTTACACCAGAAAGTTAAGGAGGTACTTACACGCACACTCACATGCATACACACACACATACACACACATAATTGCACACACAAAACAAAAATAATAAAACCAAGATGGGGGCGTGTTATAAGGATACAAACACCAGCTTGCTGGGTCTCCTACTGGCAAATCCTAAGATGATTTGAGCACTAAAATAATACAGTAATGAATTGTAAGCTATTGGGGGGGAAAACAGGAATTCATAAATTCACATAGAAAAAAAATTATAAATCAATGAATCATTGGGGGAAAGGGAGAGCCCTTGCTGGGAGAAGAGTGCCACGATCTGCCTAATAAATGCCGGGAGTGCTGAAGTTGCAAAATCAAAATCAACATTTTGCAATCATCATAGTAGAGAATGGATCAGGTGAGAATTATCAATGGATGCTAAGTCTAGGGGAAACTGTGAAGAAGTAAGATATGAGTGTCTCTCCACAGGTTGGAGATAAAATAGTGAGGACATAGTAGAGAAATTAAATGACACCTTGACAGGTAATCAGAATCAACGTCTCCAATGTGGGGCATGTGGGCATTGTGTGCCTCTGGGCTTGATGTCCTGGGAAGGACAGCATTATGTAAGTGATATTCTGGCTGAAAAGCCATAACTGAAATCTAGTCATGAGGAAATATCAGACAAACCCAAAATAAAAAACATTCTATAAAAAAGTGGAGGGACTGTATTCTTTGAAAAATTCCAATGTCATAAAAGCAAAGAAAGGCTGGGTAAATGTTCCAAATTAAAGGAGGTGAAGGAGATATGACAACCAAATGTAATATCTGACCTTAGACTGGATTGTATGCTGAATGGGAAAAGATGAGTCAACTCACAAAATTGAAATAAGGGCAACAAATTCAATAAAAGAATTGTATCACACACCAAAAGCACAAGCAACAAAAGAAAAGTAGATAAACTGGACTTCAAAGGACTTTATCAAAGGACTTTATCAAGAAAGTGAGGAGACAAAACCTTACAGTATGGGAGAAAATATTTGCATATATACATCATATATATGATGAAAGTCTAGTATCCAGAATATATAAAGAGCTGTTACAACTAACAACAAAAGACAAACAACCCAGTTCAAAAATGGGCAAACGACTTAGACATTTCTCTAAAAAAGATGTACAAATGTTTCATAAGAGCATGAAATGATGCTCAACATTATTAACCATCAGGAAAGTGCAAATGAAAAACATACTTTGTACTTACTAGAGTGGCTCTAATAAACAAACAAAAAGTGGAAAATAACATGTTGGCAAGGATGTGGAGAAATTAGATTCTTTGTACATTGTTGGTGGAACTGTGAAATGGTACAGCTGTAGTGGAAAAAGTTGGGGTGATCCTCAAAAAGTTAAACATAGAATTTTCATCTGACTCAGCTAGGCATGTGCCCCCCAAAATTAAAAACAGGTATTCAAACAAATATTCATAGCAGCACTGTTCACAATAGCCAAAAGGTGAAAATAACTGAAACATCCATCAGTGGATGAAGAGATAAATTGTGGTACATTGATACAACAGAATATTATTTAGCCATACAAAAGAATGTGAAAGAACTCTGAAAACAGTATGCTAAGTGCAAGAAGCCAGACACAAAAGGTCACATATTGCATAATTTCATTGGTATGAAATATCTAGGATAGATAAATCTGTAGAGACAGAACACAGATTGATGGTTACCAAGGGCTGGAGGGAGAAATGCAGAGAAATTGCTTAATGGGTACAAGGCCTACTATTGGATTGACAAAATTTTTTGGAACTAAACAGAGGTGGCTGTGGTGGTATGACACTGTGATGTACTACATGCCACTGGGTTGTTTCTTTTAAAATGGTTAATTTTATGTTATGTAAATTTCACCTCAATAAAAAAGTATTACATCACTATTAATTTTATGGAGTATATAACTGTATTATGGCCATGTAAAAGAATGTCCCCCTTCTTAGGAAATACACACTGAAGTATTTAGGGGTAAAGGGACATACTGAATACAAGTTACTCTCAAATGGTTTAGGAAAAATGTTATGCATGTAGATGGAAGGAAGAAAGGAAGTTAGGAAGTTAGGAAGGAAGGAAGGAAGGAAGGTAGGAAGGGAGGGAGGGAGGGAGGGAGGGGAAGAAAGAATCTGTGTAAATAGTAAAGCAAATAGAGTAAAGTGTCAATAATAGGTGAATCTAGGTACAATCTATGAAGGTTCTCTGTAGTATTCTTGTGACTATTCTGTGATCACAAAACCATTTCCAAATAAAAAGTTAAAAATAAAAAAGGGTTGTGTGTACGTTCAAAATGAGCCAGGGAAAGAGCTTTAAAGGACATTATTGGGACAACTGATGATATGTGAATATGGACAGTGGATTGAGCAATAGCATTGGATTCATGTTTAGTTTCCAGATTTGGATAACTAAAAGTAAGAGTTATCCTTATTATTCTTGCAATTTGAAATTACACCCCCAAAAAGTTTCCAAAAGAAAAAAAGAGGCCATAGTGGAGACAGATGTGAGAAGCAAGGTCTGCAAACCGGGCTTGTCTTTACTTCTTCTAATACTGCCCTGGGCGAATCCTGGAAGGTTGGTCCATACATGCCTCTGCAGTCCCTATCTCTCCTCCATCAGAGGCTAGTTCCTGCTGGGGTGATAGCCTGGATCTCCTTTCATCTTAGAATATTTCAGAGTCTCCTTATGTGACTAGAATAAGGTCAAAGGGAAGACTGCGAGGCTTCATCCTCCTGTGTTAGCGACATAAGGCCTGCGGCATCATGGTACTCATGGGATCTTTGATGTGGCTCCACTGAACCTGGGAGGGACCACCTGACCCCAGAAGGATCCCTGTTACAAAAACACTGACACATGGAGCCTTGCTCAGGGCTGCTTGGCCGCCAAAGGGGCCAGTGAACCATCTTCCCTAGAGATAAGCACCCAAGGCCCACTTTTTGCCTCTATGGATTCAGATGCCATGGCTGATCAGGGGCTGAGGACTGCCACATGATTGGAAGGGAGCTGAACTGGCAGGAAACAGGACAGCAAGTGGGGTGTAGAGAGGATTCTGGCTGATATCACTGAGTTTGTATGGATGAGGTGGGTGAAACTACCTATTTGGGGAACATCGCTGACCCTTCTGAAATCTATAAAGACTCTTAGGTTTCTGAAAATCACACTGGTTTCTGACCTTCTCACATTGTCCTGAGAGCACACAAATGCTGCAATGATAGTCCTGGCAGCTGCATCGCTTTGCTCCTCAAATTCCCCTTGCCAAGAATTTCTTCCTCTCTTCCTGTCCCAAATATCCCCTTCCAAGAGACCCAGCTCAAGCCCTTCCACCTTCCAAAGTAAGCCTTGATGACGAGCTCATTAAGACTTCCCCACTGCTCTTACTTCCCATGGCCTTCATGGTTCCTCCATTCATTGCTTAATTCCATATATGCCTCCATTTGTGATCACTTCCTGAGTGTGTCAGGCCCGTGGGGGCCTCCATCAGCTACTTCTTCATTCTCCCCTTCTTCACTGTCAAAGTCCTTGCCCATTACCACCCACCCAGCAAACACTCAATAGTGCTTGTGGACTGAATCGAGGGAGCCAGATTAGTTACGTAATGAGAAAGATCCTTGAGAAAGATTTTTCTGACAGCAGCATAAAGGATGGGCTGGAGAAAAATCAACAACAAGCCCATCAATCATCACGCATTTATTGAGCATCTCCTGTGCGAGCTGCTCTGCTAAGAGCTTTGAAGGATTCAAAGATAGATAAGTCACTCCAGCCTACTCCCCCCCACCCTCACCGGAACTCAATTCAGGTTGAAGAGACAACATGTGGGGAGTTACATAATAATACAAGGCATGAAGCACCCTGCAAATCAACAGCATCAGAGATGGGGCACAGCAGGATGAGATTAATTGCCAGGTGAATGACAGACTACAAAGGAACACTATATGATGCTGTGATTCTGCAAAGCGGTAGGGCTTCGGTACATGGGAGTGAGAGCAAGTGGGCTGCCTTTTCCACAGGGTGAGGGTTTGGGTAGAGGTGGGCTTGTGGAGAAAGAGGAATTTGAGTTGTGTCAGCTCACGGAGGGAATTTCCGCACGGGAGACTGGGGAGAGGCATTACTGAGAGGGAAGATGGGCCTATAAAAGTGAAAACAGGCCAAGGAGGTATGCTCAGGGGTCTCTGATAGGTAAGTCTGGGAAGGTGAGTGGAGGGAGTTTGGCAGGCTGCAGTGGATAGAAAAGTGCCCTCATAACTGACTGTGAAATCTGAATACTCCTCACCTCTCTGCTTCACTTTGTTTTATTCTGTTTTTCTTCTCTCTCTCCTCCAGGTATTTAGGTCCAAAACTTGCCATCACAGAAGCTAAGGAGCACAGTTCCAAGAAGAAAATGAGTGGGACTGTCCCCGCCATGTCACCACAGCTGCTGTGGGGAAGTGGGGAGGATGGACATATAAAGGGTCCCCTGGCTTTGTCCACGAGGGGATGCGGTTTCTGCTAGGTAGGATGTCAGAGGATGGGGGATAGGAAGGTGGGAAGCGGAGGTAGAGCTCTCTTCTGGAAACTCAAGCTAGAGAAGGAAAGAGAGGTACAAAGATGGTCCATAGACAGTGAAAAAGCATCAAAGGAAGAAATTTTTTTTTTCTTAGTAGAGGAAGCCTGAGCAAGTCTGAGAACAGAGGAAAAGAAGTTGATGGTGATCAATAAAAGAGCAGGCAGGTGGGAAAATAAAAGTCAGGGGTAAAGTCCAGGAAAGTGCATAAAAGGAGCCACATGCCGTCACAAAGCAAAGGGAGGGTGGACAAGGTGTAAAGGGAAACTGATAACATTCACACACGATGGTCCTCATTGCCTGATTCCAGGCTGTTCTCTGCTTTCCTCCATGATGTTATTTCCGAAGGAATGGCATATCATGGGAAAGTGGAGGGCTGGCAGTACAGCAGCCAGTGTGCTGGGATACAGAGCACTTGAGAGTCTAAGTTGGGAGGAGAAAGTTGAAAACAGTCTCAGCAAATCAGCAGAGAAATCTACATGGCTGCTGATCTGAGGTGATGAGAGGTGTTGATGGGATGATAGTAGTAACTGAAGTAGTAGTCAATCATAACTCAGCTTTCAGCAATGACTTTCCCCAGCAAGCGTGGATCAACTGAGGAACTGAAAAAAGGGATGGTGATGGACAATAGACAGGAGGCACTCGTTACGCAGGCATTTTAAAATCCATGTCTTGCTGCAGTCTTTCCTCAGGAAAGAGTCACTTGTGTGCCCTTAAATCCATGTTTAAAAACTCTTTTGGATTTGTGCCTGCCCAGGATGCCTAGCCATTTCAGGGAACTGTGCCTCACTTCATTCTATCCACATAGTTACTGATGGAGCTGCCATATATAGCATGACCTCGTGCCCTGGCAGAGCTGATTGGTTTAGGGGTAGGCACCTGACCCAACTAGAGCAGATTCCTTCCCTCAAATTTCAGAGGTATTGAGAAAGAGAAGTTGGTTTCTCTCTTCTTGTGGCAAGAACTAGGGACTGGTAAATTCAGTAGTTGTTGATGGCCAGGTGGACTGAGGGATAATAGAGGGAAGTTGATGGTAAGAACAAAAGCTGACAGACTGAGAGAGAAAGGAACAGACTATGTACAGACAGTCAGAGATCATCCAAGATTCTCAGTCCTCTTCTTTATCTACATTCACTACCTAAATGATCTCATCCTATCTTAAAACTTTCTCTGTGCTGATGACTCTCGAATATTTATCTCTAGCCTGGACCATTGTATCCACCTGCCTGTTTTACATTTTTGCTTAGATTTCTAACAGGCATCTCAAGTTTAACATAGTCAAAAACCAAACTCTAGATATGGCTCCCTACCCTGCTTTTTCTGATCCTCCTCCCCACCTCTATCAATGACAACTCCATCCTTCCAGTTCTCAAGCTCAAAACCTTAGCATCATTCTTGACTCATCTCCCACACCTAGTCTACCTTTGGGAAGTAATCCAGAATCTGACCATCTCCACTGCCACCTACTGTCTCTTTCCACCCCTATCATCTCTGTCCTGCATTATGGCATCACCGGTCTCTCTGTTTCTGCCCAAGGCCTCATCCTAATGGGACTGGTCCTGTTCAACCCAAGTCACATTATGTGGCTCCCCTTTACTTTCAGAATGCAAGGAAAAGTCCTTGAAATGACCTTGCATATTCCAACCTTGCAATCCTGCTGCCATTCTGTTCTTACTCATTGCAGTCCTCTCTCCACCACTCCCCCTGCTTCAGCCACACTGGTCTCCAGACACCCAGGCCCACTCCTACCTCATGACTCTCTTCTTCACTCCTATCCAGGCTTTGTTCAAATGTCACCTTCTTAGTGAGGCTTTTCCTGACTGCCCTGTTTGAAAACTGTAACACTTTCCCTTATCACTCTCCAAATCCTTCCTTGATTTATCTGTCTCCATAGCACTTACCATCGTATAACATACAATACACTTTATTTGTTAGTTTACTGATTGTTACCCCTGCATCCAGAACAGTACCTGGCACATGGCTGATAAACTGAATGAATGAATGAATGAATGAGTGAGTGAATAAATGGGGGCATTGTAGCATGCCAATGCCCCCATTTTGGCATATGACAACCAAAACTGAATTCTATCTCCACCAGCAAAAAGTGTCCTAACACATATAAAAATGATTAGGAAAAGTGAGGTAAATGACATCTATAAAGGAGCAGAAGACCCAGGGGATCAGATATGGAGTTCAAAGGAAAGCTCAGTCATTCAGGCTCTAGGTGGAAATGAGGGTGGTAGAAATTCAGATTAGTTAAACTTAAATTAAGGACTCGACAGGGTAGAATCAGATGTGTTTATAACTAACCATACTTGGGAGACCTACCTTCTTTGTGAGAGTCGCTGTCAATACTGTTTCCACAACTTGAGGGCTATTATACAATGCCCTCTAGAATACGGAAAAGAGGGAACCAGATTCTGCCCGAGAGCCTTACTGTAAAAATCAACACCAAGTCACCTTAAACTGATTCCCAAGTCTGGAAGGTTTGACTGTAACTCAGTGGCAGTTTTTAGCAGTCAAAGAAGTGAAGTGTTGGGCAGACATGGGTGTGCAGAAGTAGGAGGGCACAGAGGCAGATGCTAGCTGTCCCTTGCTGACTGCCCTTGAGCTAGGTCACCACTGACTTCCACACCCACACATTGGATGGGTGTGGCTCTGTCCTCGGCCTACTTGACCTCTCACCAGCTCTCAACCCCTCTATCTGGAAACGATGGCTTCCCTTGGCTTCCATTACTAACACCATCCTAGGTTTCGTCTGATGTCTCTGGCCATGCCCTCTCCATCATTTCTGCAGCATCAGAGTTAGAGGCCCTAAAAACTTGGGTCTATGCCCTCTCCTCACCCAACCATACCTATGGTCTCAATTTCTACCCACTCACAAATGACTCACATCTTTCTATTTCCAACCCACACTTCTCCTCAGAGCTCCAGCTAAATTAACATTTCCTCTTACACAACTCAGAACCACTCATGCTCAATGTGACCCAAACAGAACTGGAGACCACCAAACTCCCCCCATCTGCACCTCCTCTAGAGTTCCCTATGTCAGAGAAAGCACCCTTCTCCATTCTGCTGTGCTGACTAGAGACCAAGGGGTTATCCTGATGCCTTTGCTTCCAAATTACCATCTCCCTCATCACCAAGTCCTGTTTATTTCCCATCCATGGTCTTTACCAAATCTCTTCACTACTCTCTTTCTCCATCTCACCCTACCCCCAGCCCAGGCAGCCAATCCTCTTCTCTGGACCACTGCAGAAGTCTCCTCACTGGGTGTTCCCACATTCTCTCTCTTCCCAATTCATTATTCACCAAGTAACCAGAGACAACTGTGATCATATTGATTCACTCCCTGCCAAAACCCTTCACAGGGCCTCCCACTATTTTTAGGCACAGACCTGCACAGTCCAATGCAGCATGCATAAGCCACACGTGGCTATTTAAATTCAAATAAATTAAAATGAAATGAAAACAAAAGTTCAGTTCCTCAGTCATGCTAGCCACATTTCAAGTGCTCAATAGTAACAAGTGGCTAGTGGCTATAGTATTGGACCTACAGATATAGAACATTTCCATCATCACAGAAAGTTCTATTGATACTATTAGTATAGTCAGAACTCCCTATGGTCTCCCACAGGTCCACATGGTCATGTCCCTGTTCACCCCTCCAGCCTCATCTTGGGCCAGCTTCCAGCTAAGCTCTCTGATTTAGTGCTACTGACCAACAAACTCCCTCCCACCACAAATCCTTTGCACATGCTGGTCCCTCAGCTTCTGTCTTATTAGGCTTATTAGACCTCAGCTCAGGGACAGATGGTTGGATGGGCTGATAGACAAACAAATGGATGGATCAGTGGGTGAGTGAATGCATAGATGAAGGTAGTAGATTGTACTAGCATCAAAGATTGTAATTTTCTGTCCAGTCCTTGCCCATCGAGTGATAGAGTCCTTTATTTTGATGCCATCCCACATTCTTTCCCTCTTACTTTCCTACTTCAATTTAGGACTATCTTCTGACATCCATGTAACCTTGTATACCAAGAGAGAAATGTATTGATCATGCCAGCTCCAGGTTTCTGGTCAAAGTAATGGTGATTCCATGGTAAATCAATATAATGGCCTTCTCTTCTGACTTGATTTCTTGTGGAGTTTGGGGCTTCAAGGAGAGACTATTCTGGTCCAGATAATGAGGCTATTTTTTATCATAAATGAATAAATGGGCCTTCTTGTATCTACTCCAGCCCATGTGGCCTGGCTGGTATGAACTACCTCTAAAGGCTGGTGACCCCACACACTACCTTGAGGGGCAGATGCTCTTGGCCATCCTCAAGAAGGTTTCCATCATTTCCAGATGAAATCCATCACGCGCCCATAATTACATCAGTGGAAATAAAGGATGGACGGTCCCCTTTAGAAGTCTTTTAAACTCACAAAGCAGACCTGCCCCATTTCTGGTTATGCTCACTTCAACAAACTAGACTTTAACTTTAACTTAATCACTCAAGTGTTGTTATAACACCACACTCTGATGTTAAAGAGTGACCGGAACCCAAGGAAGTCGTAAGTACTTGGAGGAATGCAGCAAAAGGCAGTGCCCTTGCTATAGCCACTGTGGCTATATACAGTATGAGGGTTCTTCATAAAATTAAAAGCAGAATACAATGTGTTCCAGCAATTCCACTCCTGCGTATATACATAAAAGGATTGAAAGCAGGGACTTGAACAGATACTTGTACACCCAGGTTCATAGCAACATTATTCACAAAGGCCAAAAGGCAGAAACAACCCAAGTGTCCACTGACAGATGAATGAACAAATATGAACAGATAAAATGTGGTATATGTATACAATAGAATATTATTCAGCCTTAAAAAGGGAGTTCTGACTCATGCTACAACATGGATGAATGTTGAGGATATTATGCTAAATGAAATAAGCCAGCAACAAAAGGACAAATACTGTATGATTCCACTTATATGAGGTCTCTAGAGCAGTCAGACTCATAGAGACAGGAAGTAGGATGGTGGTTGCCAGGGACTGGGAGGAGGGGAAATGGGAGTTAACATTCAATGAGCACAGAGTTTCAGTTTAAGATGAAAAAGTTCTGGAGATGGATGATGGTGATGATTGTACTACAATGTGAATGTATTTAAAGCTATTGAACTGTCTACTTAAGAATGGTTAAAAGAGTAAATTTTATGTTATGTAAAACTTACCACAATACAAAAAGAATCAAAGCAAAATTAAATAAATAAATAAAAAAGAGCAGTGTCCTCTACTGAGTATTTCTAAGGCAAGCACTCAGAGCAGCAGGCTGACACAGTTCCTGTGCAGGTGCTGATAAGCTATCGCCGACTTCAGTTCAATAAATGTGCCCCAAAACAGTAGAGTGGAAGGCCAGAGGGCTGCACAGTGACTCTTATCACGCTGCTGTTGTCCATCAACCAATCCTAGGGACATTATTTTCAAGACTTAAAAGTGCTCTGTTTTCATTGGCTGTGGGCGAATTTGCAGCCTTAAATTGGTAACTCCTCATTACTCGAATGATAATGTTTAAATGCCTTTGACATTCAAGACCTTTCACTGCCTAGTCCTGGTCTCTCCCTGGCCTCTGATCCTTCCACATACACCAGCCATGTGCAACAATTATTCTTGAGCACCTACAAAGTACTAGGCATTGCTAGAGGCACTTGGAAGAGAAAAGGCCCCTGAATTCAGACAGCTCACATCCCAGTGGAAAGAGATGAGACAGACAAGGAAACAATCAAACAAGCCTGATGACTAGAGTTATTATAAGTATTAACGAGTGAATCCAACAGCACAGTGTGCTGAGGTGTGACTTCTCTAAGGCATGACATAAACAGAGACCTTGAGAAGAAGCCAGCTCTGTGAAGATCTATAAGAAGAAAGTTTCTTCCTCTAGAAGAGAAAACAGAAAAGGCCGTAGGTCAGGAACAAGCTTATAGTGTTCAGAGAATGCAGTCAGCCAGGGTGGTGGGAGTGAGTGAAGGGGAGCAGGACAGGAGATGAGGGCAGAGGCTGGTTGGGCCAGACCACCAGGGTTAGCTGGACATGGAAAGATGTTTAGATTTTTTTTCCAAGTGAAAAAGGAAGTCACTGAAGGTTTTTTTTTTAGGAGGAGGCTTAGTGAGGCATGATCAGATTTACATTTTTAAAATACATTTTTATATTTTACATTTTAAAAAGCCTCCTTGCTGGCTGCTTGTTTGGAGAACAGATTAGAGGGGTTTGGGTGGAAGCAGAGAGGCAGTCAAGAGGTAAGAAATGATGAGAATGAAAAAGGGGGACACTTGTTTTCCCAACAAGCAGTGTCTTTCACACCCCTGTGCCTTTGCACGTGTTGTTCCCTCTTCCTACAATGCCATTCCCACCATCTCCATCTGAAAAACCCAATCTGTGCCTCCAGAGTCAGCAACATACCATCTACCTTCATACCCAAATACGACAATTTGCTGCCTCTTCTGCTGGCCATTTCATTTGAAAATGGATCTTGCTTTCTGCTTTGGTCCTTATCACATGTTGCAGTGAGGAAAAAACCTAGAGTCAGACCACAATTGGTCCAAGGCCCAGGTGTCTTGAACCTCATTTCCTCTTTTGGAGAATGGTAAAAGTTACACTTACTGCAGAATTCCTGTGCAAGTGATGTATAAAGAAAGCACCTCAGGGGAGACCAGTAAGGGAGAGGAGGAAGCAGGTCAGAGACGGGAAGGGAGCAAGCAAGGCTGCGCCCTTAGGCAGAACCCTCCAGGGCAGCTCCAGCCTGATGCTGCTGGGAGCCTCAGGGGTAAGTCATACTCAGAGGCTTTTGCCCTCCCCAACCACTGGACCCTGCCTAGCAGCCCCCACACTAGAGGGGATAGAAACTCCCAGGCAGTTTTGGCTCCCTGCAAGTGCTGGGAAGGCAGTTCTAGGAACTGAAGGGTAGGTTGCTAAAGAATTAGAGTCACAAGTGGAGGCATCTGAAGCATGAGCTCACTCCAGCTGGTGGAGGGAAGTGCAGACACAGCAGGGGTGTGAGAAGACCTGCACTGTGCCCATTGCACCACCCACCAGGTCTGAACATGGTAAGGATCACCCCCCCCAATCCTGGGGAGTGGAGGCTAAGATAGAATCATCTCATATAGGAGAATGTGGGCTTTCTGAGGACAGGACTGGGTCCTATCTATCTTTATCCATAAAAGGACATTGTTGAGTGGGGAAAAGCCTTGTGGTCAATGAAATTATTTACAAAGATACCAACCCATCCTAGAGCCTGTGTACCAGGCAAGAGAGTGAGTATTTTATGAGGGATCTTGTTGATTGCTCACAAACATCCCCAAAGATCAGGAATAGCATCACCTCCAAGTTACAGATGAGGAAACTGAGGCCCTGGGAGGTTGAGCTAGAGGTCTCTTAGCCAGAGAGTGGTCCAGAAGGATTTGAAGCCTGAATGTTTCACTCCAGGACCAGGACTCTGAGTCCTTCCATCCTGCATACCTGTCGCCTCCCTGGCAGATTTCTTAGGGCAAGACCGCACTTCTTGGAAACTCACTAGTTCCCTGTGGCTGTGAGGACTAGATTTGTTCTTAACAACAGAGAAGCTTCTGGTGTCCCCAAGAAGCCCCCTGCCCCATATGTCCCTTCCCCCCAAAGCAAAGCCCCTCTTGCCTGGCCCCCAACTCCAAGGCAGTCCAGCTACTCACTCACAAGGGCCGGAGCTCCTTTTCTGAAAGGTTTGTGTCCAGGGACAAGCTAGCGTCACCAAGGGCACCTCTGAAAGGCTCCCTAGTCATGAGATTCAGCTTCTCTGCAGGTTAGACCTCCCCCTCTGCCCAGCGTGACCCCACAGCTTTGCTAGGTCTTAAGGACTAATCCTATTTCACCAAAACTCTTTTGTGAGCCTCAGACCTGGGTCTGTGCGGCATATTTTTAATTTGCTTTTCTCAGTGGTAAGAGATGATAAAAGATCATTGGGAAACACAAGAGCAAAGGTATTTTATCTTCTGGGTGCCTTGAAAAGGAAGGGAAATGGAGAAGGCATCCTTTGCCTAATTTGGGGAAGAAGAAAAAATTCATCTTTCCCCCGCAAATTTTAGTCACCTTCCAGTCTCCCTCATCTTAGGAAAAGGCATGAACAATTGCCCAGATGCCTAAATCAGAAACCCAGAGTCATCCAGAAACCCCCTCCCCCATTCACTCCATCACCAAGTCCTGTCATTCTACCTCCAGGTTGCTCTCTAATCCAGTCTCTCCTCTCCATTCCTGTCACTGCCTCTGCCCTCCCCTGGGCCTCTCACCCAGACTGCTCTGGTGGCTCCTCCCCAGACTTCCCCATCCACCCCAGCCACTATCACCTGAACTTTTGGGAATGCAAATTGATCTGTGTCACCTCATAACCTGATCCCCACCTCCCCTGTTTCAAACACCCCTTTGCATTGGGGAAGAACACATTCCACGTGGGGCTGGCCAGGCTCAGGTCCAGCCTCACCCATCTCAGCCTGCACCACTCCCTCCTTGCTCTCAGAGTTCAAGCGACAGGCCATTTGTGTCTTCATTCTCTCTTTAGCCTGGCTAACTCTTCCCTATCCTATAGGCCTTGTCTCAACATTACTTCTTCAGGGAAGTGTTCCCTGAGCACGCTGCCCACACTGCACTTCTGTGTTCCTCCCACGTCTCCATGCATGAGATGTGTGCATCTTTTATCACAGATACAACTTCACACACAGCTGTATTAATTCCTTGATTAGGGTCTGTTGCCCAGTGGGATGAGGAAGAGACCTCATCTATTTGCTCATCATTGTATCCCCAGCAATCCATAGTGCCTGGCACATAGTAGACCCTCAATAAATTTTGCTTGGATGAGCAAATGAAAGCAAAGATGTGTGGGAGCTTGTAGCTAAAACCACTTTGGTGCTTGTACAGAGGTCATACCAAAAATTAATTTCTTCCTAAAATTTAGGGTCCACATCCCTCATGACATCTTAAGCTCCTGAAGGAATGACAGACATGGTGTTATCTCTTGCTTTGGGGGTCCGACCCACCCAGTGCTGGGATAGGCAGGTGTCAGTGCTGGTGGCAGAAAGAGATCAATCATAGAAGGAGAAACAGATGGAGGACTGCCACCCGAACACACTGGGGAAGGGCTCCGCTTCTGGACTCATTGTCAGGCAACTTCTGTGAGGGATTCTTCAGGATGGAGAAATTTCTGAGACAGCTTTCTGAATGGCTCCCACTATCTACTTCGTAGAGAAAGCAAGCAAAAGCCAGATACAGGTAAGGATTTGCTATTGGTTTGAAGAAGCCTGTAGTAGAGCAAGGATGGAATCCAGTTCACAGTTTAGAGATTTCCAGCTGCACACTGAGCCCCTGGCTGCTCTGTCTAGTCCCCAAAGACACTTGGAAAAGCCTGAGGGGTTTGGCTGGTCAAGGACTCCCCTGCCTCATTCTGCTTCTAAAAGCAGAGACTTGGCAGTGACTGAGAGAGAACACCAGAGGGTGGAAGGAAGAGAAGCAATTTTTCTAATTGGGGGTAAAAACATAAACAATGTGGTCTTGTGCCGGATGACAGACACACGACCTTCTCCTCTGAACCCACAGCCTCTCTCCATCCTCCTCTATGATGCTGTCCCCTTCTTTCCTGAAACTCTGGTGCTGATCTGCTGCCAGCCAGTAACCAGCACACATCCCTCCTACTCGCCAAGTCCCACCAAGCTCTCCAGTCCCCACCTCTTGCAGGCAGCCCCCCAGACCACTGCTGGTGATGCCCTGCTCCCACTGGCTCACAGTCCCTGTTCACTAGGGCCTCTTGTTCACTAGGAATTTCCATGTGACATTTGTCCCCGCTGAAGGCAGATCACATGGTCTCCCATCTACTCAATATGCCCTGGTGGAGGCCCAGAGGAAGAGAGAATGGATGGAAGAATGAGGCTCAGATCTCTGGAGAACTCCTGGGATATCTTTCTCCCACTCCCATCCTGGCTCATTGTCCTCCCCTCCTCCCCAACCCATGTGTTTAACCTCTGGACCTGGGAGTCAGCTGGCATGTGGCCTAGGGGCATAGGCCTCTACCTCCAGGCCCACATTTCTCTGGAGTCTGGAGCCCAGTGGATATTGCTAGCCCAGAGGCGAAGGTCTCTTATCCCTTCAGGAACACAGAGTTCTGCCCAAACTACTCTCTGAGCTTTAAAATTCCACCACCCGATGTTTTCCAGGCTTCCCACTTTAATGGGGTTACCAGGCAACAGGGACTATTTCTTCCCCTCCATTAGACTCCTATGAGAATCCAGAAG
Source organism: Macroglossus sobrinus (assembly GCA_004027375.1). NCBI lineage: Eukaryota > Metazoa > Chordata > Mammalia > Chiroptera > Pteropodidae > Macroglossus > Macroglossus sobrinus. Next base: position 145,383 of record PVKZ01002374.1, read on the forward strand.
GGCTTCCACTCTCACTGGGTCTCCTGCAAGACAGGGCTCAGTTTGGCCTCTGTCTGGTTGTGTGTCACTGAGCAGACTCTTTCCCCTCTTGGGCCTAGTTTACACACTTGGAAAATGAAGGGCTCATCTCACAGTTGGTCCCTACCAACACCTACTCTTTGCTGGGCATTCTCCAGAAGTCCTTGTCATGGCTACAGAAGTTAAATATTCTCCCCACTTTATAGATGAGGAAATTGAGGCACAGAGATTAAGTCACCAGCTCAAGGTCACTAAGAAGTGAGGGAAATTTCAGTCTGGGCCTCTCTATTTCATAGCTGTACATGCTCTCAAACACCACGACAGGATGCCTTTGGGTGGTTCTGAGACATCTCTGTGGGTTGAGAGGCCCGGGTGGGTTCCTGAAGCTGACCTTAGTATAAACCTCCCAGAAACAAGGCAGTGGGGGAAAGGTGGTTTCGGATCCCTGCTCTTAGCATGCCAACCTGGGCTGCATTCCATATCAGAAGTCCCACTAAGGTGCCACACCATCTGAGTGCTCAGCCAGGTCAGCACTGACCAGGGACTTTTGTGTGTCCTCTGTCCTTTGATCTTCACAAAGAGCCTCTAAGTTCAGCAGGGCACATTCACTGATGGCCCCATGAGGTCCAGAGAGGGTGGCCCTTGCTAAGTTAATACCGCTGCAACCTACAGACTGGAATCCTTTGACTCAGATCCAGTATGCTCTGAACAGGAGCTACATTCAGAAAGAATGAGATGGAGAGACAGGCAGACTTAATTGGTGGCCAAAAAACTCTATCAACTTAGGTCTCTCTCCAGTCCTCAGGGTAAATTCCAAAGCGCTCTTCCTTATTATGCAAAATAAACAACTGACACAACCTAATTAGAGGGATGAGAACTGAGTGAACTATTTTCAAAATCAAGGACTGTGTTTCATTTTTAAAAAGAAATAGCTGAACTAAGATAGAAAGTGTGGGGGGTGGGTGGGGTAGGGGAACTCGCAGGTCCTCTTGGAGCCTTGTGACCTTGTGTGGCAGCATTGGGGAGTGGTTTCTCAACCTATAACATGGGAAGGGTGAAGCTGGGGGCTCATAGCAGCTCACCAGTGCCCTACACTTTAGGGTAAACTCCATGTTTCTGTGCATTTTACCCCCATGACAAACTTCAAGTATAGGTTATATTGTTACTACCACTGAGTTGAAGTTCAGAGAGGGTAAGTGACATGGCCATGATCACACAGTTTGAGAACTGCAGAGCTGAGATTTAAATCCAGACTGATCTAACTCCTGATTCATGCCCTAACTGCTACATGCTTCAGAAGTAAAACTTGATGGCCCTACCAAGATTATCAACACTAATAAGGATATTAATGATAGTAATGAGCAATTAAATCCCATACTATGTACTAGAGCACCTGAAACTGACCTTTGTGCCTCCAGGCATGCCCCTGCCCCAGGGCCTTTGCACTGGCTATTCCCATTCCTGGTAGGCTCTTTCCCAGTTATCCTTGTGGCTCCCTCCCTCAGCTCCTTCAAATCTTTACTCAAATGTCACCTTCATGGCCACCTACTTAAAACTGCATCCCTCCTTCTCCACCCCAAATTACTGATCCCCCGTCCTGTTTTATTTTTTTTTAAATCAATGGTGCTTCTCACTATCAAAACACTTGGTGTATTTTATTTGTTCTCTGTCTCCATTAGAATTTATCCTCTCTCAGGCCACACAACTGCTTGCTTCCTGCTGTATCCCCAGCCCTAAGCACAGAGCACAGCACACAGTAGGCAGCATAAAGCAGACACTCAGTGGATCATGTTGAATCATGTTTGCTCACAGCAACCTGAGGACAGAGGTACTGTTTTATCTCCCTTTTACAAATGGTGATATTAGAGAACCTGAACCAAGTCACACACTTGCAAATGCTAAATTCAGCTGAGGGAAGCAAAGATCCAACAATTGAGATACTAAGAACATAAAGGGAGTTGGGGCAAGGACCCCTTTTGAGATGTTGAGGCAGAGAACCTGTGGGAAGTCACAGTTCTCAGTCCTCAGGAGACCAGGGTGTGGGGCTGTTTGCCAAATGCATTTCTCTTCTTGTCCAAAAGAGGACTCAGTTTGGGACCCCAGGCAAGGACACTGATGGCATTCTGAACCTGGGGCCACATCTCTGGGGTTACAACATGGAGATGCTATAGGATTTTCCTGAGCAGGACAGGGCTGGGGTACGGCCTACAGGCCAAGCTGCTCTGTCCCACCCAGCTCAGTCTGGCCTGTGACCATTCTTATTCTGCATCTAGAGGGCCCTGCCCAGCCCCACTCCTTCCTTTCTCCTCTCCTCCTACCTAGCTCCTTTCTGATCCCTGTGTCCTGGGCTCACCTCTTTCAGCCCTTTCAACTGTCTATTTTAACTTTGGCTTGTGTCAGACTCATTTGGGGAGTTACAAATAAAAGGCTGGGTCCTGCCCCAGACTCTGAGTCCCTGAGCTGAGTGGACCCAGGTGTTTTTGACAAGCTTCCAGAGAGTTGTAACATGGGTCATCCACAGACCTCCCCCAACAAGAACAAGAGCTCCCTCAGAGACTGTGACTCCCAACCTAGGCCTTGGTTTGCACTCCACTCTGTGCCTTGAGGACGAGTCCTCTTTTCACAGACAGACTGTAAACTCCTAGAAGATAGGGACACAGGTTCTACTTTTCTACTTTTATCCTCTCACTCTGACCCTGAATGCTCAGTAGGTGCTCAACAAATTCTTGGGGGTTGACTGAGGCCAGCACTGCTGGAGAAATGACTAATTCACAAGTTACAAGGCTCAGGAACCAAATTTTCCCCAAAAGGCAGAAACCCTGGAACAGATGGAGAGAGAATGATATTCAAGGAGAGATAAAGTCAGGCATCTGGACTCAGATGATTAAGTACAATCAGTGGGAAAATTCACCTGGTAGTGGTTAATGCGAGAAAGATTTGAGAGGAGTATTTGACAGGAGTTAACAGTGTGATATGGTTGCTTCAATAAAAAAGCCAAGCCCAAATTAGGCTGCATTAAAAGAAGCAGATTATCTAATCAAAGGAGGTGATGATGCCTCTCTATGGACTAGGCCAACCTGAGCTGGAGTGTGACATTCATCTCCTCTGAAGATAATGACTGAGATGGAGGTTTGGGGTTTCTGGGAGGGAGAGGCATCTAAAAATCATTTACGCAAAGAACAAAGTAAACATAACAAAACAGAAAAGTTTAATTTTGAGAAGGCAAATTTTAAAATACTTAACGGAATCTTGTATAGAAGAGGGCCTGGGCCTTTCTAAGCAACTCCAGAGAGTGGAAATAGGATTGGTAGGTAGAAGCTCAGCAAGGAAGAAGTAAATCTAATGCTGGAAATGAATATAAAAAAACATTATTGTTTTCCAACAAAGGAGTTGGTGCCCTCTGAGGTAGTGACTTCCCTGTCACTACAGGCATCTAAGCAGAGCTGGCTGGCCTTGATGCAGGGAAGCCATAAAAGGCTTTTTCTCCATTGGGTGGCAAGGTGTATCGGATGACCTCTAAGGTCCCTTTGACTCTGAGATCCCAGGCTGTTTTAAGTTCAAATGTGATCATTTCTCATCTGAACAGATTTACTCTCTGGACAGCAGGTGTGACCAGCAGGACTGCCTGAAGTACACTGCCCTATAGATACTCCCCAAAGTCAGGATTCCTCCTCCAGCAGGCCACAAGCATGGCAGAAAGCATAGTCGGAACACAGACTCCTGGTAAAGAAGATGGTGTGGGCAGGAGAGAGAAGCAGGAAGCTGATAATCCTGAGAACTGGCACCAGTTCAGCTACCAACCTGCTGTGTGGTTTGGGGCCCTCTCTGTGCCTCGGTTTCCAAAATATAGAGTAGGAAGTGTGGGCTAGGCCAATATGTCTCCAACTTCCACTTGCACAGAGATCACTGCAGCTCTTGTTGAAAGGCAGATTCTGATTCAGTAGGTCTGGTACTCACCCTGTTTGAGCCCCGTCTGAGATTCTGCATTTATGGAAAGTTCCCAGGTGACTCTGATGCTGCTGATGGTGGTAGAGGAGATGCACTTTGAGCAGCAAGGTCTAGCAGTCTCCAATCCATTTTGTTTGGACAGTTGGGATTCCTGAATCCCTGGGATTCCGGAATCCCTGCTCCCTTCCCCACAAAGAAAAGGAAGCGCTTGAGTGACTTACAAATGCCCCTTCTTCAAACTAAGAAACTGATGGTAAAGCTCTTAAGCTGCCTAGTGGAGGTGAGTTGGTGAATACACTTGTGTAGCTTACAGGAGACCCAAAGATGCTAGTGGCCTCAGAGAAGCCCCTTACCTGCAGGAGAGCACATCCCCCTGAAGTCCCCATGGTGCATCATTTCCCCAAATCCCAAGTAAAGGAGAAAGCCAAAGCAACACAGAAAGCTGAAGCTGTTGGGACCCTGTGGGCAGGGGATCCCAGAGTCTGTATTTGCCTGTTACAGAGCCTCAGAGCAAAAGCAGTATGATTTTATGCAACACGACAGCCAAGCAAACATTTGATAAGGTGTTATGGTCCTGTAACCTTTTGGCAATTCTTTGAGATCATAAGCTCCTACTGGTTAAATCAGCTTGGGTTTCTGCTGAGAGAACCATGAACAAACAAGCACTGAAAACTCAGGTCGACCCCACTTTCTCAACCTCCTGGCGGTACTCTGGATTCCAACCCTGTAAGCAGAGCAGACACACTTGTGGGTTCAGGAGAGGCCCATGGATTTTGCCCACAACAGCTGGGTAGTACGGGGTACACTTTATTTTTGGCTCCTTGCTCTGAGACTGGGGGGTGTGGGGGGAAGAGAAAGGTGCCAGGGAAAAGGTCAGGCAAGTGGGGCTAAGTTTGGTTAAGTGCTGGTTTAATGGGCTCTCTGGGAAGCCCAGGTATTTTGCAGTTCTTGCTCTTTCTAGGATTCCCAGCCCAAAGGCCTGCTTGAGAAAACAGCTTTGCATTTGGCCCTAGGCTATTTGGATTCATCATTATTCATGCCCTTCCCATCACTTAGAGCAGGACCCCTGGCAAAGGCCCAGGCCCAGGGCCAGGCCCAGGAATTAAATTTTAGAGGTTTACAGATTACTGGCCAGTGAGCGATGATCTGACCAGGGTGTGCAGAACAGGATTATTAGGGTCATAAATTTTTATTAAAGGTCACTAACAGATTTATAGAAAGCACTGTAAAATGACACTTGTTTTTATTAGCACGGATTCTACCCCTTGACAGAAAGTGCCTGGGCTGAAGCAAAGCCAGAGGGCTTCTCCAACAACAGAGGGGCCTTTGATTCAAGTTCTTATAACCCATGAGGGGTGGAGGGGACCACAGGCTCCCAGGATTATTCAAAGAAGGCAGTGGAAATTCAAGGCCATGATTTGTAGAGCTATCACAGGGCGTGGCTTGGTTCTTGCCTCTGCCCCGTACAGGGGATGATGACCCAGGCCAGTCATTGCTCCTCCCAGAGCCTCAGTTTCCTCCTCTAAAATATAGGGGTCATGATGTGTATTCTCAGAGTTGTGAGGGTTAAGATACGTTGTGACTGACCCTGAGAACCAGTGCGAACATGCAGCGTTTCCCATTCATTCTGTTGCTTTTATTTCTCAAGTACGTGCCAGTTGCCTGAAGAGACTGGGTTTTACCAAATCATAAAGACAGATCTCGAACCTTCAAATTCAGGCTGGAACACCTGATCCTTGATGCTCTCAAATGGAGGGTGTCCATGTAGCTCAGGGTTCTTTAGGTATTCTCATATAAACTCCTAATTTCACTGTGCTTTTCTTAAAACAAACAAAAACCTTTGGAGATGGAAAAAAGACTGGAAAAGAACATACAAAAATGATGGTGTCAGGGTGGCGTTCAGGTGATCTTTTTCCTGCCATTTTCCCAGACTTCTGTAATGAGAGGTGGTTTTATAAAAGAGAGGAGAGTGTAAGTTTTGGGGGCTGGCAGACTCAGGTTCAAATCCCAGCTTTTCACCTTGTGGTGAGATCTTGGACAACTTCTTTGTGTTGTGGGTACTGATATACACAAGGGGGTAAGACCATCTGCCTCACAGATAGCATGCAAGTGTGTAAGCCATTTGGGGTGGGGGGGCCTTTCCAGCATTCTCACCCTTCTCTCTTTGGGGAATTTACCCTCTATCAAGTTGGTCCTGGCAGGCTGCTAATGCTCAGGAGAGGAGAATGTGTCTGAAATTAAGGCCAAATTAGAAGAAGCAGAGCAGAGAAACAGAAAATGGGTCACAACTTTTAGATCCTAGATCAAACCTGAACTGAAGCTAGATATCTTTGGATTGTTCAGACCAATAAGTACCCATTGCAGTTATTTGGTTGGATTTGTATTACTTATTAAGACCTAAATGGCTCATGATATTGTACATAATACATATTTCAATGCTTAACAGGCAAGGGACACAGTGCCATAACTTGATGAGTGGAAGATATTTTTCTTTTTTAAAAAATAGGAAATAGTATATAAACCTAAAAGCAACAAATGAACAGGACAAACAGAGACTCATGGACGTGAACAACAGACCAGTGGTTATCAGGGGGGGGGGGAGGGGAGAGGAGGGAGGTAGATGGGGTAAAAGGGGTCAAATAAGTGGTGACATTAAAGAAGTAAAAATACATACATAGATATATACATACAAACATACATATTAAAAATATAGGAAATAGTATTTTTTCAGTTTTATCTCCCAAATTTTTATTTAAAAAACTTCAATCCTCCAGAAGGTTGCCAGAATATTTTAATGTATGTTCACCTACTAGTCACTTACATTTACCAATTGTTAAAATTTAACCCCATTTATGCCCTCTGGTTCCCTCTCTAGCTCCCTCCCTTTCTTCTTTACTGAGACATCAGTCCATTTCAATTGTAAGTACTTGAGCATGAATCTCTTAAGAACAAAGACACCCTCCCACACAACCACAACTCCACTATCCCATTTCCATCCCAGGAAGTTCAACATTGACACAGTGTATATCATCTAGTCCACAGTCCTGTTCAAATTTCCCCAGCTGTCCTACATCTTTACAACTACTTTTTTTTATCCAGGATCATTCATTATGTTTGATTGTCATGTCACTTTAGTCTCCTTTAATTTAGAACAGTTCTCCAGACTTTGTCTCTCTTGCAGGTATTTGGGGGAGTGTAGATATTTGGGAGAAGTCCCTTACTTGGATTCTGACTATTTCTCACAGTTAGATTCATATTAAACATTCTAAACAAGAATACTACATAAATGATGTTAAGGGCAATAGAATTTAACCATAGTAAAAATTTTATTAAGTCTCATAGACATACAGAAAAGTGTCATGGTACTGCATTTTCACAAACTGAACTCACCTATGTGTCCAGCCCCTAGGTCAAAACACAGAAATGTCCAGCCTCCTAGAAGCCCCCTTAATGCTCCTCCCAGTCCTTCTGTAAGTTCTGTCATCATAGATTAATTCTGCCTGTTCTTGATCTTCACATGAATGGGATCAGTCAGCAGTTTCCCTCTGGGGTTTGCCTTCTTTCACTCAACACTGTCTTTGTGAGATTCAGGTGTGTCACTACATATATCTGTGCTTCATAGCACTTAGGATTATTGTTTTATTATTTTCATAGGGATAAAGAGTGAATCAGGCCTCAGATGTTTCCAGTCAAAAGAACAAACTGTAGTGTCTGGTGCTGTCCTGGCCCTCTAAGCTGGCCTGTCTTGCCAGTCACTGGGACACCTCTTTGCTCATAGGCTGAGCAGCAAATACCGCCAGGGGTTCTGACACAGTCCTGGATGCCTGATAAGCTGATCCTGGCCTATTTTCACTCACACTAATTTTACTTGACTTAATTTATGGCCTTGACCACAAGCTGGGTCACCCATCCCATCAGCTTCTGGATTTGTCATTCAGAACTGTAAGACCCTGGTGTTCTGCCCTGCTTTCCCCTTTATTCACTAGCATATCACCTGGTGCACTCTAGCCAGTGGCCTTTCAGTTCCCACCTCGGGGCCTTTGCACATGCTGAGCTCGTTGCCTGGAATGCCTTTCCCCCACCCTTTTCCCTGTGAACATCTACTAGGCCTTGGCTCATATGCCACTTCCTTCATATGCAGAGGTCTTCCCTGATGGCCACGGTGAACACTGGTTTCTGTGTACTCTCCCATAGCAGTGCAGACTTATTCTTCATAACCCTGATCACAATTTGCCATGCTGTATTTGTGAAATTACCTATTTTCTATCCATCTTTCCACTAGTTCCTTGAGGACAAAGATTATGTATGTTTTATGACACACTGAACACTTAGCACCAGATATGGCACTTTCTAAGTTCAATGAATAAGAAAGAAAGGAAGGAGAGAGGTAAAGGAGAGAGGGAAAGAAGAAAGGATGCAGGCCTTGATCTCTGGATTTTGGTTTTACCCTGGACCTCAGCCAGATCCTTTTTGTAGGTCTCAGCCATTTCTGCTGCTAGGGATGGGGTACCACGTAGCACTGGAGAGCCCTTGGCTACCCTCAGTGGTCTAGCCTCAGCCCTTCCATGGGCAAGAACGTGGCAGATGGCTGATGTGAGGAGCCATCACACCCACAAGAACACACTGCCCTCCTAGCAGGGAGCAGCCCCTCAGTTAGCTTCAGGTAGTGAGTTTAGAAACTGACTCCCTGTGTTGTGAGGTAGGGTAGGGGGGCAGAATCATGTACAGATTCCAGTGAGTAAACTGATGGCAAAGTGTCTCCAGAGGTCAATTTGACTCTATATGCTTGGCACTCAGTAGGAGGGCCATGAAGATTTTCTCTAGGTACGTGGGCCCACGGATCCCACTTTGAGAAAGCCATTCTATAGGAGAGAAAAGTAAGAATGACACAAAGACATAGCTGGAGGGCAGTTCCATACAATGTTACTTACAATAGTTAAAAAAATGCAAATAGATCCAGGTCCAAAACAAAGGATTGCTTCAATACATGAGGCAGAAGGTGATCTATTCATTTTAAATTGTCATAGGTGAATATTTATTGGCAAGGGAAGATATGTGATGTGAATAAAGGTTATAAGATAGTATATTAAACATGATTTTATTTTTTATCCAAACAGTATTAATGATTAACAATTACATAAAACTTACTATGTGCCAGGCCAAGCATCTCCCATGTATGATCCCATTTACTCCTCCCACAGCCCTATGAGGCAGGTCCTAGTGACATGCCCATTTTACATGTGAGGAAAATGAGATTAACTAGCTTGTCTCAAAGGCCACGCTGCTGGTAATGAGGAAGCCAGAATTAAAGATGCGGCTGAGTGGCCCTGGCATCTGCGCTCCTGACCGCTAGGCCGTACTGCCTGCTGAGAGAAAGCCCTAACAGTTGTGTCTTGCAATGTGCTGGGGTTCTGAAGGCTAACAAAATTTTTTATTATTACTTTGCTCATTGTATTTTCTGTGCTAAAATAAATATGTATTGCTTTTATAATAAGAATAGACACCATGAAAGTGTTTACTAAAGTCAAGATGGGCATCCCTAAATTAACCGGAGCATTGTGTCCTCACCCAATTGTTCTTGAAATGCTGTAGCATAAGTTCTGTGTCTCCTGGAGAATGAGCAATGTGCTCAGCAGTCCCCAGAGGTGGCCAGCTTGGAACAGAAAAGGGAAGGAGATATATGCTGCCCATAGCCAGCAAATATCTGCTGAGTACTTACTGTGCGCTGGGGCTACTTTGGTGGCTAAGGGGCTTGCCCTGGCTTCTGGGAATCCAGGTCTAACTGAGGAGATGGCCTTTCTCCTCCTGGAAGGAGTGATATACAAGACAGTACATGCCTGTGAGCCCTGGGGTGTGCGATGGTCCCTGCTTCCCTCTCAGAAAAACATTGAGGTCTCCTGGAGGCAGAGAGAGAAATTGTGCTCCCAAGGTAGGCTATAATTTGAATCCCAGCTCCACCCACATGCTTAATGTGTGACCTAGGCTTACCAATTCACTTTACTGAGTTAAAACAGTGAAACAATAGCACCAACCCGTGGTAGGCAAAATTTTAAGTGGCCTCCAAGATTCTCACCTCCTGGTATATATTCCCTGAATAATTCCCTCCCCTTGAGTGTGGGCAGGGCCTGCAGATATGATGGGATATCACTCTGTGGTCATGTTAGGTTATATAGCAAAGGCGAAGGGGTTTTGCAGATATAAATTAGATTCCTCATCAGTTGATTTTAAGTTAAGCCAAATGGAGATTATCCTGGTTGGGTCTGACCTAATCAGGCAGTCCTTTCAAAGAGGGTCTGGAGTCTCCTGATGGCCTCAGAGAATGAATGAGTTCTACAGCTGCAAGGAAATGAGTACTGCCAACAACCACATGAGCTTTGAGGAGGTCCCTGAGCCACAGAGGAGACCCCCTTCCCCAGCCTGGACTGAAGATTGGTGAGACCCTCAACAGAGGACCTAACTAAGCCTTGTCTAGACTCTTGCTCCATGAAAATTGTGAGATAATAAATGTGTTAAATGTGTGTTGTTATAAGTCATTAAATCTGTGATAATTTGTTATGCAGCAATAGGAAAGTTTACGAGATAAAGCATATGTGGTTTCTCTCTCCCTCCCTCCCTCTCTCTCTCTCATACACACACACACACACACACACACACACACACACACACACACACACACAGCTATTCTCAGCTATTTGATGTCCTTTCCCTTCTTCTACATGTCAGGGACCCAGGGCATTTTTGGGTGGTATCTTTAGTACTGCTCTTCCATTAAACTCAGCACCCAAACTTGGGACCCCTGAATAGGCTTGAAGCAGCTGGCCATGAACGGTGTGACAGCCCTTTAGGTCTCACTCTGTGTCCCCCAATGAAAGAACTATGGTGAGCATGCTAATCTCCTCTCATTGATAAGCAGAAACTGGTTTTCACATATTCTTCAACAGAGCTCCTTGGAATGTACAAGTTTCCTGAAGAGCAGAGAGTGCTCTCAGGACTCATTGAGGCTGACCCTCTGCAGGTGGGATGTTCCTATCAGCAGATTTCTACAGGTTCCCCAGCCCTCCCTGAGTGACCACATTCCCAGGCTGGGTCCCATGCTGAGGTCCTGGAGGCCCAGCCCCAGGTCATTTGTCTCTACAGCCAAAATGATCACAATCTCTCCACTGTGTGCTGGCTACTTCCCTGTTTCCAAGGTTCTGTCATGCCCTGTGCACCCCTACAAATCCTTACAACAAGCCTGGGACACAGGTGCATGTCTCTCTGTTTCACATATGAGAGGGATTTGTGTGCAGAAGGGTGAAGTGTCCAACTCTCATCCTCCCTTCCTCCTTCCCTCCCTCCCTCTCTCTCTCCATTCCTTTCCTGTTCACAGAAACATTCAAGGGGCACCTACTGGGTGCAGGTATTGTGCTTAGTCCTCAGGATACAAATACAAAAACAGCCTCAATAACAACTGTTACCTGGCAAGAATTATTAGGTACCTACCATATTCAGACATATTAATTAAAGTAATCTTTACAACCACACACTGAGGAGCAGGTACTATTTTTAGGCTCATTTAACAGAGGGAGAAACTGAAGTTGACCAGGGTTAAGGAATTTGCCCAAAGTCATACAGTTAGTAAATGGAAGAACCAGGATTCAAGCACACAGTCCAGCTTTAAAACCTGCAAAGGTAACTATTCTGCTAAGCTGGTCCCTACCTTTGAGAGTATGCATTTTAGTACAGAGAATTTCTGATCTCTAGGCACACAGCAGGTGCTCAGAAAGTACTTGTTAAATGAATGGATGACTGACAGTATAGGGGGATCACAGATGCCTGGGGCAGCTGGGGGAGGTTTCCCTGAGGAGGAGGCATTGGAGCTGGGTCACGGGAGATGAGTAGGAATTCACCAGGACTCCACATCGAGATTCTCTTCCTTCCAGCCACATTGATTCTCGAACAATCAAGGACTGCTAGAAGAGATCTTAGGGGTACGGGGCTGCCATCCATACCTTACTAAGGTCTGCCATTAAAGATTTTCCATCTGCTTCCATCACCAGGTCTGAAATCCTCTTTGCCTTGCATCTGACAGCAAGTTTGGAGCCCTGAGTCCCATTTAAATACATCTGTTACCTCAGAAGGTGGGGAAGGCTCCAAGATTAAAACCTAAGACAGGAAGTATGAATCAGGGAGGTGCAGAATAAGATGCTGGCCAAGAATGTGGGCTTGGAACAGAAAGACTTGGATTCAAACCCTAACTTCCCTGTTAATTGGCTGTGTGACCTTGGCTAAGTTATTTAACTCCTCAACAGTACCTACCTCGTAGGGCTTTTGTGGTGATTAAATAACTCAGTAGAAGTTAAGTATTTACAAAACGACACAGGAAATGCTTAGTAAGCATAGCTTATCTTTTATATTAATATTTTAAATAAAATTAATTTAATATTCTATACCTTGAGAGCTCTGGGAAGACAGAGCAGCTGCATGAAGGTCCATAAAGAGGACAGACCCAGGCAAGGGGTCCCCATAGACTCTGAGTATGAGGACTTCCAATGAGGGAAGAAGCAGGGCCAGGTGAGGGTTTTAGGTGGATAAATCCAAGAGAAACCCAAGAAATTCCAAAATCCTCCATACCTAGTCTGGGCCTGGTTAAAGAAGAAATGATGATGAAAGGCCTCATGGGTTAGTCCATGATCCCACTGGCTTCTGACAGGACAACCTGAGGGTACCTGGCAGGAAGCAGCTTTGCAACTGTAGTGAGAATTGGAATGGGAGACAGATTTGTTCTTTGTGTGTGCATAATTCTTCAACTGTAGACCGTTAAATGCTGTGCATATGTTAGTGTTCTCTTTGGAATCTGATATACTAAAAGATGGGGGCATGAAATGAAGGTGGTTACTAATAATGATCATGCATATGCTTATGAAGTCTTTGCTGTATGCTCTTCACAAGGCCCCTGCCCAATAGGTACTGTTATTAGGTCCATTTTATAGATGAGAAAACTGAATCTTGGAGAGGTTGAACCACTAAGGAACAGCCCTGGGATTATAACCCAGGTTCAGGTGGCTACAGGGCCTATGCTCTTAACCATGCTCTGAAATCCCTAGGATGAATCAGAGAAAGAGATGCAGCAGGGAAAATGTGAGGGAAGATATCATTACTAAATTATGATAGTGGAAAACTTCCTCATGAGCTGGGAAGACAGAGATGGGCATCCATATTGGCTAAAGATGAGTTTTACTGACTTTATGGCTCTGCCCATTTCTTCATATGGAATCAGGGTCGGGGGAAATGGTGATTGGATAACATAAACTCCAACCTCAAAATTCTCTGCCCATCAAAGCGCCCTCCAGGAGAAGCATCAGATTTGTTCTCTCTGGCTGCTACCACTTAGAACATCACTGCTCACACCCCTTTCATGGTTGGTGGTGAATCATCCAAGAAAATATTTCTTTATTTTATTTCTCATTTTGACCCAAAGTCTTATCATTTGATTTACAATCTTTATTAGACTGTCTTACTGACATTTTTCCCTTTTAAGAAATCTCATCTGCCCTTGCAGTGAGCACCTACTATTTGCAGGGCCCCAATCTCCATTAGAGAATGATCTCTTCCCCATCCCATGGGGTTTAGGTGAAGCTGCCAATCATTGTGCCTCCCCTGTCAAACCCCACAGTCCATCCCTCTCTCACAGTGATTGATCTAAGGGGAAGGCACGTGTCCTAAGCTAGGCCAATCCCAGTCCATACATGAGATTTGTCTTGTAGACAGAGAAGGGAAAAGATTGTTCTTTGCCTAAGCATGTGAATTGACTGCAAGAACTGGGTCAGGCCAGAACTACTGGTAACCATCTGATCTACCAAGAAGAAGAAAAAAACTTGAGAATAAAGGAAACACTGGGAGAGTAGCTGAGAGAAGAAGAAATCCAAGCCCTCATAATATGATTTAAGCCTTGGGATTTAGCTGTGCTTGATGCCCCTTCACCCGTGTACTCTGCAGCTGTGAGAGCCAATATATTCTTTTTTTTTTTTCTTAAACTAAGTTATATTGTGATTTGGCCACTGGCAAATGAAAGATTTCTATTAAATACCACCCTCAAAGGATTCATCAATTAATTGCCTCATTCATCAATGATCTATTTAGTACTCACTCTGGGCCTGGCACTGATATGCTATCTGCCTAAATGGAAATTAGAATAAAGATTTATCATCTTAGGATATTTGGAGCAATGGGACCCGGGCACTGAAGGCAATTTCTAAAGAGAAGTGTTCAACATGTCTGGGTCTAGGCCCAGCTCTTAGGAGCAGGTTTGCAGCAATAATGACCACAGCAGTAACCACAGCAGGGATCCCACTAGCAACAAAGGCTAATTGAGTGTTTGGCAACAAGTTTCAATAACAATCATTGTCAACTGGATAGCTGTTTTACTTGGGATGACAAAATCAATACAACAGTTGAGTTCCTGCTTTTGTGAGTTCATCATGGAAGACAGTTGGTTAGGACTGGGGTTCAGGTCAGAGAGGACAGAGTAAGGGAAGCTAAGCCTAAAAGATTGTGGTTTACACTTTCAAGGGAATTTACCAGAAGCAATACATTGAGCTGTAGATTCACTCGAGACCAAGTGACAGACTTTAAGTCCAGATCAACCATGATATTCTGTTTCTCTGAGGCTCCTCTCTTAGAGCACATTTCCTCTTCTGTAAAATGAGTGCATTAATCCTCAACTGTCTAATCCTCAGGGCTGCTGCAAGAATCAAACAAGGCGCTCTGTAAATGGCAAGGCTCCAAACTTGTTTCCTCTGAAAACAGGTACCCATTTGAAGGAATAAAACCTGTACTCTGGAGTCAAACCAAAAAGTGTGCTTGCTAGGACCAGACGAATTGGGAAGAGGTACAGAAACAACAACAACAACAACAACAACAACAGATTATCTTCAAGCAGACAGCTGAGCAAGCAGAGTGAAGCTGTGGGTTTTGTAGAAATGACTCTTGGAAAGTATCGCCACACATTCTGTTGAGACTCTAGCTGAGGTGTCTCTACTTCACAGTGAGATTACCAGACCTCAGCGAAAGGTTTCCTCTCATGCCTAAGAGAGAATATGTGTATGTGTGTGGCCACACATACACTCACATGCGCTCACCTCTGTATAGGGCTACATGCACCTGGCTAAGAAGGCAATTCGGGTTCATATCTAGCCCACTGGCTGCTTGCCAACCGGTGTAACCTGCTTCTGCCCAGAGGAGTGTGTGCATACAGAAATATATACATGAGTGCATACATGTTTGAGAGCAGCAGGGACCTACGTGTGACCTTTATGACAGACAAATCTCTGGCAAGGAGCACTAGTTCCATTCTTCACTGATTTGTCCTTTAAGCCTCAACTCAAAGGCTTTCCACTTCTAAAACTAAATTTCTTTATATGTCATGTGGACCTTTAAGCTAAAGACACTAAAGGACAACCTTCAATCAAACAGATCCATCTGGAACGAGGGTGACTTTGTTTTAATGAGCCACTTATTCTCCTCTTATGGCTAACTTATAAAATTTCCATTCCATCTCCTCTTCCTTCTTGTGTCCCACATCTTCCTCCCCTTCCATTTTGATTCTCAATGATCTAGAACCTTGTGGATGCCCCCATTTGAGTCATGTGAGATGAGAACTTTAATTTGTTTAAGCAGAACGTGGTCAATGCCTCTGATAAAAGGCAGTCTGGCATGTACCATCCTCTACAGAAAAGCACCGAGAGACCAGTCAAACTTTCTATGTGGTTTCCTCAAACGCATGTTAGGCTGAGGGAGGACAGGAACTATGTCTTGGGATCCCCACGAGTATCTTTGACAAGTGTCTCAGTAGTATAGAACCATTTTGTTTTTTTAAAAGTGGGCAGTTATTGGGTACTCACTATGTTCCAGGTACTGCGCCAAGTGCTTATTGCATTGCCAGTAAATAGGCACAACCCTATTTTACAGATAAGTAAACTGAGAACATTTTCTAAACAGTAGTTTCTATGCTCTTGCGAGAAAACTAAGAACAAAAGTAGTTAAGTTCCATTCATAGAAGTTTCTCATTCTGGAACAGAGGGGTGGAGGTGATGTGTAGTACTGATGCAACCTAACATACTCATTTTACAGATGGGGAGATCGAGGCCTGAAGGGGAGCCTGAGATGTTAGAAAGGCACAATTGAGGGCTAGAACCCTGTCTTCTGAAAGCATGTAGGGTACTGAGAACATAGGGCTGTGGCTTACACATTATTCATGACCCAAAGGAGTGGTATGGAGAAGTTATTTCTACATGGAAGACCTCCTAATACACATATGCCTTAGGAAATAAAGAGCATGGGTTTGGGGACTCAGTTCTGACTCTTGCTGGTGGACTTGGGTTGATAATTAATCATTCTGCACCCCATATATAAAATGGTAACAACACAAATACCCTTCTCAAAGTATTGCTGTGAGGGTTAAGTGCTTAGCATGGCACATGGTATATACCAAGAACTCACATACTGTCTACTTGTATTATCTTGTTGGGCTAAAGAATGCTCTTAATGCTTCTGTTCCAAAATGAATCAAATATAAGATGCCTTTCCAATGGCATTTCAGGCCAACACTATTTTCTTCAGTTTAGAATCTCCTGGGAAGAACCCTCGAGGAAATTTGCTCTAATCAGACTTTTTGGTCTCAATAACAAAGAATTAGGTGATGAAATGATAGAAATAAAAAGGGTTACTGGGACTCAAGACATTTGCCAGTTATTAGTTGTGTGGACTTAGAAATAAGATTAATAATGGTCAATACCAATATTTATTGAATATTTTCTATGTGCCAAGTATTTGTTCTGATTTTTATGTATACATACTCATATACATAATCACATATGTAGTAATTATCATTATTCATATCATATACTCAATAGGTTCCTACCATGACCCCTTTGAGGATGGTATTAGGTGTTTTTGCTATTTAGTTTTCCCAGTCTTGGTTTCTCCAACTGCGAGAGAGGCCAGTGCACACTGGCCCACCTTGCGGGGTTATTAAGAATACCCAGAAGACAAGATACACGAAGTTGATTCTGACACGAAGTCCTAGAAAACCAGGGCTGGTCCTGTTACCAGATGTCAGCCATTCTCTGAAGACCTCCAGCCACAGAGGGCCCCAGTGGCTGACTGTAGGAAGGACACCTCTATTCTAAGGTGTAGCACCTGCCCCTATGGAACCTATCATCAGCAGCATGTTGACTCTTGAGGGCACAGACCTAGAATAGCAAGCATGGCTTACTTTTCAACACTCTCCTATATGTCCTTTGCCTCAAATTCCTACTGTTCAAGATCAGAAGGGAAACATTTTATTCAGAAATTAGTCCAAGTCCATTTTAGTTAGAGATTATCTCTCTCAGTTCATGCCAAATGACCTGAGTCCTCCAAGAGAGCCACCAGAGAAAGAAAATTTGCTTTTAGAGGGGGACAAAATTAAGGCGAACAGACCTCTATGTCATCATAATTTATCTCTTGCTTATGACCAAAGAAGCAGCCAAACCAGCGAAGTCATTTTACAAAACCCATCAAGTGCTTACTCACCAGAATGCAGGCCATTAATTTTTCATGGACATCGGATGGGGAAGATGTAAGCCTTGGCTTGACTGAGGATGGAACTGTAGTGATGTGAGTAGGGGAGAAAGCCCTGAAAGTATTAGTGTGGCCCTTGGTTTAAAAAGGCAAAGTGAAGGGATCATGAGAGTCTTGCCTATCACTATACTGATATGGAAATCATCTGGGCCAATGATCATGCTGAAATTACCTGGTGTGAGGGGCTGGGAAAAGGGCAGGCCCATGACCAATGGAGAGGATCCACATCAGATTTGAAAGTTCAAGACCACTTACCCATTTGTTAGCACCAATCAGCTAAAGGGGTTCCTTGGGCCTTCCTGTGTATCTAAAAATGAGTCAACCCTTAAGTTATCTGGTACAGATCTCAATATATTCTAATAGATTCATCACCTTGACCAACCTGAGCCTGTCTTGGAGTAGCTCTGGGCTGGTGGGGGAGCAAGTGAGAGCTTTGGTATAAGTCAGAACTGGGTTTCAGACTTGCCTTTGTTACTATGAACTCAGGGAAAGCCATCTCTCTGCACCTCAATTTTCTCACCCATGCAATGGGAACAATAATGTCTATTTCACAGAATTGTTACTAATATTAATTAAGATAAACCCCTTTCAGAAAAAGATAACTCAGTGTTTCTCAGATTTAGGGATATACTGATCCAGTAAAATTAAAAAAAAAAAAGAAAAACAAAAAACAACCAACCAAACAAAATTAGACAAATCAATCTAGTGTTACCAAATACAAACAAAAAAATAAAGACTTCCTTCTGGCATCAGCATCATAGAAAAAAGGCCATTTTAACATAGAAAGTGTAGGTGGTAATCTCAGGACAAAAGGGCCTCCTTTTCTCTTAGCTTTACAGAAAGCTCCCCATAGTCCCTCAACTCCTTAGACCAGAGAACCCTGCCGTGCACTAGCACTGGCCCTCATGTGGTTGCTGGGAAACCACTTAAGATGATGTACTTTGCACAAGGAGGAAGCCTGGTGGATATTAGTGCCTTGCCTTATTTGTCACACTCTGCCATGCTGTTAAGGTATTTGCTACACATCCCCTACTCAGCAGCAGGCTTTGCATGGGCAGGACCCAGATACTGGACAGAGTGGGTGCTCAATGAGGGTGGGGCGAATGGAAGAAAGAAGAACATCACTGAGACAGCAGAAGGCCAGTCTCAGATTAAAACTGAAGGGAGGGGGCACCAATACACACCAATCCACCCCCACAGGCCCCCCCCCCCCATATATAGAAGATTCTGTCCTCACATTGCAGAGCAGACACAAAAGCTCTGGGAACAAACTGCAACAATAATATTCATGTTAAAAAAAACCAAGTCTTTATTTTGAAAAGGCAAAGCAGAAAAGGGACTAGGAGGCAGCTAAGTCCCAGCTATGACTTCATTCACCATCTAGGACTGACACAGAAAAGGATACATCCCTAATTCTTGAACAATGCCTCTTTAAATCAACAGAAGGCTCAACAGCCAATCCACAGGCAAGCTGTTGTTACTGTGGAACCCTAGACTGTCATCTTAACAGCTGACACTTACAGAGCACTCACATGAGCCAGTACAGATTAAATCTTTTATATATATATATATACAAAAGGTACTGTCCTCTCCATTTTACAGATGAGGACTTGAGGCTTCTAAAATTTAAGTCACTTGCTCTAGTCATTCAATCAAACTGTTAAATGACTTCAAACACTCTCCCTTTTGATGACTAAAAGGTGTGAGGTAGACGCATAAAACTTTTCTCAGAACCACTCCCAGAGACAGAAGAATGGCTTTAATGAGGCGCAGGGTCCACCAGCATACAGCAGTGCTGTACACAGAGAAAGAGAAGCAGCAAAATTGACTCCTAGAGGAAAACCATTCACTTAATTATGGGAAAGGTCATGGCTCAATAATTCTCACCTGGTTATGAATTAAAAGATGCCTAAAGCCATTTTAGAAAAGCTTTTGAATCAAGTTTTAAAACTCAATCCAGTCACCTATTGGTTTTTCACTGGTGAATCCCACATATCCAACACTGTCTGACATGTAGTCCGTGCTCGACTAGTATCTGCAGAGTCTTTACTGAATTGTCTACCAATGTGAAAGACATTTTCGGAAGGCCTATTCAGGGTCTACAGTTCTTCATAAACAGATACTTTCAAGTTAAAATGGAATTTATTTCTTTTAAAATAAGAATGGAAACAGCATAGGCCTTGGGGGTGGCAGGATGAATTCTGGCCAAATTCCAGTTGCTAGCTGTGTGATTTCTGGAAGGTTCCTTAGCTTCTTGGAGCCTCAGGTCTCTCATCTGTAATATGGGGATAGAGATATCTCTCCATTACATGACTATTCATAGAGCAATCTTCAGAAATAACCATACAACAGATCATGCCATGAGGGAAAGCATTCCAAATCATGAGTACCACGAGGTGGGCCCCCAGCCCTACCATGCTAAGCCACTCTCCCCTCACAGGTTTCCAGACCCCACATGCCCCAGCTCCTGTGTCTAGACTAGGAGCCCCATCTTCCCAGGAGAGGGCCTGGGCTCCTGGTTGCTCCAGCTGTGGTTTTCAGGACCCACTGCCAAGACTGCACCTGTGCAGGGTCCTCAGGCTTCACTCTAACAGTCTGTGCTGTTAGCACCCAGCTCACATTTTTTTCCTGGTCCTCCATGCCAGTTCTCTATCTGGGCTTGATACAATCAAACGCCAGGAAGGGATGTACTCAGGTTTACTCATAAATGAACTGCTGCTCTTCAGAGAACCACACTGAACACAGATCCATTTCCTTGATGGGTAAGCCCAGCACCAAAAGCTAGCATCAGAAGTCCCAGGAATTCACCATGGTCACCAAATGACTGTAGTTAGGAGGTGCTCAGCAAAAATCTGATAATAAATTAATGTTTTAGTTTATTTCTTTGTCCCAGACCTGGACCCTATGGCAGAAGGATGGAGATTTTTCATCCTCCCCTGTCTCAAGAGGATAAACCCAGAGACATCAAATTCCCTAGGATCACACAGCAGCTCATACCCAAACCTTGACGACTCTAGACTACATTCACCTCAGAAGAATGGGAGCGATGGTTTTCTTTACAGATAAGGTGTCTAACATCAATGAAGAGGTCACAGGTGTCGAGAACCTTCTCATACAGCATCTCCTTTAATCCACCAACAATGCTATCTTCCGAAAACTAAACGCCAGAGAGGTTGAGTGACACTTAGAATGTGAAAAACTAAAGATGGGAACTCAGGTCATTCTGACCTTAGTCTATTTTCCTGGCTGGCTCTGAGAAGACTTTGATGAATCATATTAAGAAAGAGAGAAAATGAGAATCCATCTTCACAGTAGTTCTATTTTATTTTTTATTAACTCAAAATTATCCATATTTTTATAAGATGTACAAACTTGAGGAACTTGGAGTCGGTGAGCAAATAAAACTCAAGTCAGCGTGATTTTGATTTCTCTTCAAAGGGTGGACAGTGTTAATACACAGATGCAGGCATTAGAATCTGCTCTGCCAGAGGAGCCTAAAATAGCTGCTGTGCTACTCCCTGCCTCTTTCCCACCGTCATTCATTAATTTCTGCTTTGTGGGCTCTGAGACTCACTGGCTGCAGACAAGCCGTCTGGCCTTGCAGGCTTTTTCTACAGCACAGTGATAAATAACTCGCAAGGACCTGGCAGGGAAACAGATGAGGGGACACACTGAGGTCATACTACAGATACTTGAAGCCCACATTCTAGGGGATCCCTGGGTCTGAAATGATTCCCTCAGTGACCCCAAGAGCATCTTCATATTTCAGTATCTTAGCCAACACTTGGAAAGATGTTCTGTGGTCCTTTGATGAGGACAGAAAGGCATGGCAGCAACTTGTGTGCTGTGGACCTCCATGTTGCAGGTTCCTGGCAACACCAGGCAACCTGCATCCCTGCTTCCTTGTTCTCAGGATGACAATGGGTCAAAGCCACACTTCCAGGACCAGTCATGGACTTAAATGAGGCCCTCAAATCACATTTAGTGAACAAATAAATGAGTGAACTGCTTTGAGTCTTCATGTCCTTACTGGTTAAGTTACCCTACCACATAAACTCTCAGGCAGTTTAAAGGAAATGCACACACTCTTTTCTCTTACCTTAAAAACCAAGTGCTGTACAAGTGTTACTTGTGATTGAAAATTCAGCACTTGCTTTAAAAAAACCTCAACTCATAACAACTCAGCAAACAGTTCTCAAGCGTCTGTTCCATGTTCTGTTCTAAGCCATGCATGGGGGTTACAAAGATGAAGAGATACAGTGGGTTGCAGAAGCTTCCCAATCTGAGAGCGAGAAGCCTTCCCTGTGTACTCTAGGACACTTGGTGGATTCCCTAATAGGCCAAATGTGTGTGGAGTGGAGAGAAAAGAGAATGTGTCCTATAACAGACCCTTCTGCTCCCAGCCATCTATCTCTGTGTGCATAAAAAATTACATGAGGGATTGGGGCCTTGAGATCAGATAGAAAACCTATGAACACCTATTTTACCACAAACAAGATTGATAGGAGGATTCAACAAGGTTATGCAGGTAGGCGTGACTGACACATTGTATCACAAACCAGGAAAGTATGAAACCATTTCACAACCTATAGCCAGTGTGGACAAGACCTAAGACTTGACAACTACAGCTTTTTAGGGTTGGGGTTGGAAATGTGCTCATGATGACAGAAACCATTTCACAACCTATAGCCAGTGTGGACAAGACCTAAGACTTGACAACTACAGCTTTTTAGGGTTGGGGTTGGAAATGTGCTCATGATGACAAAGTTGAAAGAAAGGTATGTGGTAGTCTGAAGGTCATGGGTACCCAATCAACACTTCACAGTTCCCTTGGGGATAAAGCCAGTGTATCATCAATAAGGATCTCCTGTTCTACTGGCCAACCTATAAAATGAGTACAATTATCTTGTTCCTTCAGCAGATATTTGAGTACCCGCTATATGCTAGGACTGCTATGGTATGGGGGTACTGTAAGGAACAAAGAGCCACAACTCCTTGCCCTCATAGGCTCTACATTCTAGTGAAGCAGGCTGGTTTACTGACCAGCAAATTGCATGCCAACGTTTATTTGACTGTGGTTTTTTGTTCTTTTTTTTCTTTCCTCTTTTCTTCTTGTAATTGATTTCTAGTTTCATACCATTGTGGTCAGGAAAGATGCTTAATATGATTCGAGTCCCCTTAAGTTTATTGAGTCTTATTTTGTGGCCTAACATGTGGTCTATCCTGGAGAATGTTCCATGTACACTTGAAACTAACGTGTATTCTGCTGTTTTTATGGAGTGTTCTACATATATCTATTAAGGTTCATCGTTCTTTTAAAAATAAATGGTATAGTAAATGCTTATTCTACTGCTTGTTCTTTCCCCACAGTGATATGTTCTGAAAATGGAACCATATTAATACATAGAGACAAGGATCTACCTCATTTCTTTGTTTCTGTTACATGGAATTCCTTGGTGCAGCTATTCTTTGATTTACTTAAACTTGTTATGGGGCAATCACTAAAACCTGAACCCCATATGGGCAAAGACTTGGAATATTTTATTCAAGCTATATCCTTAGAGCCTGGCATAATGCCTGACACACAGTAGAAGCTTAATAAATAATCATTAGGTGAAAGAACAATTTGGGTTGTTTCTAGTTTTTTCCCAATGCTTTGATATCAAACAGTGTCCAGTAACCACCTTCACAATCCTCCCAGGGCACGGGATCATGTCTTTGTGGCAGACACTAACAATAGCGTGGACTTACCAGGACTTGGTAAGTCTTGGTGGACTTGAGCCTGTGTATTTATTTTAAACTTTTTTATTTGGAAATAATTATAGAGTCACAGGAGGTTTCAAGAAAGTATACAGGGAAGACCCACACAGTCTTCCCGTAGCCTCTCCCAAAGTTGGAATCTTGTATAAATAGAGTACAATATCAAAATTAAGAAGGGACACTGGTACAATCCACAAAGCTTTTTCAGATTACACCAGTTGTACAGGCACTCATGTATGTGCGTGTGTGTGTGTGTGTGTGTGTGTGCATGCACACGTGCATATGCGTAGCTCTAGGCAATTTTATCACAAGTGTACATTTGTATACACACCATCACCACCAAAATACTCAACTGTACCAACACCACAAAGGCCTCCCACATCCCACCTCCTGTTTACGGTTGCATACCCCACTATGCATCCCTAATTCCTGACAACCACTCACCTTGCAGAAGCACACAGGGACTTTTGAGACCCAGGTTCAGAATTGGCACAGTATTCTCCAGGTCTGTAATTATGTCAATTCACTAATGTTACCTAAATGGAATTATGCAGTATGTTAGCTGTGAGGATTGGTCTTTTTCACTACTTGATGTTTATCCAGGTGGCTGCAAATATCAAACAGTTCATTCTCTTTTATTCCATGAGATGGTCATACTACAGTGTATTAAACCCTTGCATGTATTCTCAATTCTAATAGATGTTGCTAAATTGCCTCTCCCCAAAATGGGCTGTGGCACGGAAACTCTGACCAGCAGTGTGTACCTATTTCCTCCATGTTCTCACCAATACCTGAGAACATCACACTTTTTAATTTCTGCTAGTCTCATTAGTGAAAATTGATTTCTCATGGCTTGGGGGCATACATTTTTCTGATTTTACAGATAAGACTCTTGTGGAAAACTTCGCACGGCAAGAAAATTCTGGGCTTTAAGAAGACTTTAAAGAAGGATGGCTACCCACTGTGATAGTGGCAGCCCTAGAGACCAACACTGATGCTGGCAGTTAATCAGATGGAAGGTATCTATGGTCCCAGTTAAAGGCCTGCCTGGGTCTAAGCCCTTTCCAGTGTGACTCTGCCATCAAGAGGTACCATTCTATTTCCCCATCCCTGAATTTGGGATGACTGCTTGACTTGCTTTAACCAACAGCATGCACTGGATGTGACACCATGCTAATGCTGAGCCTGGGTCTCAAAAGTCCTTGCGTGCTTCTGCTCTCTGTCTCTTGGAGCCCTGTCACTGCCACTTGAACAAATCTATGTGAGCCACTGAAAGATGAGACACTGTATGGAGCAGAAGAGCCATTCCAACTAAGATCATCATAGGCCAGTCCAGAGCCAGCCAACCTCCAAATATGTGAGAGAATCCACAGGATCAACAGAGATGTCTACCTGGCCAACAGCAAATCACAGACATGAGGGAATGCAGCCAGGATTAGAAGAACCATCCAGTTGTCCTGTAGATTCTTCAGCAATAATACAAACTTATTGCTTTAAGACACCAAGTTATGGGCAGTTTGTTACATAGCAGTAGCTAACTGATATAGCAGTGCAAGAGAAAAGTCTCTGGCCAGAAAAAGCTCCCTGGGCACTGTGACAATTGTACAAAATGGATTTTCAGGACTTTCTGGCAAATTAAGTTTCAGATATCTGTTTCTATATGCAAAGCCCCAGACAAGTTCCCCATTCAATCCTCGGTCCCCAGCCACCCACTCTGAGTAAGGAATTTTAACAACTTCTGTCAAAGACAGTTCCCATCTTAACATGACAGTGGGTGAGAAACCCAAAGTGGTGAGACTACCTCCTCCCCAGTCTCACCCTATGAGACATGGTGTTTGCAGTTAAAAATACTCTTTCCCCTCCTCTCAAACATGGAAACTGTCCAGGGTCAGCCTCCCACACACTTCCACTCAATTTCTGACTCTGGTTATAAAACCTTGTGCCCAAAAATAGATTTCAAGGGGATTTCATAGACATGTTCTCAGGCATAATTGCAGTGTTCCTGCAAACTTTGGAGAAATTCAATTTCAGTCTCTGAACACACACTCTTCAAAGCCCTGCCCCCCAGGTATTAAGCGTCAGGAAAAGCTGTGATTGATTCCTCTCTCTTTGGTTCTCCCACAATGAAGGCAGGTATCAGATGCAGCTGTTCTCAACATGCTTCTGCCTCATTTGATTTCAGCTGTTCAACTCTGTGCCTACCTCCAAATTTCCCAGCCAGGGGTTTGCACACCTGCCTCGTCCTCGCTAGCTACTTGGCCTCCTCTGGCTCCTCTTGATTTTCCTTCCATACTCTGCCCTTCTCTTGCTTTGCTTTCCCAAAACAAAAGCATCTCCCTTACTTCTTCTGATCCCTTTTGTCATTGCAGCCTCCTTCTTCCACTCCACACAAGTGCAGGGTTTAGAACAAGAGAGCATGAGGGAAGTTAACTGGCACAACCCCCTTAGTTTACAGATGAAGCTTGGAGAGCTATGCTGGGAGGGATGAAGTCAAAGTCAAATATGGAAGTGGGGACTAAGGCAGAACTGAAACCCAGGACCCTCATCCAAGAGAGTCATCTCTAGATCTGGTTATCCACCAAGCTCTAAAACAACAGTAGCAACAATATCGACAATTATAATAGCTCCATTTATTAAATTCTTATTATATGCCAAGCACTGGGAACACATTTATCATTATCATTTTATAGATGGAAAAACTGAGGTATAGAAAAGGGAAGTGTCCTCTCCAAGGTCACAGCCACTGTCACTACCACTGTCACTACAAAGAATATGGCTCCACAAGCCCATCCTGAATCCTGGTATAAACACCTCATTCACTGGATTTTTCTCCTGCATTTTCACTGCACTTAGCCTTTTCTAGGTCCTCCTAACAGTTTCCAGGCTCCCCTTTCCCATTCACTCCACCACCCACTGGTCTTGGTGGGCCCTCTATGGCCACCACAGTCTCTTTGTAGAAGGAAGCCTGCATTTTCAGAAAAGAGCTGCTTTCTCAGACAACCCACTTCCTGGTTCTGTGGTATTAAACAAGCAACTCCACTCTCTGAGCTTTGGCTCCCCAATCTACAAAACGAGGATAGAACGATCCACTTCATAGAGACACAGAAAAAATGAGACAACATAAATATAAGTACAATGCTCGGCACAGAGTAGGCCATTGGTAATGAGCCTGCCTCAGGCCTAGCCAATGTCTTCACTGCCTCAAATCGTTCACACTGACATCCATTCTCTGAGTACACAAGTATTTTTCTTCACCACCCACTCCCACTCTTCATGTTATCTGGTCCCTAATAGAGCTCATCCTGCTTCTCTGGGCACCTAAACACACATTATTTCCCATGGAAGGTCCAGTCTGTGCCAGAGTCCAGGCCCCAATTCCACATTGTTTTTAGGTTCTAGTGTCTTTCCCACAACTAAATTGCAACATCTTAGAGGGCAAAGCCATTTTTATACTCTCTAAAATACCTTTTAAAAAACCACCCCACAAACTAAAACAGCATTGGCACTGCTGGTGCACAGAAAATCCTAAAAGTTCAGGGTCTGATGGAGTCTCTAGAAACTCTTACTGATCCATTTCACTCAACCAATATTTTCCTCAATATCTACCATATGCAAAGCCTTGTGCTAACTTGAAAAAATCAGGAGGAGAAATAAATCCCAACCCCTTGTCCTTTCAGTTTCCAGGCTAGTGGAGGAGGCAAGAGAGTTAGCACACAGTTGAGCATACACTGGGGCTATTACCTTTTTTTTTCCTGATTGACAGAGTCCTGACTGTGCCCCTAACTGACTCAGAGATACATCTTGGTCATTTTAAGTCCTTGGTCCTATTCTCTTGTCTATGATTGGTTAAGGCATGGCCATGTTACCCAACCCTAGCCAATGAGACACAAGTGGAACTTGGTTGGGGCTTCTGAGAAAGAAGTCTTCACTGATAAAAGAGACACAGAGATACCCTCTGCCTTTCCCCTTGCCCCCAACCCTAGGCACTGTGACATCCATAGGGAATCCTTGGGATAAAGGAAATACTTTTGGTTGATGATGGCAGAGAAGGAGGACAGAAAGACTGTGGGTTTTGATGGCACAGATAAGCTGTTGAATTACCTACCTGCAGAGTTTGATTAATGTGAGATAAGAAAGGGTCTTATTGTTTGTCAGTTAAGTCAGAGAAACCAATTCACTGAATCCAAAAGCAGACTCACCGGTTCAACACAATAGTTAGTGCTCTAGTGTTGGCCTGGAGAGCATCCTTTCTGAGGCTTGACCAGTTGTCTTGCTTTGGGGGATGGGTGCAATGGTGGGGGGTCATGAGGAAATGTTTTACAAAGAAGTCACATGTGACCTGTTTGTCCCTTCTAGTGCTAGCCTGTCAGATAAGATGGCTTTTGCAAGGAATGGAGGCATGAGCTAGTCCAGGGTGTGTGCAAAGAAAATATCAGGAGCTGTGGAAAAGCTCACATACTGTAAATGAAGACAATTGCTTCTTTTACTATATCATCTTCAGGTCTCACTTTGCTTCTCTGTAATATGGGGACAGAGGCCTTCCTTGCAAGGTGGTGGTGAGGCTTGAAGGGGACTATGAACACTGAAGTACTTGTAATTTCCCAGCTTTACATAAATCATAACTGCCATCTACATTTTGCCTTTGCCTGGGAGATGACTCGTCAAAAAACAGGCATTGGGGTCCTCTAAAACCAGCTCCCTCCATGTCCTACCTCCTCTTTTCACTCCTTCGCACCTTCCAGCACAGCTTCAATCTCCCTTTCATCTCTGTTCCTTCAGATCCTTTGCAGGTTTCCCTTAAGCCAGAAATGATTTCTCTACCTGATCATATCACAGCTTTCTTCTCTTTTCTTCTCAGGCAGCTTTTCCTGATTCAGAGACTCCACTTCTAGGAATTCATCCTCAGGAAATGCCTGGACACATTCCCAAGGGTCCACATACAAGAATATTCATCACAGTGTTGTCTATAATAGCAAAATTCTGGATACAACCTAAGTGCCTATCAGGAAGGGATCCATTAAATTAGTTATGGCAGAGCCACTTATAAAAGATGAAATAGAGTTATACTTATTGATATTTAATATGTCCATGCTCTATTACTGAATGAAAGAAAGGTACACAAAAAAATCTCATTATCTATTTACCTATCAGTCAAAGAGAAATGTTTGGAAGGATACTTGACAATATGTTAATGGAGGTTAGCCATTTTATGTCATTTTATTTAAGTTTTGCTTTCTTCTTTATACCTTCAATGCCATTTGAATTTTCTATAGTCATTATGTAATATATCTAAAATCAGGGGGGAAAATAACTTTTATTCTGAAAAGAGAAAAATAGAGAATTGCCACTAAGATCCACCTTCTTTGGGCAGTCTCACCTCAAGTTACATGTGACAGGACTGGAGACTTTGTACTAGTTCTACTAACCTGGAACCTCCTCCATGACACCTACCTCTGCTTAGAAACCTACTGTGGAGTGCTCACTACTATGCTAAGCCAAGGTCTAATAGCTAGAAAACTCACCTTGAATAGGAATTCACTCTCAGTCTTAATTACTCTTTCTGTGCCTCACAGAACAAGCACATACATTTGTCCCCCCCAACCCCAGCCACTCATCATGTGACAAGATGCCCTATTCTAGACAGAGCATGAGAAAAGGCCTGAAGATGTACAACCACATGGCACATGTCAAGAATGCTATGGACTTGCAGGCAGAGCATGGTGGGACAAAAGCAGAGGAAGCCAGGGTAAAACTGGAGAGGTCCACATATGCCATGCTAGGGAGCTTGGCCTCCTCATAGGACAGGGATTTTCACCTATTTTGTGTTCATAACATCTTCAAACACTAAAATTTTGGTATCACACTTGAAGAAATTAAAAGATTCACAAATATCTCTAAACAAGTTGTGATTATTTCAACTCACTCCCTATATGTATCAGTCAGGATGGGCCAGGTTATGCTGCAGTAATGAATAAGCTCAAAGTGCCATTGGCTTAAAGCAAAGGTTTATGTCTCACTGATGCTATATGTCCATTATGGATTGTCTGGGAATTCTACATCATTCTCACTCAGGAATCAGATTGAGGGAGGCTCTATAACTATGCTGCCTCAATTGCCAAGGGAGGAAAAGAGGAAAGTGCTAAACAGTGTACTGGTTCTTAGAGCTTCCACCCAGAAATGACACATGCCACTTCTTCTCAAAGTTCACTGGCAAAAATAAGACACATGGCTGCAACTAATGGCAAAAGAGGTGAGGAAATTCAATTTATCATGTGCCTAAAAAGGAAGAAACTAAAAATATTTCTATGTCACTAATAACTAACCAAATCCTACATTAAAAAGGGAGAGAGAAGAATGAAAGGAGGGTAAAGAAAAGGGCAAGGGAGAGAGATAGTGTTTATGATGCAGGCTTTTTGCTAAACACTTTACAGATCTTAATTCTTAAAACAATTCTGGGCACTACTTTCATTTTTGTTCTTTTACTGCTGAGGAAATGGAGGCACAGAGAAGTTAAACCATTTGCACAAAGTGACACAGCTAGTAAGACACCTGTCCAGAATTTGTTCCTAAGCACTCTTAACCATCATTATATTACTGAACAGTCAACACTGAATTACTACTAACAAAAACATTTAGTTATTTCAGAATTCAGCTGGTTGGTCTTCACACTGATTTGCTGAGAAAAAACTTCCTTAGTCTCATGTTCTTATTTACCCTTGATGGTAACATTTGGGAGATTCTGTTCAATGTGGTATATCTGCCCAATGCCAGTTTATCACACACGGTGCCTCTTATATCTCACCTACATATTGGACCCTATTTACATCTCTATTCCTCACAACACACCTAGTTTTATAATATGACCACTGGATGTTCACCTTAACAGTTTGTTTCCTCAAATAGCATAAAAAAAAGGATTCTTCGAGTTAATTGCATGTTGACAGCCCACCTGTGAGTTGTGGCTAACAGCAATCACTGCTTAAGCAAGGTAGCCTCATCCTAGGGTCTTGTTGTTAGGGGCGGGAGCAAGTACTATTTGTGTTTTATCCATTCAGCCAACATACATTTATTAATCACTTACTATGTACTAGAGCCTGAGGATGCAAAATTTAAAAAGACCTAATCAGTCCTACCTTCCAGGAAGCATAGTGACAATTGGGTAACAGATGCTGAAACCATTTCCTCTTTTTTGGTACTGCTTACTTTCCTTCATGTTCTCCCCTACAAGAGCCAGAGCTCTCCAACCTTCAACCTCCCAGCTCTATAAAACCAGAAAGTATCCGATAGCAACATCTTTATATCTGTGGGCTGGAAGTTGCTATTTATCGAAGTACATCATAAGCTTACTTGAAGACTGAAAGATACAGATATGTAAAAGGTGCTCTATAAGTTACAAGATGATGATGATAGTAGCAATAACAGCTGACATCTAGAAAGTGCCTACTGTGTGGCAAGCACTGTTCTAAGAACTTTACTTCTCTTAATTTCTGTCATTATTCAAAAAAGTTCCCATGAGGTAGGCACTACTAGTATCTTGTTATACATATGAGGAAATAGAGAGAGAGAGGGAGAGAGAGAGAGAGAGCTGAAGCCACTTACTCTTGATCATATGAACAACATTAAAAAATGATGGCAATGTTCTGACCAAGATGGCAGAGGAGACAAATGCTGTATTTACCTCCTCTCACAAATACGTTAAAATTACAACTAAACTATAGAATAAGCATCACTTGGAGTTGCCTGAAGTCTAGCTGAATGGAAGTCCTACTGTGTGGGGACACAAAGAAGAGGCCTCCTCGAGACTGGTAAGAGAGAGAGAGAGACATGAAAGGGGCTGGTCCCACACCTGCGTGTGATGGTTGAAATCAGGAGAAATATCTTAGCTGCAGAAGTCTCATTGAGGAGTGAGGGGACCCGGCCCCAGGTTCCAGTGCTGGGAAGTGAAATTTTTGGCCATGAAAACCAGGAGAGATTGTGACTGAATGAGACAAAGGTCCTCTGGAGTAGTGGAAGTGCCTCTTAAAGGGCCAATGTGCAGACTTACTTGCTGAACTGACTGACTCACTCTTACCTCCAGTGTTAGGGTGGCAGCTCGAAAGGTGCCAGGGACATACAGGGAAGAACTGAGTTATCTGGCTTCAGGGAGATGGTTAGAGGGGCAGCTTTCTCCCAGACAGAAGTGTTGGCAGGGGGCCATTGTTCTTTTGTCGAGCCCTTTTCTTCCCAGCTTGCAGACCTAGGCAGCAGCCATATCTGAGTCTCCAGCAATGTATTTATAACTACGTGCCCTACCCTGGAGATTCTGAGACTCTGCCTCTCCCAATGTGAGGGCCTTCCCAAGCCATTTCCAGTGAATTTTCCAGACAAATGACCTGTCTTGGCTTATGCTACGGACTTTTCTAAAATCTCTCGAAGGTTCACAAAACTTAAACAAGCAGCATCTGGCCTTGGTGTGTAATACACCTCAAGATGAACAGCCCCAAACCTGGCACTAGCAGTAGCCAGACTGTTTGCAGTTTGGCCTCTTGAGGCACTTCCAAGCCCAGCTTAGGTGGTGGTCACCTGTGGATTGCTTGGTGACTCATGCCAGGTGACCACAGGCAGGGCACAGGCTGCAGCTGAACTTGGCCATTAGGAGGGCCCCTTTCAAGAGGCCCTGGCCTGCACACCTGGTAACCAGCTTCAGTCTGAGCCAGAGCACCACTTGGGGTCACATCTGAGGATGACACACCCAGGGGTAGACAAGACAGGCAGTAGAGCCCTGCTAAAGTGAACCCTGCTCTATAGGGTCAGCCCCTGCACAACAGCTCCTCCACGGGTCACAGTCAGTACCACAACCAATTAGCCTGAGCGTCAAACCCTCCCACTGATGAATAAACAACAACCCAGGTTCAATTACAACATGAGGGCACATACAACCCATACAAGTGACATACCTGGAGCACCTGGGTCAGGTGACCAGGGAAGACTGTGCCACTAGGCCCCCAGCACAACTACTACATAGGCCACTCTACTAAGACCTGGCGACATAGCAGCCCTACATTAAAACAAATACAAGTAGGCAGCCAAAATGGGAAGACAAAAAAACATGTCTCAAATGAAAGAACAGAACAAAATTCCAGAAAAAAAAACTAAACAAAATGGAGACAAGCAATCTACCAGATGTAGAGTTCAAAACACTTGTCATAAGAATGTTCAGTGAACTTAGAGGGAGAGTAGAACTCAGTGAGAACTTTAACAAAGAGAATACATAAAAATGGAGATAAAAAGCATGAAAAGAACTATTCAGAAATGAAGAATACAATAACTGAAATAAAGAATACCTTAGGAAGAATTAACAGTAGATTAGATGAAGAAGAGGATCAAATCAGAGATTTAGAAGGTAAGGTAACAGAAAACATGCAATCAGAATAGCAACAAGACAAAAGAATCAAGAAAAATGAGGTAGTTTAAGGGAACTGTGGGACAGTATCAAGCATACTAACATTTGTATCGTGGGGATACCAGAAGGAGAAGAGACAGCGCAAAGAATTGAAAACTTATTTCAAGAAATAAAAACTATGTAGGAAATAGATACATAAGCCCAGGAAGCACAGAGAATCCCAAACAGATGAACCCAAAGATGTCCACACCAAGACATATCATAATTAAAATGCCAAAAGTTAAAGACAAAGAGAATCTTAAAAGCAGCAAGAGAAAAGCAGTTACCTACAAGGGAGCTCCCATAAGACTGTCAGCTGATTTCTCAACAGAGACTTTGCAGGCCAGAAGGAATTGACAGAAAATATTAAAAGTGATGAAAAGCAAGGACCTACGAATAAGATTACTCTTCCCAACCAAGTTATCATTCAGAATCAAGGGACAGATAAAGAGCTTCCCAGACAATAAAAAGCTAAAGGAGTTCATCATCACCAAGCCAGAATTACAGGACATGTTACAGGGACTTCTTTAAGAAGAAGAAGATGAAAAAAAGAAAAAAAATATTAAAAATGTGAATAATAAAATGGTAGTAACTACATACTTAGGAACAATTAAAATATGAATGAATTAAATGCTCAAATAAAAAGTTAGGGTGGCTGCAGAATGTAAGGAACAAAAAGAACAAACTATACAAAAACAGACTCATAAATATAGAGGACAATCTGGTGACAGCCAGAGGGGAGGGGAGTTGGGTGGCTGGGAAAAAGGGGTGAAGGGTTAAAGAAGTATAAATTAGTAGTTGATAGATGGTCATGGGGATGGGGAGCCTAGCACAGAGAATGAAGTTAGCATTAATCTTATGGCTAGGTGGAGAGCCAGAGGAGAGAGCAATTAGGGGGACTGGTTTATAAACTATATAAATTTCTAACTACTGCACTATAAAGTTGAAACTAGTAATAAAATAAAAATTTTAAAAACAGAGGATAGCTGAATGGATAAGAAAACAAGACCCTTACATATGCTGCCTATAAGAGAGTCACTTTAGATCCAAAGACAAACATAGACAAAAGTAAAGGGATGGAAAATATTTCATAAAAATGGAAACAAACAAACAAAGAAAGTTGGCATAGTAATACTTATACCAGACAAAAGAGACTTTAAAACAAAGAGTGTAATGAGACAAAGAAGGACCTCATAATCTCATTTCCGGATATTTATTTGAAGTAACCCAAAACACTACTTTGAAGGGACAAGTGCATCCATCCATATGTTCACTGCAATGTTATTTACAATAGCCAAAATATGGAGGCCACCTGGGTATCCATTAATAGAAAAGTGGATAAAGAAGAAGTGGTACATATATACAATGAAATATTACTCTATCATGAAAAAGAATGAAATCTTGCCATCTGCTACAACATGGATATATCTAGAGGGTATTGTGCTGAGTGGAGTTAAGTCAGATAGAGAAAGGCAAATAGCATATGTGGAATCTAGAGAACAGGATAAACAAATAAAAAGAAATAACTCATAGACCTAGAGAAGATTTTTATGGTTGTCAGATTTTTATGGGTGAGGGGATAGCTGAAGCAGGAAGGGATTGAGAGGTACAAACTGGTAGTTACAAAATAGTCATGGTGATGTAGAGTATAGCATGGGGAATATAGTCAGTAGTATTATAACTATGTATGGTGTCAGATGGGTACTGGATTTATTGGTTTCAGATAGATACTGGATTTAAGTTATATAAATATCTAATCACTGCGTTGTACATCTAAAATTAATATAATATCATATGTCAACTATCATTGAAGAAAATATATATAAAATTTTTTTTAAATAAAGTAATGGCGCCAGGACTGTAAGCCAAGCAGGTTGGCTCATAAGGGAGATGCTGTTGTATACAGACTATTTTCTCTTTACACATGATCAAACAGTTGTTGCTGTTGTTGTTTTCTCCTTCTAAGAGATTTTCAATTCTTTGGAACTAGTATTAACTTTGGGGGAAAGGGGAATAAATTTGTGCTGTTTTAAGCATCTCAGTTTGTGGTAATTTGTTATAGCAGCCCTAGGAAACTAATACAGTCATACACTGAACATCTACTATGTTCCAGACGCATTGGGGATATGACTTTAAATGAGACAGGAAATCATACCCTAATATGTTCACAGTTTGGTGAATCTTGCTTAGTTATAACTTTGCTCTATAAAAAAAGTAAATAGTAACCAAGAAGTGGTTTGAGTAGCAGAAGACAACAATTCTAGTTCCTATGGAGCCCCCTTAATATGCTGTGTGACCCTAGAGAAGTTGTTTTATCTCTCTGGTCCTATCTTTTCACTTTCTGTGAAATCAAGGAATTGGCCTTCTCAATACAGGGCCCTATGTGACTGCATAGGTTACATGCTCTTTCCTCCCTCTCTGCCTTCTATAAAGTTCTCCTCTGCTTATCAAATGTTTCTAGCCTGATTTTTCAATCCCTAGGCCTCAATATTTGACCCCCTTTTTTGAGTTCTCTATAAATGGATTCAAATTTTTCGATACCATAAATCTTTAATAATTCTACTTCATTGAGGAGAGAGAAAAGGAGGCCAGTCTAAATTAATGAAAAGTCTGAGAAATAAGACATTACTAACGAAATCCAGTTTTATTACTTTCATATTTATATGGTGACAGAGGTGACATAGGAAGGAAGGAAGGGGAGAAAGTTAGACTTCTTTGGATGTGATTTAACATAGAGAAAATATTTAACTTATAATGAGCATATTCCTTGTTTGAAAATAATGCTATTAAAAAACCTCTCCCTTAAGTAGGTTAATATTTCTCTTGTCAGCAATCACTTTGCCTGGTAAAACCTTTTTGCTGCTACAGATGTTGGTAAATTTCTTCTGCAGTGATTCCATATAAAAAAACATGATTTCTCTGACCTTGAAAGCAATCCATAGTATAGATCGGGCCACAGAAAACCTTGTCAAAGGGAAATCCCATACAACAAATTCTCTCTCTGCTCCTGGCCTAGCCCCATCTCAGAGCTCATCGAGTGTCATAGCACACCACTCTTGGACTTAATCTTCACTTGCTCCTACTGTTTCAGACCTAACTCGTGTCCATTCACAACTGGATCCAGACCTATTTTGGGACAGTATCCCCAAACAGTCCACTTACCCCATACCTCAAAATCTTAGCAGCCTGGCCCTGGACTGACCTCCGTTTAACCTGCACAGTCTGTCAAAATCCTAATTCATATCTCGAGCTCCAGGTCAAAGTTCCCCTCCTTCCCAAAGCTGCCTCTAATTTTTTCAGGCAGAATCTGTACCTGTCCTCCCCTTACTCCCAACAGCACATCTATGACAGCACTTGTGTTCCTGCCTAACAGTAGTCTGTGTGCCTCTTTCAGAGAGAAAGAGAGTGCCCTAGGGCCCAGTGTCTCACCCATTTCTGGTGAGACAGGGCAGCCCAATGGTTAAGTAGAAGAAGTATCCCCGGCTTTACTAGTAATCAGCTGCACACAGATATTAAACCAGCTTCTCAGTACTGTGAGGATTCAAGTGGATGATAACCTGAAAGTGCTTAGCACAGAGCCTGGCAAAAAGCAAGATCAAAACATATTAACAGTTCTCCTTGAACACTGGTATAGAAACATGTGGTCACAGGATGGACATGCATCCCAGTTTGGCTGAACGGTCCTGCTTTATTCCTGTGGTCCTGGTGTTATTATTAATAATGTTCTTTCTTATTCTCAAAAGTGTCTATTTGGATAACAAATTATATGGTCACCCTAGACAGTTGGAAGGAGGTCTGTTTAATTTACCAGTGTCTCCAGCACATAAAATAGTGTTTAGCACATATTTAGTACTTAATAAAAATTTGTCAAATGAATGAATCTGTCTCCAGTGCCTAGCAAGTGACTGGCACCTGGTAGAAGCTTCATAACTGCCAAATATGGCTAATCTCTGTATTTCCAAGTACCTCTTGGCTTAGAAAAGGCATGAATCAAGGCTTGGTGAGTAAATGAATGAATGAATGAATAAGCCTCCTCCATCTCCTTTTTCGTCAATAGTACCTATGGAGGAAGCAATGCCACCTCATAGAGGTAGGGAGAACAGTGAGTCAGATGGAGGAGGTGAGGATGATGCCCTTTCCAGTAGACTGTGTGGAGATGGAGTCTCTTCCTGGGTCTACAGCAGAGCCCTGTCTTCATTTCCCAGATAGAAGTTAGGAACTGGTTTCCCCATGGAAGCAGCAGAAAGCCACAGTCTAGCCCAGTCAGTGGATCCAGCAGGCTCTCAAGTGTGCTGGAAGATTTGGCTCCACCCAACAATACATATAAAGCACATATGCTCAGAGTTCCAGGGATGAACCCACCGAAATCTAGGTGTCAGAAGCAGAATGAAAAGGATGGGAACGATTTTTTCCCTTCTAGGCTCAGAAAGGAAATTTTTGTTGTAGCCCAAAATTTCTGGACACAGACCATGCACTAGGCATGATGGTAAGAACTTAAAGAACATTAACTCAGCCATCAGAACAGCCCTGTGAAGTAGTTTCCCCCATTTTATACATAAAGAAAGTGAGTCAGAGAGGGGAAAAGAGTTGCCTGAGGTTATACAGCTAATAAGAGACAGAATGACCCAGAGCCAAACATCCCAGGTGTAGGAACCAAACAGGAGGCCTCTCCATCCCTCCCTAATCCATTATAAGAAAGTCCAGTTCTTGTTCCTCTGGGGCTGGCTGTGTGACCTTGAGACTGGCTCACCCTCTCTGGGCCTCACTTCTCTTTTCCAAGGCTAATGTTCTAGAAGGCCAGGACACACCCCAAAGCCAGGACATCCCTTCCTGCTGAGACCACAGGGCATAAGGGTAAGTCCAGGTGTCCAGGAACATATTGGTCCACCATAGGGACTTGGGCCCATTTTCTGAAGGAGCCTTTGCTGCTGGGCTGAAAACCAAGCTGTAGATCTGAGAGTCCAATAGAGTGTGGGGCTTCAAAGCTCTTGAGTGATAATGTGGGATTACCCACCTCTCCTCACTCCTGCATGGTGCTTGGAGAAAGGCTATGGGTAGGATGAAGGACTCCAGGAAAAGGTGAGGCCAGAGATGAGGTGAGCACCCGGTGGAGGGTCCTCCAGCTCGCTTGGGCTCTTAGAAGCTTGGAAACTACCTTTGGGGAGAGAAGAAGCCCCCAACCCACTGCGCACAGTTCTGATCATGTCCCTGGCTTGCAGGAATCTGGGACTGGATAAAGGAGAGGGGTTAACACTGGGAGGAAACCAGGCAAAGAAGTCAGAGCCAACTGGGAAGAAGAAAATTGGGGGGGTTTCTAGCACCCTAGATACCCCCCAGTTCCGGGGCTGTTTCGAGCCCGGAAAGTTTGCGCGCCCCAGGCAGGCTACGTGCCCCCTCCCTGCGTCCTCAGGTTCCTGGTCTGCAGGCGCCCACCCCCGCCCGCCCCGCCCGGCGCCTGGTGCCCGCTCAAGGTCACTGCTGACAAGGCGCCAGCTGCACCAGGCGAGGGAACCCCGGACGCGCACCGGCTTGGGTTCTGGCCCGGCAGGGATCCGCGAGGCCAGGCACCTATGGAAGGGAAGCTGGCAGGGAGGGAGATAAAGACCGAAGGAGAGGGGAGGAGGCCCAGAGCCCCGGGCCCGGCGCCACTGCCTCACCTGCGCCGGATCTGCGAGCGAGATGCTGCCGCTGCCGCTGCCGCTGCCGCCGCCACTGGTGCGCGCCCGGCCCGGCCCGGCCCCGCTGCGGCTGCGGCTCCTCTGCCGCGGCCGCCCCGCGCTCGCCTCGCCCCGCGGCCCCGCCGCCGCCTGCCTGCCTGCCTCCCTCCCTTCGCCGCCGCCTCTGCCACCGCTGCACTGCGCTCTACCCGCCTCCCTCCCTTCCTCCCTCCCTTCACCGCTCCCTCCTCCCCCGAGCGTCCCCTCGCAGCCCTCCCCAAACTCCGTACCGAGAGCGCCTGGCGGGACTGGAGCTCGCTGTCCAGCCGGGGTTCTCCTCCACGTGTATATGGGCGGCCCGGGGCGGGGTCTCTGGCCTTTCCCAGACGCCTTCTCCGGGTACTTCCACCAACACCAGCCCCCTACCCTACTCTACTCCCACCATCAGCCCTGTCCTTGGAGGCACCCCTCCCCACCCTTTCCTTTGGGTCAGGGTGCCCTAAGTCCCCCGTCTCCTCAATACAACTGGAGCCTGTGGCTAGGGTCTCACATGAAGAGGTGAATTGAGCTGTGAAGCCGCCCGCATATGGGGAGACCTAGCTTTGGGGTACTCACTCTGAGAAGGATGGGGGTAGGGTAGAGGCACCTGTTGGCCCCCAGCCTCCAAGCTGGCCTGGCCAAGGGCCTAGAGGAGGCAAGAGAGAGAGTCCCTGCCTGAGGAGAAAGGCAAAAAACCAGGAGCACATTGAAAGCACCCCCTCCCCACGCCCCAAAGCAGGCTTCCCCTCCTTGGCACAGGACTTGAAAAGGTTGCTGAAAAGCCTTGCTCCACCAGGAAGCTGGGCCACCTGACTCCCAGCGCCTTGGTCTGCTCCATGCTATCAATTAATCATGCCCACTTGCTTATTTATTTATTGGCTTTATAAAAAACCAAATGCACTGCTCTGCTAGCAGGAAGAGAGAAGAAAATGGGCCCCCATGAGGGTGGCAGGCAGAGTGGGGCTGCCCACGGTAACTCCCCTCCCCAGGCCTTAGTTTTGGAAATGAAAAGCCAGGGCCTGGGGAGATGCTGGGCTCTGGGTGTCTGGAACTCCTGCTTTTCCCTGGGAATGGCTGGGAACTTGCCACCATTCATGGGGACAAAATTCATTACGGCCTGTGCTCTGCAGCATGGGAAGGGGTAGAGGATATTCACTCTTGGGGACTTAGGCATTGTAGGAAGAGGGGAGCCTGGCAGGTCAGAAGCAAATCCAGCAGGTGTGAGAGGAGGTATCTCCCAGCTCTTCTTGGCTCAGAGCACACCATTCTCACTGCTCCACACCTGGCTTGGCAGGCAGCTCGGCAACTTTTGCTAGGGCACTGTCATCTCTCTGGGTTGCCCAGGGGACATCTCTGTGTGGGTGCCCACCTTCCCCGGCTAGCTAATGACACTGCAGTGCCTCCCACCTTCCCCGGCTAGCTAATGACACTGCAGTGCCTCCAGATGGCCAGCTCCAGGTACTCCCATCACCAAGTCCTGGCTGATGGAGACCCTGCAGTCCCCCATGGAATCTGTTCTCTGA
Source organism: Macroglossus sobrinus (assembly GCA_004027375.1). Lineage (NCBI taxonomy): Eukaryota > Metazoa > Chordata > Mammalia > Chiroptera > Pteropodidae > Macroglossus > Macroglossus sobrinus. The sequence continues at coordinate 185,351 of PVKZ01002374.1, forward strand.
CCTCTGTTGAAGGGCTCTCCTTTAGGCCCCAAACACCTCTCTTCTGGATTCTCACAGTGTCATCCTCTCTGCTCTATCTTGCTGCCATGCTAGCCTTCATGAAGCCAGACACGGATCAAGTCCACTCCTGCTCTAAAACCTTTCATAGCTCTTCAGTGCCCTTAGAAGCTCTATAGCCTAGGGCTGTCATTCAAGGCATTTCATGCTCCGGCTCCAAATGCCCTTTCTACATCTTTCTCACCTTGGTTCACAATGCCCCTCCTGGATATACATTTAGGACTATACCATGTCTGTGTCTTCCTTCTGTTCCTTGAATGAAAATGCCTTTCTCCCCCTCTCAGTCTTTGCCTGGTTATAGTGTCAAGGCTCAGCTTTAGTTACTACCCCTTTTGTGAAAACTTTAGAAATCAGCAAGTAAGTTGAAAAGGCAGAAGGAATGGTCATGAAAAACTACAAACTGTGAGGCAACTCAGTGCAAAAGTGAGTGGTGTCTCAAAAGACTTTATGATAAAACTCATCAGCTATGTGATCTTGGGAATACCCTCAACCTCTCTGAGCCTTTCAGTTCATATGTTAAAAGGGTGGTAAATTCTATAGCCTCCTTGAGGATAAGGACTCAGCAAATGGTAGCTCTAATTATTCTTGAGCACCTAGAGCACCTAAGGCTCTAGGATCTGCAAGGATGACTTGGTAGAGATTTGAAGGCCAACAGAAGTTGCAAACTCAAATGCCTCTAAGAATCAGGCAATACTGAATGAGATTGGTTGGTTCTGACTGATGGCTCTCCCCCCTGGGATCTATTAATAAAGAAAAGCAACAAATGTGAGGTAACAAATAGCAGCTGACACTGGCTCAGTTTGGGAGATCATAGGAGTGGTGAGGACTGTGCTATCTGCCCTGTTAAATGGGTACAGCCTCAACTCAGCTCTACTCAAATGTGGCCAGGCAGGAATACGGTAGTTTTCTATTTTCAAGAGAAGTTGGACATCTGGAATTTTATATGAATGCTCCTCTTGACCTTTAAATGCCAACCAATTTTTAAAAATTTAAAACCCTGAGAGGGCTGAACACAATATAGCTGTGGTAGGTCTTTGGCCAGCAGGCTGGCAGCTTATGACCTCTGGATTGGCAGGAGGAAGATCAATGTTATCTATTTACCCACAGACACACACTCCCCCTTCTCCTCTCTCTAGCAGCATGTGGTTATGTCTACCTTAAAGGCACAAAGGGTCATGGGAATGGAATGGAAGTAGCTGACAGGTTGGAGGGGGCGTATCAGCTAAGGCACTGGGGTTAGAACTAGAGCAGATGGCCTACTACTGCACTTGGAAACTTAAACAAGCCACCTCTCCACACTGAGCCTCAGTTCCCTCATCTGATAATGGATAAGGGAAGGGGGAGGAATTACTCAGATGTGGCAAAGTTTATGTGAAGTGATGAGCATGTGAGAAGTGAGGAAACAAGAGGCTACACTGACAACATGGAAGCACATCTGGTAGTGAGGGAGCATTAACAATCTGGACACCCAAGAGAAGTCCCATTCCTTTAAAAACAGGACCTTGACAGACAGACTCCTGAAACTTGAAACTTCTTAAAGGATGGAACTGGTAGCAAATTATAAGGGAAACGGCCTCTTCGCTCTGCCAGATGAAGAAGACATGAAGTTACTGGCGCCTGGCATGACATCTCTTGAGTTCATAAGAAGAAGAGAAAGAAGCATAGGTCTCTGCAGGCCTGTTAGAGAGGCAGGGGACAAAAATGGCCAACAGCAAAACTGAGAATGACTGTGTGATCCCAGGGCCCCATGAAAGTCCCTCAAAAGTGGTTTTGATGGGATAGGATTAAAGCTGATTATTTTCCAATTCCTCACAGTGACCATGTCTTACCCTTTTAGTCGCAATCATGAAATGCACACATGCCAAACGATCATCCTACTAAGTAAAAAGGAGGAGACATATAAATAAATTGATGAGCAAGACATTTATTCGATAGAAGCCACCCTGAAAACAATATTCTCTACGCTGTATTTTTACCTTATGTACCAGGAGAACTTGTTATCAGAATCTCTAAAGAGATTCCTGGGGCTGACTCATATCTCCAGGATTGGAATCTCCAAGAAAAGGAGGTTGGAAATGTGTATTTGACACCCACCCCCAACTAATGATATAGAAAGTTGGGCTGACTCTGAGCTGAGAATATAAAAGGAAAAGAAAGAAGCCAGATGCCTCTGATTAAGGAACTCTAAATGCAGTCAGGAAAACCAACTCCCCCAATACAAGCAGGCCAACATACTTGAGGCACCAAGTGCCACCAATGGAGACTTAACAGGAATTTCCTTGGGAAGACATAAGCAGAGAGAACACTCTACCCTACATATTTCAATTCCTGTCAGAATCTTTTACAATAACAATGCTCCCAAGTTTCACTTGTGCAGTTTTAAACTTAAATGAGAAGGAAAAACACCAAGTGCCAAGGCAGACTGGGGGAGGGACAATTAATTCTCTAGACAGCAAATGAGAAAGACTTCAGAGGTGGAATTTTAGCTGGGTTTTGAAGCAAGAGTGCAAATGACAGAAAAAGCTAAATTCTATTAAGTGTTGATGACTATTCTTAGTATTTTACATATGCTGATTTCATCCTCTTAACAATCCTATAAAGTATTTGTTAGCAGGTGTTATTATGCTCTATCCTGCCCTCTGCTGAGCAGGTGCACTCAGCCCCTAGCTCTGTGGCTGTAGTTTTTCCTACCCACACCCTTCTGAGGATATTGTCTTTGGCTAATGGGAACCACCAAGTGTCAACTACCTCTAAATATCATGCACCAGAATGCCTGTTTCAAGCTCTGATTCTAGGGAACCAGGCCTCAGATCATTTTCTTATCCCCATTTTTCAGTTGAGCAAATGAAGGCACAAGTTAGCTGAGACACTTATTTAGAAAGAGGAAGAGCCAGGCTGGCTGCCTCTTTCTCCATCCTCAGAAGGACTTCTCTAAGAGGAGCAGGGAGCGGGAGCAAGAGCATGTCAGAGAGAGACAACAGAGATGGGGGATGAGAACACAGAAGCTAGGGGTTTGACATGGCTGGAATACAGGTGTGTGAAATGAGACAGGAGAGAGCAGGAAAGAAAAAGACTATAGAAGGTCCTGGGTCCCATGCTAAAGATTCATCCATTCATTTATTTGACATGTGTGTACCTACGGTGAGCCAGGCCTTTGCATGGTATGCAGGATTCAAAGATGAATGCATACAAATCCTTTTCCTCCAAAAAGGCTAGTAATGTGGGAAGGGGGTCAGGTAGGGATAGGTCCACACAAGCTCAGGTTTGCAGTAGACCCAAATGCTCAGGCAAACAAAAGTGGGTAATTTTAGCCAGGTTCCATAGTGAGAGGAGGTTGGCACAGAGATAGAGGGAAGATAGAAATAAAAGGAATGTGTTCAACTCCACTTCCCATGAACAACAACGACCCTTGGGCTGAACATAGATCAGCATGGCAAGGGGGGATGAGATTGATTTCTCCTATGTTAAGATGAAATTTAACACGGACCAAGAGCCTGTTCTGTACTGTAGTTCTACAGATCCAATCCCTCAAGTTCAGATGGGGGATTTCCATTTGACTTGGAAGCCAATTATTTGATGAAGAATGCTGGGGATTCAAATTGACTATGGGTTTAGTATATGCCAGGAGTGGCTGCTGAAAAAGCTAATGCAGTTAGAGGCAGGAAACCCTGTCATGTCAGGAACTGTGGAAAATGCCTGGGAGAGAGAGGAGGGTTGTCAGGCCACATGAATGGACTGTGATGTGTTCTTTGGGCCTCCAGAAGGTAGAATAGGGCCACCCAGAGATCAGACTACAGCCCTAACAGAGATGAGCTTCCTGCAGAGCTAGGCTGAACCCCCTGACTGACTCAGAAAGTGCTCCAGGGAATCTCTGGGCCTTCTTCCAGCCTGGACCTTGAAGGATATTAGGACCCCAAGAAGTGAAAGAAAGAGTGGGGGAGGACAGCCCAGGAAAGAGAGAAGGGCTTTTCTCCTATGAATATATGGTCTTTAAATGTCATCTTGGGAAATAATGCAGCAACCTTCTTTTTCTGTATGACATTTAAAAAAGGTGCTGGCTAGTGCCCCACTACATTCCCTTGGCAAACATATGAGACTCTTTGCCAGATAACTCTGTCTGATTATAGGAGCCTCAGCCCACATGTGGGGCAAGCCAGACCTGCTGGAGTGTTAATACCCCAGAAGCAGCCCTCAACAAGCCACCGAGGGGAGTTGGTATGTGAGTTCTCCAATCCCCTCACCTTTCAAGCAAGAGAACTTTGTGAGCCTGCTAGTCTATACCAGGTCCCAGATGACGAGAGGGAGTCACCTCCGGTTGCCATAGTGGCAAGCTGCTTGATGACACACTTCTGCAGGCTTCCTTCCCTTTCCGGCCGCATTTCCCTCTCCCCTACTGGTTTTTCCTGGAATCAACTCCCAAAGGGACTACTTGAGCTTGAATTTTGGTCTCAGGATCCATTTTGGGGAAAACCCAATCCAAGAAAGTATCACAGTTAAACATATGGATTTTGCAGTCAGAGGGCTCAGGTTCAAGTTCTAGTTCTGGCCTTTACCTGGACCAAATACTTAAATTAATTTCTCCAAGCCAATGTTGCCTTATGTTTAAAATGAGGGTGGGGTAATAACTGTATCTACCTCATACATTTCTTGTGATCATTTGTTAATTCCACAAATAATCATTAATCACCAACTGTGTACCAGGCAGTGTTTTAGGCTCTATGGATACAGAAGGGAACAAAGACCACATTTCTGAGCTTGTAAAGTTTACATTAGTGAGAAAATCAGATACTAAGTAAACAATACAATATTAGGCAGTGATAAAAAACCAAGGGGAAAATGAAGCTGAATAGAGAATGACTGAGGTTATTTTAAATGTTAGTAATTAAAGGAGATAATTCACACAAAGTATTAAGCATATTGTGTGGCACACAATAAACATTTAATAAATTTTTGCCAATAAAATCGTCACCATCATCCTCATTTTCACTTTCTCCCCCCTCCCCACTCCCGCCATTTCCTCATTGAGTCAGTTTTGTGTGTGTGTGTGTGTGTGTGTGTATCCTTCCCCAATGTAAGACCCTCTGCTAGGTGCTAGGGATACTTTAAGACAAATAACAATAAATATTGTTAAATATTTATACCCTGAAATAAGCACTTGTAAGGGAAAATTATGAGCACTATGAGAGAAGGAAGTGGGTAGGTTTGTGCAGTCACAAAAGCCTCTCTTGATGAAGGTGATGAAGAAGTGCTTGGGCTAAAGACTAGAGTTAACAACATGCTGAGGTGAAAACATTCAGGAGAGAGGAGGAGCATGTATAAAGATTCTGGGGTTGGGGAGGAGCAGGACAAGAGGGAGGCCATTCTACCACTTATTGTGTCAATCAATATGTCAATCTGTTTTAAGCATTTTCTAAGTATATCACATTAAGCCTCGAGCAATTCTTTGAGATGAGTACCTCATATATTTAATACTCAAAGAATCTGAGAGGCAAAATAACTTGCCAAATTTATTTTGTCAGTGGTGAAGCCAGAATATGAACTCAGATCTTTCTGACTCCAGTACCAAACTAGAATAGCAATCTCTTTCTTAAAAGCAACAGGGAACAGTGATTCAAAATGTTGCTGTTAGGGGAAACTGGATTCCAAAAAGTACCCAGGGCCTCTCTGCTCCTTCTTGCAATTGCATGCAAATCTACGATTATTTTAAAATAAAGAGCTTAAGTAATTAGAAAAAAAGCAATAGCGGGCCATTGACCTAATCAGAACAGCATTTTGAAATGATCCTATTGGCTTCCCTGAGGACCAGAGGAAAGCAATGAGGAGGCATTGAAATGATGCAGGTGAGAGATGCCTCTGGCTTGGATCCCACATGTAACAGTGGAGGTGGTGGGAAATATAGGGAATTAGAGATGTTTGGGAGTTTTGTGGTGACTCGCCATGGGAATGAGAGAGAAGGAGAAGACAGTGAGGTTGGTAGAAGGTCAGAGAACCATGCTCTGGGTCCTAATTCTCAGCCCTGTGACTAGCTTCTCAGGGACCTGGAGTGTTGTCACTTCTGTGAGGCTCAGTGTTGTCACGGGTAAAATGAATGAGGTAGACTAGACAGGCTCAAAGTCCACCTTAGCTTGAGAAATGTCACTTTGTGCTACCCTTTGTATCAGAAACCCAGAAAGACCACCCAATGCACACCCCATATTTAATGCCATACTGTTGAGTTTTTTTTCTGTGTCCACACAGGCTCCCTACTGAAAATGATGCTAAGGACAGATAGGAGCTATCTTGGTGACCCCTGGAACCTGGCATAGGGTCTGATATGAAGATGGGCTCCAGAAATGTTTGCTAAATGCTGGGCAGCCCTTAAAGTGGCCTGATGTTTAAAAAGAACTGATAGCCAGGAACTGGCCCAGACTTGCAAAAATATCTCTAAGGTCAACAGAAAAAATGTTTTTTTTCCATTGCAGAGTCTTCAGGGTGGAGTAGACACCAAAAGCAGGGCAAAGTGCCCTTATTGTCATGTTGACAGAAGAAAGAATAATGAGACTCCAACTCTACTTTCTCCACAAAGGGAGGGAACCTCCTGCTGGACATGGAACAGTAGGGTCAATGGGCTTGAAGTCCAAGAGAAGAGAAGGGAGGCCAGTTCCCAGGGGCTCTTGAGTGTCCAGGGTCTAAAGTAGAGAACCAGACCTGAAAACACAATCGAGTTCATTACAGAGCCACCAGCTGGGACTTGAGACATCTGAGGGCACTCTGGGAGGCCGGGGGCATGGAAGTTGTATCTTTATTTTTATACAAGGAAAAATGTGATATCCAGGATTCTCTAGCCTTGTATGCTTGAAGGCTGCCAATAGGACAAGAAGGATGAATGTGGTGCTGGTGGCTTACCCCATGCTAGGCCCACGCAAGCACTTTAGGTTCATAGTCATTGAGGGCAAGGCCCTGTTTTTAAGGAGCTCACAGTCTGTTGGGGTTCAGAGACATATGGTGCATTAAGAGCAGAGGGGAAGGGAGGTTTTATTTGTTTAAAGGTATTTTAGAAAGCACCATGGAGGAGGTAGATTTAAATCAGATTTATACCATAAAACCTCAATCATTAAGCCAATGTGATACTAGCACATAAAGAGACAGGCATCTCAATGGAACAAAGTAGAAAGTCCAGAAATGGCTCAAATCTATACAAGAGATTGGTACATAATAAAGGTAACATTTCAAATGAGTGGGGGCACAAATGCACTTACTAATAAAAGGTGTTGAGAGGAAGGGGTAATTTTTTGGGAAAATGTGTGAGTCAGATCTATATACCACACCATAACCAAATTGATCAAGTGGACTAAAATTCAAATTTAATGGTAAAAAACATGATCCCATAAAGTATCAAAATAAAGCTTGGGCAAATTCCTTTAAGATTTTGGAATGGGCAAGGTCTTTCTATCACTCAAAATCTAAAAGCCAGAAAAAATAACATTGGTGAATCTGAATTTATCAAAATTTAAAAAATATTTTAAATTTCTATGTGGAAAAACAAAAACATAAGCAAAATCACGAGACAAATGACAAATTGGGAAAAAAAATGTATCATATCTCAGACAAGAGTTAATTGCCGCACTATATAATGAGCATTTAGAAATCAAGATGGACAAAACAGTGACATAATAAAAATGGGCTGAGGACATGAACAGGCAGTTCCCCCCAAAATAAACCATTTACACAATGATGGAACATTTATACAATGGAATACTTTGCCGCTGCACAAAAAAGTGAGAAAGTTCCATATACAATGATTAGGAAAGAGCAGCAGGCTATGAAATGAAAAAAAGCAAGATGCACAACAGTCTATATCAGTCTATGTATCACTCCATCTTTTTCAAAAAATGGATTTTAGGTATAATTTGCCTACCATAGGTTCACCTGTTTAAAGTGAGAATTCAATGGCTTTTAGTATATTTATAGAGTTGTGCAACCATCACCACAATCTATATTTTCACTATCCTCAAAAGAAGCTTTAGTCCTCTACCTTTTGTATAAGAAGCGGGGGACAAGAAAATAGATACACACATATACAAACATATATACGTATATACTCACACACATGTCCACACACACACTATATATATTTGCATGAGTTTGTATAAACTCTAGAAAGGTACACAAGATACACTAACACAAGTATGACTGGGAATTGTAGAGATGTGTGATGTACCTGGAGCTGAGTGCACAGTAAGGGTTGGTAGGCAATGAACTGGGATAGTCCAGTTTGGGCCAGATGGTTTAAAGCCTTAAATACCACGTTAAAAAGTCTGGACTTTAACTCATAAAGTCTAGCACTGTCCAACAGCACTTTTGGTGATAAGGGAAATAGTCTATATCTGAGTTGCCCAATATGGTAGCCACATGTGGCTACTGAGCACTTCAGATGTGACACCTGTGATGGAGGAAGAGAATGTTAAATTTTATTTAACTTTAATTAGCTTAGATCTAAATGGCCACCTATGGTTGATGCCTACTGTATTGGACAGCACAACGTAGACCCTGGGGAGCCATGGAAGGTTTTGCAGGTGGGGAGTGACACAGCCCAATTTTAGTTTGAGGGAGTTTGTGAAAGATGGATTCCAGAGGAACAAATGTAAGTTGAAGACAGTTTAAGGAGAATGGCTACAACAAGGTCATACAAAGAGGGCTGACCCTAACTCAAAGGAGGGGACCGTGGCCCAAAGTAGGGGCTGAGGGCTGCATAAGATGGGATGTGTTGGACAAAATTATTGAAGAGGATGTGGATAAGGTGAGGGTGAGGGAAGCATTGAGGATGTCTCTGAAGTTCTAGCTGGAGTAGCTATGGGGGTGATGAGATCATGAATGGAAGGCTCCTGAGGTGAGGGAAGCAGGTGTGGGTAGGGCCACTGACAAGCTCACCTTGTGTCTCATAGCCTCAGAATAGCAGGGCATCTACATCTAGAATCTAACCTCAACTCCTCACAAGGCAGAGGAGGACACGAAGGTCTGGCCACTGCCCACATTTCCAGGCTCATCTTCTACTTCCCTAGTTTCAGCCAGTTCCACTCAGGTTGGCCTCCTCTCTGTCCCTAAAACACTAAACGTCTTCTCATCTTGGGGTCTTTGCACTTGTTACTCTACTTATCACAGGGCCTGGCACATAGTAGGGCTCAAACAATATTTAGTGATGAATAAGGAAGGCAAAAAGAGGGAAGGAAGCTTCTCACATTCAGCTTCCCAAAGAGAATTTTCTAGAGACCTCAGGAAGTGTGCTGTGCCATCATGGTGACTGACACCTATACTGACAACAGGCTCAAGCTGGGTACAGGGTCCTAGTCTTCCTAGCTTTTCCTGACCAACAGCAGTGATGATCTAAAAAATCTAGTCCACATGATCTTCCCAAAACCTCTGTTCCTTGCTGAAGAGCATTGCATGCCATCAAAGTAAGAACCAAACTCCATCAGAAGGAACCCTCAAGGAGGAGAGACCAATGTGAAAATGGGGGTGAAAGAGAGAGCCAGGGCTCTGGTACCAAATGGCCACGGATTTGATACCTGGCAGTGTTGCTGACCTGCCATGGGAGCCTGAACCTCTGTCTTCTCATCTGAAAACTAATGGTAACAATTCCTTTTTCTCAGTGCAGTTGTTAGGAGTAGAGATAATGGATATAAGAGACTTCACACATAGTAGGACTACAATAAATGTTATCTTTTCAGGAAATTCCATGACTTGTGAGGCCTCAATGCCTAAATAAAAAAATGTAGTAGAAAAACCAATGCAGCAGGAGTGAGCATATACTGCCTAGAAATGACATGTCACAGCCAGAGATGATAATAACAATAATAATAATGATAGCAATTATATGGTATTTGTTTTGTGTCACATAGTTTTAAGTGGTTTGCTTTTATTGACTCATTTAATCCTCACAACAACCCAATAAGGTAAATACCATTTCACAGATGAGGAAACTAAGACACAGAATAGTTGAGAAACTTGCCTAAGATCACAGCCTGTAAGCAGCAGAACTATTTCATCTGTGCTCTCTCCTCTCAGGAAATATGACTGTCAAACACGTAGAGCCTGTCTCTACCCCTGAGCCAAAGAACTGGATCCTAGTCAGGCTGTGCCTCAGCCTTCTGGTTGGGCCTGTGGTTGCTGGGTGAGAACTGGAGTACAGGCAGGTGGCTGGAGCAGAAATGTGGGATTGGCTGAATCAGAAGTAGCCAAGATCCCAAGTCTCAGAGTTGGAAGGCCTGGTTGGTGAGCAAGCTGCCTCTCGTCTGAGCCTCGGTTTCCACATCTGTAGAAAAGGGAAGGTCGTGCTCACCTTGCAGAGCTGTTGTTGAGCACAAAATGGGCTCTTCTCTGTAAAACACTGAGCATGCTCCATATAGGCCGTGTTCCTCCCCCTTAGACTACTAAGGCAGGGTAGTGGTGGTGATATCAGAGACGTGGGGTGGGAGGTAGAGACAAGGGGAGTTGGGGGTGGGGCCTGGAATGGGACCAGAGCCCAAGTATAAACATAGAGCTCCCCACCCCCGTGTCCACCCAGGACTGAGCCTAAGGCTGGGCTCCTAGGAGAAAATCTTCTTATTAGGAGGTGAAATGCAAAGTTTGACAATACCCTGATTGCCACTACATAAAATTATGTATAAATGTGGAAAAGGAGAAGGAAAAATAAAGAATAAAAACAATTTTGTGTTTTACCTTTTTTTTCTTGAATGCTGTTATATTCCTCCAAGAAAAGTAAGTCAGAAGAGAATAAATTGTGATGGCTTCTGTCCTCTTGGGCTTCTTGTCCTTTTTGCTCAATATAATTGTTTTTCTGTGAACTGTGGAATGCAGCAAAGTCTCCTCAGTGTGAGAGTTGCCAGGACCAGGCTGTGTTTCTATCAACTGGCATGATGAAATCTGAGATGTGAGCTAATGTGGGGGACACTGGAGGCCTTTTCCACAGGCACAAAGAGCCCCAGGATTCTTTAGGCTTTCACTGGATCATTCACTTGTTTGCTGAGCTGCTTATGGGACCAGTCCCACGCTGGGCAAAAAGAGACAAAGACAAATGAGACTCTTTCCTCCCCACACAGCTCACTGGCCCGTGTGAAAGAGAAATAAGGCAGGTTTGACAAAGTACCTTTACTTTAGTCCAGGCAGCTTGAGAGGCTTCTGGGAAAGGCAAGCTGGAGTTCAATTTTAGGTGACAAGTAGGAGTTACCCAAGGTGCGTGTGTATGTGCATGTTGTGGGTGGGAATGAGAGTGTAGTGAAGGGCATGCTTGACAGCAGGTACAGCAGAAGCAAAGACAGTGAGGGAAGCAGTATGGAACATGGAGGCAACTAGAAGCAACTCAGCGTTCTGGAGTATGAAGTGGGAAGCCTGTATAATAGGACATTAAGTAGCATTCCACCTCAGTAGAGGTCATAAAACCATAGTCCTCAATAGCCACATGAGGGTGGTGGGATCCCATCCTGAAATTACAGGGAGCTGTGGGTGGGCTTAAGCAGCTGTGACATGATCAGAGTGACAGAGATGCATTTCTGTAAGAGGTCCTGAAACTCCATGCCCCTCCCTACAACCAACACTTACAAATGCACAGGCCACATTTGTAGCCCCAGGATCAAAGTTCTGGCCTCCAGGTTTCTACACTTCCTTGGCAGTGGCTGCCACCTACGACCTGATATAACACAACCTGAAGTCTTGATGTTCAAGGCTTTAGGTTCTGTGAAACAAATCAGTGACCTATTTTTTATGCCTGAGTGAGAAATTTGATAAAACAAGTACCCCTATAGCTTTTCCCTGGAAAGACGAATGGGGCAGAAGTAGGACATGTAGGTGCTAGGGCCAGAAAAGCAGATCGGAGTCAATAAAAAGGTGAACATTCTTATGGTCAGAGCTGCCCAGTGTCCAAATGGTCTTTCTTGAGTCACTCAGAAGACCTGCCTAATGAAGCCGTCTCTGCAGGCTTTCAAACAGCCCTGGGACAGCTAATTGTCAGCTAGGTCTAGCACTGCATCAGAAAATTTGATCAAAACCACAGGGCTCTCCTAGATAAAAATGGATCATCCTTTTCCTGACTCCATTACTCCACTTTTCCAAATTATGTTATTATATTAAGAACAGAGTCTAGTACAGGTTTGCTAAGAGCAGATGAAGACCTGTTAAAAACACTGAACTCATTTGTTAAAGGTAGTATGTTGAAAACTGAAGCTATGTTTCTTCCTTTTGTTTTGCTTCCTACGGTACACATTTATTATCCCCTCTGGGATTCAACAAAATCAAAAAATAAGTTGACAGGAAAAAAGAACTCTGAATAATGAGTTCTCTGTGGGACAGAAAAAAATGTTCATCTCCTAAGAAATGGAAAGACAGTATTCATTTCTCAAAGATGAAGCAAAATCTAAATGACTCTCTTGAGTGTCCAAGGGACTTTAGCCAATAAATTTGAATTACATTTATAAGGCATTGCCTTTCTTCACCTCATGGTGAGAGTAGCTGTTTCTCCACATCTAGCACTTCCTTCCTGAACAATACCACATAAAGATGGTGGCACACATATTCCTCTAGCCCCTGCCAGACTGTGTCTGATCTTTTACAACCTTATCTCCCTATCCATGTTCTGGAATATTCTCAGGTCCTACCTCTTCTTTGTCTTGAAGCCCCTTGATGGTTTGTGCACATAGGAAATCTAGACTATGGTGGAGAAGGCACTGGGGTTGAATTAAAAAACAAGCTGTGTTTGAGTGCTGGTTGTGCTGCTTTTAAGATTCCCTGTGAACTTGGACAAGTGGTTTACCACAATGACCCTCAGTTCCTTATCTGCTAAATGGAGTTCATATGTCTACCTCCCTGTATTGTTTGTAGAAAGGACATGAAAGAAAAGCTGGAAAAGCACCTCAGGCTGTGCCCTGCACACACAGCTGCTCAGTAAGTCCTGCTCAAAACTTGGCTCTTAGCATAGCTGTTAGGGTGCTCCAAAGAGTCCAGGTGCTTCCTTGCATTTGCCAAGCCCCTTGCCATTGCCTTGGGGCTGCATGACTAGCTCTCCTTGATAGATTATGAGCCAAGGAATGCATGCATTTATAGGCTGACACAGAGAAGAGCTGATGTACTTCTCTCTTTCCTCTATGCCATGAATACTTGTAGGGCCACAAGTGGAGATGACAGAAACAGGAGGTCCCTGAGTCACCAGATGGAGAAGAGACTCTGCATAAGCAAGACAAACACCTTTTAAATACTAAGCCCATGAGATTTCAGAGGTTTGTCTCCTCCATTAATAAATATCAGGTAAATCAAGCAACGACCATTTATTAAGCTGTTATACATTTCTATGTCTTTGTGTCTGTCTGTCTGTCTATCTGTCTGTCTGTCTATCATCTATCTATCTGCCAAACACTGCACCAGGTGTCCAGGATAGAGCAGTGATCATAGAATGTATAGCAGAATCATGTGTACTGTAATGGTATGGAAGACAGGGTCTAAAGTGAGTATATGAGGCAGAGTCAAACTTTCCCTGGAAAATCTTATCTGTTGTGATGGTTTGGGGAGCAGAACTCTGTGTGTGTTACTATTAGGTCCAATAAGGTATACAAATCAGTGAGCCAGATTAGAGGGAGAAACAAAAAGAAGTGTGTACACAGGGGTCTTGTTGTTTTAAGATTTCAAGGTGACAACTGCAGCCCTGGAGGTGGTGCAAGATCATATGCTTTTGCTTGTCTGCATGGTCAGCTGTTCTCATATGAAGGCATTCCAGGTGCCACTCACTGTCATGGATGTTTCTGTTGGTAGAGCTCAGTTGAGGCAGACTCAAAGTTGGCATCTAAATTCAATTAATTAAATGTAATTCTGCACGATCATCCCTGTCCTCAGGATGATCACAGGCAGTGGTCACCTACAGGCAAGATGCAGTCTATTTATGATATTTCCATCCAGTGCATTTTCTTTGTGGGATTGGGCGGGTGATGCAGTGCCCTCATCCATTTAATGACCATTTTTCTGAAAGCCTACTGTGTGCCATACCTGTCCTGGGAACCAAGGGATAAAGAGATAAAAGGGAGCATCTCTGAGACCCAGATGCCCAAAGTCATCTGCCCTGGGATCAGAGAGGACGAGCTTAGAGCTAACTGACGTCCTATTATGCCCCACTGATGAGCCTAAGAGCATATAGATGGCCCCATGCAATTTTTATTCAAGGCAGAGTCTACAAACTCAGAAGCTTCATGCCTGCCTGGTGCATACTTCTTGGTTCTCAAAATGCTTTTCTGTGGTGAGACTGATGTCCACATTTTACAAGTGGGAAGCCAATACTTGGAGAAGTCACACAACCAGTTGGAGAGAATGTCAAGACCCAAGCCCACATTTCTTAATTCCTAACCCAGGCTTCTTTCCAGTTTACCAAGAAGGAAACAAAACCTTATGGCACCTGAATAGAGGAGACCAGCCCCGCTCCCAATACTGCAGCATCCTGTTTACAGGATGGGACACCCAACCCTAAATTTAGCAAACAGGGCCAAATCTTCACTTCGCCTCATGTTCCAAAGTGCTGAAGAAACTGTATTTTTTTTCCAAGCATCCTGGAGGCACTGGGATGAAGGTACTATTTGCAGCCTGAATACATTAATCATTTAAAAGCTGAGATCCAGTTTGGAGAGTGGCTGGGTGTCCACTCGTCCATCCTTGCAGAACACACCCCAAATCAATGTTTACCTCAGAGCCAAAATCAGAAAGACAGCCAGCCTCACTGGGCAGGCCATTACTGGGAGCAGCTGAAACTGGAAGGATTCCGAGATTGTGGATTCTGGATGGGGGCCAGCACTCCTTGGTAATGCCTGATAATAGTAACTAGTATGTGCAAAGCACTCCAAGTACAGAACACACCTTCACATCCGTTATCTTGTGTAATCCTCCCAGTAACACTGTGTGTGGGGCTGGGGGCGGGGGTTGTGAATCATACCAGTCCCATGTACATATGAGAACAATGAGGTTCAGAGAGGTTGTGTAACTCACTGCAGCCACACAGCTGGTGAGTGGAGCAGTAGAGACAAATGGGGTTAGCCCCTCATTGGCTGCTCTTCCTGCAAATCTATACTCCTGTTGTCTTCGGACTGGCCACATAAGGGCCCAACAAAGGACCTTCTTGCACATGCTCCAGTTGCCCTCACCCATGAGTCGGCTAGACATTGTAACATTTCTTGTACCTAGGGTGGGGCTGTTGATGCACCAGTTTACCTGAGTGTGACTCTATAGTTTGGTCTATCTGCCTTTCTCCATGCTGTGGAGTTATGAGCTACTACTGGGGACATGGCCCATAGAGAAGTGGCCTCATCCTACCCTGCTCGTCCCAAATTCCTCCAGGTGAGCTATGAAACCCCTCGGGACCAGGTTTTAGAGAGAATAGTGGGGACAGATGGAAAGCTGGTTTGGAGCCAAACACAGGGGCCCAGGGAAGAGGTGTCAGTGGGCAAGTGGTGGGTTTTGGGAGAAAGGATGTGCTGGGGCCAGTTGTGTTATGGGCAGACTGCTCTAGCTGCTCTGTAGGGACTAGACTAAAAAGGACAAGACTCTAGGTGGTGGGCAGGAGGAGGGGCAGTGAGAAGCTGGGGCACTCAGCCAGGTGGTGTGGCCTGGAGGATGGAGAGTCAAACAGGCTATATACAGGTGCTAGAGAAAAGCACTTGATCAGAGTGAGAAGAAGCTGAACACCACTGCCAACCTCAGTTCCAAAAGAGGAAGAGGAGAAGCTTTGCATAAAAGCAAATGCATTTACTCAAGGTGTATTGAGCATGCACTCTGTGTCAGTCCTGGAGATCGAGAATTTACAGTTTAGATCTAGAAGACCCTTAGAGTACAGTTGATTCAAACCAAACATTAAACATGTAACACTGAAGCTCAGAGAGGGATAAACCTTAACTCAAGTTCACACAACAAACAGACCAAACTATAGAGTCACATTCAGATCTCTGGACCCCACCCCAAACCCTTTAATACTACCCCAAGGCATACTTCTCAATATATTATCAGATGGGACCCAGACACAAATTTCTGGAGGTATTTCCTGGTCTTAGACCCAACCCAGCAGCCTCATTCTTTGCAGCTAAGCAAAAATCCAGTGTTAAGAGACAACTTTAGTGCCATTGCTCTGCTTGCTGGGTGCAAGATGGCTTTACCTGGAGGTCTCAGAGAATCAATTCCCTTGTACAGGATTTCAGCTCTGCCAGGTACCTGTATCAGCTAGCTCCTCAATGGGTTTTTCTGACTTCCTTGCTCTCTGATCATTCTCATTCCTCCCTTGGAGCTAGATTCACACTGTGTTTACCCCAGCTCATTCCAATAACCTCTAGGTTATTTGCTTTCCCTTGAGCAAATGTCTCAGCCAAAAAAAGAGGAGAGGGGGAGAGAGGGAAAGAAGAGAAGAGGGATAGAGGAAGAGAAGGGGAGAGGGGGAAGAAAAAAGAAAAAAAAATAAGAAAAAGCTGGGCTATTTTATAACCCAGAAAGGTAAGCTGGACCATACTCCTCCAGGCCACAAACAGATTTCAGCATTTGTATTTAATGAGGTTAATGAGGTTATTCTCTGAACCACAGATCAGGCTGCTTGGACAGAGAAAAGCCATTTCAATGCTATGAGCCTCAGTTTCCTCACTTGTAAAATGAGGGAATAGCACTGGCACATCACAGAGATCCCTGGGCTAGTCATGCAACGAAGGGGTTAGCCTAGAGCCCAGCACACAGTCAGGCCCCAGCAAATGCAGCCATCACTATAATGTGCTGTGAGAGATGCAGGCTGCACATCAAAATGCTGGCTGTTTAGCTCATTCGCGGCACCATTTTTCACACTTCAGCCTGCCTAAAAGTCATCTGAGGAGACTGTGAAAATCTCAAACCTACAGATTGTTAAATCTTCTTGCATACCACCCTCAGAGTCTGGGATGGGGTTGGGAACCTACGCTTTTGCAGACTCCTTCTGGGTTGCTGTGGATCCCAAAGGCCATGCTGTGAAAAGGCACAATGTAGGTCATCAGATGTATCCTTAGGTGATCCCATAGCAATGAAGTGGCCTTTGAAAAGCAGATCATGCCAGGCCAATTCCACATCCTTCCGTGATGAAGCGACAGGGAACTGAGGATGAAGGCAGCCTTCTTAATGCACTCTCCATCCAGGGGCTAAGCAGGAACAAGAGAAGGACATTCAGGGCCCTGCGGGTGACTCACAACTGGGTGCCAGGATACTTTCGAACTTGTCTAAATGACAGGTATGGCTCTGCCTTAATTTTTCAGGCCCCATGGGACAGATATCTCTATTGAGCCCAGCTCTACTTTAGATTGGTTTACTCATTTACTCAACCAACAAACATGACTTGAACCCCTCCATGGTGCTTGGACTTACATGTGTTTGGTGTCAGGCTCCCTGGCAATAAAAGCATTGTGACCTTAAACTTGACATTTCTCTAAACCAGCTGCAAAGAGGCAAACAATAGCACCTATTTTAGAGGTTTGTGGTAAGGATTCAGTGAGATAATGTATGTGAAGTGTTCAGGTCAGGATCTGTGCCACTGAATGTTAGGAGTAGTCACTTTTCCTATAACATGTGCTTAATAAGTACTATCTCATCAGTCTCTCTCAGCTTCTACCACTGTCTGTATCCCAGGAGCGATTAACTTGCTTCCTCTCTCTCACCTCCAGGCTTTTGCAATGCTGTTCACTCTGCTAGAAATATTCTCCCACCCCCAAGTTCCCCTTCCATGTACATACACACTACCTAGATAATTTGACCTTGAGATATGCAATGTCACTTTTTCAAGGGAGCCTTCCCTGATGCCCCAACCCCCTGACTAGTGGAGGACCCCCTACCATGGACTTCTATAGTCTTTCTCAGCCTTGGAATTTTAGACATTTGGGCTGTACAATTCTTAATTGTGGAGGCTGGCCTGTGCATTATAGCACTTAGCAGCATCCCTGGCTTTTATCCATTAGGTGCCAGTAGCACTCTCCAAGTTGTGCAACCAAAATATCTCCAGACATTAACAAATGTCCTCTAGGAAAACCAGAATTAACCCTGGTTGAAAACCACTGGGTTAGCACTTTGATTCTCTATTATGAACACACAGCCTACAGGTTACTAGGGGTTCAACATCTGTTTTTCCCAAGAGACCATAAGCTCCATGAGGGTAAGAGCTGCGACTGACTTATCCATTGATAAATCCTGAGCACTGAACTCACTTCCAGGCAGAGATAGTACTCAAGAAATAGTTTTTGGTTGGTTGGATGGAAGGATGAATGGAAAGATGGAAAGATGGAGAGATGGGATGGGATGGGATGGAGTGATTAGTTCAAAGTCACACTCCTAGCAAATGACCCAGGTGGACTTTGAACCTGCAGAGCTTGTACTCTTTCTACCACATCATATGGAGCTTTTGATCTGTTCTGACGATACTCTCCAGACCTAGGAATAACAACTCACGCTGAGAGGCCACTAGAGTTTGGGCTCTGAGATGAATTCTAAATCCTCAGCACAACTCTGTGAGGTAAATGTCATTATAATCTCCATTTACAGATAAAGAAAACGAGCCCCAGGAAGGTTAAGTAATTTTACCAAGTCAGGCAGCTAGGAAGGGCCAGTGCCGGGAGCCTCTTTTGCAAGAGATTGCTTAGAGTCTAGTATCAGAGCAGACAAAGTCTACTGAGATCAGAGCAACCACCTAGCTCAATTCATGACTCAGACAGAGGCACCTAAAGTATACTCACCAAAACTGCAGATGACAGTGCATTAGAAGTAGTTGCTAATACTTTGAAGGAAAGAAAACCCTCAGAATACTCCTGACCAACAGAAAATCATGATCCCACCAAAAAAAAAAAGAACTGTATGAAATTCTTAGAGATGCAAAAGTAATGACTTTGACATTAATAGAGAAGGAAAAGCAATGCCATTGTAGCAACGAGCCCAGGCACAGAATAAAAAGATCCAGTGGTCACAGATGCTCACAAGCTGAATAAACAATATGGTGGTGTTGCCATTCCTAAATGGCTTTCCTTCCTTTATCCTTTCCCCAAATAGCACCAAATTTTCTTCTCCTAAAGCCATGCAAAACTCACTCTTATTTCATAGACCTTCATAGTTCCCCTCTGCCTTCAGACCAAGTTCAAATTCATCCCTCCCAACAAGCTCACCCCTCCAATCTCTATAAACTTAATTCCTCAAACTACCATATGGATCATGTATTCATCAGGGTTCTCCAAAACCAACAGGATGTGTGTATACACATACACACACATATGTGTATATATATAAAATACACACACATATATATTAGACACACAGATCTGTATATATAAATACATACATAGGACATATATGAGAGAGATGTTTGTACATATGGGATTTATTATAGAAATTGGCTGACATGCTTGTGGAGGCTAAGAAGTCTCACGATCTGCTATTTGTAAGCTGGAGATCCAGTAAAGCTAGTGGTAGCCAAGATAGTCTGTATATTCCTCAAACTTGCTGTGGCGGATAGATGCTATTTCATAAAGAGGAATGCAACAATATCTTCCACCCCACATGCTCTTCTTATAAAGGGATTTTGACATTCCTCCCATTGAGAATGAAAATTTATGACCCTTTCAAATTAGGTGGGCTTTTATAACGGTTTTGACCAACGAAGTTCAGCAAAAATGACACTATTTGACTTTGAATCTCGTCATAAAAGGTGATACAGTCTGCACCAGAGTCTCTCTGGACATTCACCTTTGGAGCCCTAAGCCACTGTGTTAAGTCAGCTGACTGCCTTGACACGGCATACTGTGAGGAAGCCCAAGCTAGCCCATGCAGAGAGAGCACAAGAGAGGCCCTGAGGCTACATGGGGAGGGAGAGAGAAAGAGAAAGAGAGGGGGCTCTGCCAGCTCTTAATGTTTTAGCACCCTCATCCCAGCTCAGCCACTGACTCACTGCAACCATATGAGACACTTAAAAGCAGAACCATCTAACTGAGCCTTTTCTGATTTCCTGACCCACAGAAACCACCAGAGAGAATAAACTTGTTATTTTAAGACACTATATTTTGGGGTAATTTATTACATTTATTACATTGTAAGTCCCCCCTTATCTGCCGTTTTACTTTTTGCAGTTTCAGTTACCCACAGTCAGCCATGGTCCAAAAATATGAAATGGAAAAATTACAGAAATAAATAATTCATAAGTTTGAAATTGCATGCTGTTATGAGCAGCGTGATGAAATCTCAAGCTGTCTTACTCCATCCCACCCAGACTTAAGCCACCCCTTTGTCCACCCTAGTCACGCTGCAGGTGCTCCTGACCCATCAGTCACTTAGTAGCCAACTTGGTTATCAGGTTGACCATCACAATATCGCAGTATTTGTGTTCAAGTAACCCTTATTTTACTTAATGTTGGCCCCAAAGTACAAGATCAGTGGTGCTGACAATTTGAATATGCCAAAAAGGAGCTGTAAAGTACTTCCTTTAAGTGAAAAAGAGAGTACAGTACAGTAAGATTATCTTGAAAGACAACATCCACATAACTTTTTATTTCAGTATATTGTAATAGTCCTATTTTATTGTTAGCTATTATTGTTAATCTCTTACTGCATCTAATTTATAAATTAAACTTTCTCATAAGTATGTATGTATATAAAAAAACAGTATATATAGAGTTCAGTGTTATCCATGGTTTCAGGCATTCACTGGAGGTCTTGGAATGTCACCCCTCCTCCATGCAGACCTCCCTGAGTGCTTCTGTTCTTCAGTTCTTCGGTTCTCACACCCTACATTAATGTCCATTGCACTCACCATTCCTATTTTTCACATGGCACTTAGTAAGTGGGTCTCTTTTATAATCATCTTTTTGTGTTAATTTTTCACCCATATTCGGGGGCTGTCTTTCCTCACCACCCCTACAAACCCACAATAATGAATTCTATAACTCAGTGCTGCCTATGGGTGCTAAAGAGGCTGAGATGCCCCATACACAGTCCTGTATAAGAGTTTCTTAGTGTCCAACAATAGGACTGATGTTTGAAGATCATGGAGAAAGCAGAGAGGATGCAAAGATGACTACAGCGGGTCATTTGTCTCAGAGAAAAAAACTACAAAATATCTAAATGAATTTCAGGTAGTTGAGGGCTGGCCTGAGGGGGACAAGGTCTTAGAGACAAATGACATTATAGTTCTAGGTTACCTAAGTAACATGGAGCACTTGTTAAAATGTAATTTCATGGGCCACATCCCAGACATGTGATGAAGCCAATAATTCTAGATTTTTAAGAAGCATTCCAGCTGATTTTTTATGATAGGAAAAGTTTGGGAAATATTACTCCATGTTGAAAGATAACATGCATAAACTAGAGAAAGTGGTGCCATGCTTGCTTGCTTTGTTTCTCCTTCCTTCCATTCTTCCTTCCTTCTTTCCTTCTTTTATTCAAGCATTTAATGAGCACTTACTATGTGTCAAGCCATGTATTAGGTGCAGAAGAATGAGTAATGAACAAGACATACTTTTTGCCTTCTGGGAGCCTACAGTATAGTGGACAAAACTTTAATGACTTAGTAACATAGATACGTTCTAAGAAGAAGTCAGTATTACTATAAGCATACAAACAAGAAGCCTAAAAAAGACTGATTTTGTTCTTTTTGTCCATACAGCATCTGTAGTCCCTTTTATCAGCACATGACCTAAATCCCACTAATCAAATGCTTCCACCTAGGTGTTTTTCAGTCTGGTGTGAGTAAAGGGGCGGGGACAATGGGTGATTTCATCCTGAAGGTAAGTAAAAATCATCAGTCTAGTGACCAGGGTTTCCCACAGTGTTTGTACCCTATATTAGTTATCTACAGCTGTGTAACAAATATCCCAAAACTGAGCAGCTTAAAAGAACAAACATTTGTGATCTTACAGTTCTGTGCATCATAAATCCAGACACTGCTTAATTGAGTCCTCTGGCTCATTGTTAGCTATTATCCCTGGCTGCAATCAAGGTGTCAGCCAGGGATTCAGGTTCAACCAAAAAAAGATCAGCTTCCAACATCACTTTTATTCTTGTTGGCAGGATTTTCCTCCTCATGGGATGCTGGATCAAGGGCCTTGGTTCCTTACTGGCTGTTGGCCAGAAGCTTCCCTCAGTTCTTTGCCATGTAGGCCTCTCCACAGGGCAGCTCTCAACATGGAAGCTGCCCTTCATGAGAGCAAGAGACAGAACAAGAGAGGGTGAGCAAGTGGGGAGCCAGAGCTTTTTTGTAACTTGGTATAAGAATTAGCATGCCCCGATCCTTTTTACAGTATTCTATTCATTAGAAGTAGTCACTAAACCCAGTACACACTTGAGGGGATTACACAAAGGTGAGACTACCTAGAGATGAGGATCTCTGGGAATCATTGTAGAATCTGCCTACCACACACCCAATGGGTCCTCTGGTTAGATCTGGGCTATTTCTTGTGTCTTTCTTCCTTGATCTCAGCTTGTTTCCCAAGATGCCTTCTACAGCCTTCCAGGAGATTCCATACAGTGCTGGATGTCCTTTTCTGCTTAATCCTTTCCTGGTGTCTGTCACTGGAAATCAAGAATTTTAATTAAACGGGGGAACTCTAGACAGGTATGAGGATTTTGTGTCCTATCAGGCAAATGAGCAGAGGGATGCCTTATTAGTTTCCTAACTAAGTAAGTACAAAGCACCACAAACTGGGTGGCTTAAAGCAACAGAAATTTATTCTCTCTGAAATCTGTAGGGGAAAACCCTTCCCTGCTTCTTCTTGGCCTCTGGTGGTGGCCCTCAGCCCTCAGCATCCTTGCTGCAGCTGCAGCACATTAATCTCCACCTTCACAGCTGCATGGCATTCTGCCCTGGCACATCTGTGTCTCTGTGTCTCTTCCGTCTTTTTATAAGGACACCCATCCTATTATATTAAGGTCCCACCCTATTCCAGTATGACCTCATCTTAACTAATCATTTCTTCAATGACTCTATTTCTAAATCAGGCCACATTCTGAGGTGCTGGGGTTAGGACTCCAAAATGTCTTTTTCAGGGATACAATTCAACCCATAAGAGATGCCAAGAGCCAGATACACAGTAGGTGCTCAAAAATATCTACTGGATCAGGGGATGAATAATGTTAGCAAAAGAGGGGCAGAGCTGGCCTCAGCCTTGGAGTGGGCATTCAGATACAGGATTTATCCAATTAACTAAGATTTATTGAGCACATGATGTAGTGTGCCAGCCACTGTTCTATGTGCTGGAAACAGTGAAGACAAAACAAAGTTCCTGTTCCTGTTGAGGATACATTCTAATAGCAAAAGCAGACAACAACTAAAAAATGTATATATGCTCTAATGGCAGGAACTAAATGTTACAAAGAAAAATAGAGTAGGAAGAGAGACAGATAGTCATAAGGTGGGGATGTGGGCAGGCCAGGTCTCTCCATGGAGGTAGCATCTGTCTCCGTTCTTGAAAAGTTATCCAGAGTTGGGCCTAACAGCACATGGGAGAAGATATAAACTGAGTCTCTTGGGCCAAGGCTGGGTAACTGAAGGTATATGGGGAGGGGCAAGAGAGGGGTCACAGGTAAGACAGACCTTGGCCCAAGAAGAAGATGGAAGCCTAGTTCTCAGAAGGGGCCACGTGATCAGTGTAAACTCAGCAAAATGGCCAACTTGGGGTCCAGACTCTCCTGGTAACAGGCTGGGAGGGACTATAGGACAACAATGATAAGAATGATGATGATAATAATGATGATGATGATGATGATGATGATGATGATGATGATAATGGTGATGCTGATATCTATTACTGCGTATATAAAACAGGTTAGGTTATTTATTTAATCCTCACAATAACCCTTTTAGTTAGGGTGGGCTGAACAAGAAGCAATGATTCAATTTAAGCAATGTTAATCTCAACTGATCAAATATGTGAGCATGGGTAATAACAAAAAGTAACAAATGAAAAGAACAATGTTAGAACATATATATTACTAGATGTCAAAATATATTATTAAACCTGTAGTAACTGAGACAATGTGGTATTAAAAAACAGATAGGCAAACAGGCCAGCAGAATGGAACAGAGCTCAATAAATAGAGCTGGATTAACTGAATGATCATGTGGGAGAAAAAAATAAGCTCGACCTCACACCATATGAAAAAAAATCAATTTCAGGTTTTCTAAATGTGAAACACAAAACAAAGCAGTGTTATTCAAAATAGTCTCAAACTAGAAGCAACCTAAAATTCTATCAATAGGACAGATAACTTGTGGTATATTCATGCAATATGATCAGAAATACATTACTACTACCTGCAATAACATGATGGATCCCACAATCATAATGCTGAATGAAAGAAGTCAGACACAAAAGGATATATTCCATATGATACTATTTATATAGAATTAAAACAGGCAAACCTAATTGATAATGTAAGATGTTAGCATATCAGTTATCTTCTTCACAAAGAAGGGGGGGTCATGAATAGCAGGGCTGCAAGCAAGGGGAGGCTGGTAATGCTCTACATGTGGACCTCGGTGGTAGTCATGGAAATGTGTTCACTGTGGTTATTCATCAAGTAGTGCACTTATGATTTGTGTACTTTGCTATATGTATGTTGCAATAACATAACAATTTATTTTAAAATGTAAATGACAATTTGACAAAGAGAAATAGCTTCAAATATAATCTGCAACAAATTGGTAAAGCATAATAGCTTTAAATATAAAGAACAGAAAAAAATGAATAAACACCAAGATTTCTCCACTAGAAACATGAGCAAAGGAGGTATGAACAACTAATAAAAGAGGCATTATGACTGGCTTTGTATATATTGAACAAATCTTAACCTTTATAGTAAGGAAACAAGTTAAAATTTTAAACAATATACCAGTTTAACTTGCAAAAACTTAATAACAAATAATATGGATTTCTGCTTCTGGCCACGATGGAGTAATTTACACATACCACCACCACCACCACCAACAACAACAACAACAAAAACTTCAAAACTAAAAAGAAAAACAAATAAGATTATAGGAAATAATGGTTTTCAGGTATTGACCAACAGGACCACAGTAATCCCTGAGAGAAGGAAGACAGATTGGGGGAGCCCTATGATGACTCAGCTTACCTTTTTGGTGAGAGTTTCCAGGCCACAGAACAGAGAGAAGGAATCCACAGAGAGACTGGTAGTCTCCTTGAGTTGAGGAGGCAAGACCAAGAATTCATAGAGCTCAAGGAGGCTGGAATTTGCAGGGTAGAGTAGAGAATAGAATGCTGCACAGAGAGGACCCTGGAGAGCTTTAGAAGGTTCTTCTCAAACATTAAGCTGAGCACTGATTAGCAAATTCATGTAAGGAAACTACCTGAGGCTTGGGAAGGAGCCACTGAAAAGGAGTGGAAAGAATGATTTCTAATAACCCAACTCACACAGGGTCTGCAATGGTTTGTGTTCACACCACCCACAGTGGAAGACCTTCTAACACACAGGGCAACAAACAATACTTAGAAGGCAATTTCCCTAGTAGTGGGGCCAAATTAGGCCTAGACCAAAGGATATTTTGTTCCCCCATAACAAAGCTTAAAAACGAGCTTCAAAAATATCAAACTGCTTGCTTGTAACTTAACTGCATCTCAGAATAAAGTTAAAGAATATTTAAAGAAAATTCAAAAAATACATTACCCAACATTAAATCCACAATAAAATGTTCTTTTAATTAAAGGCATTCAAAGATGTAGAATAATGTGATTATAATGAGGAGAAACTCATTCGACTGAAACAGATCCGGATATACTACAGATAATAGAATTGGTAGAATGACATTAAAACAGCTTCTTTAAAAATATACTATATGTACAAGAAGATAAACAAAAAGCATTGGCATGAAGGGGAAATGTAAAAAATATGAAAAAAGTCTCAAAATAAATGTTTACAGATTAAAAGTAGAATGTCGGAGATATACATGGGATTAATAACAAGTTAGCTACAATGGAAGAAAATATTTGTGAAATTTATGAATAGCAATAGGAACTATCCTAAATGAAATACAGCGAGAAAAAAAGAAAAATAAGAAAATGAACAAAGCATCTGTGAGCTGTGAAACAAATCTCCCAAAAAGAGATAAAAAGAGGTTGCGGAAGGAAATAAAAAAATATTCTAAAAAATAATGGTCTAATATTTAAAAATTTTTATGAAAACTAAAACTATTAATCCACAAATCCAAGAAGTTCAAGCACAGGAAACATTAGAAAACTGTACCATAATAAAACTTCTTAAAACCAGAGAAAAAGAGAAAATCTTAAAAGCAGCTAGAAAGTAAGCACACATTATGTTCAAAGAAATAAGGAAAAAAAAACAATAACAGCAGACTTTTCATTGGAAACAATAAAAGCCAGAAAAGGTGGAACAACATTTTCAAAGTACTGAAAGAAAAAAGTATTAACCTAGAATCCTATATATAGTAAAGTTTCAAAAATGAATTAGAATGAACCAGGAGGACTGGTGAAGATGGGTGAAAACTGGAACCTTATATGTTGCTGGTGGGATTGCAACATGGTGCAGCTGCTGTGGAAAAGTCTGGAAGTTTCTCCAAAGGGTAACTGTAGAGTTAGCATTGGACCCAGCAATTCTAATATAGGTATATACCTAAGAGAACTGAAAACAAATTTCTACTCAAAAACGTGTACAGAAATGTTCATAGCAGCATAAGAGAAAAAACACCACAAATCTTTATCAAATGAGGAACGGATAAACAAAATGTGGATTACCCATTTAATAGACTATTATTCATCAATAAAAAGAAATGAAGTACTGATACTTGCTGCAACTTGATGAACCTCAAAATCATGCTAAGTGAAAGAAATCAGACACAAAGGCCATATATTATATGTTTCGATTTATATGAAATGTCCAGAATAGACAAATCTATAGAGACAGAAAGTAGATTAGTGATTGCCTAAAGCTGGGGGGAGGAGAAGAATGATGAGTGAGTGAGTGCAAACGGGTGTGGAGTTTCTTTTGGGTGTGATAAAAATGTTCTAAAAGTAGTAGTGACAGTTGAAATGTTCACCAAATTGTAGATTTTTTAAAATGTGAGCTTTAAACATAAATTATATCTCAAAGAAGCTGTTATTTTAAAAAATGAGATAAAAACTTTTTCAGACATACAAAAGCTAAAAGAACTCCTTTAGGCAGAAGGGAAATTATAATCAGATGGAAAACATGGATCTATACTATGGAATGAGGAGTACTGGTGATGAGAAACAGATGGATTAACAAGAAATATTGTTTTTAAATCTCTTTAAAAGAATTAACTTTTAAAGCAAAAATAATAGTTTATTGTGGGGTTTATAAGTATAAGTAAGATGCATGAAAGCAACAGGCCAAAAGCCAAGAGGGAAGAAGTAAAGTGTTCTGTTGTAGGGCTCTTATATTCTATGAGAAGTGGCATGCTTGAATGTAGTGTGATAAGTTAAAGATATGTATGTAAAAAAATGGGGTGTATAATAAGCTAACAAGGAGATAAAGTAGAATCATAAAAATACTTGAATGGTCAAAAAAAAAACAAGAGGGAAAATAGATAAAGAATTGGTAGAACAAATAGAAAGCAAATAACAAGATGGTAGATGTAAACCAAATTACATTGATAATACATAAAATTTAAATGGCAAAAACAGCCCAGTTAAAAGGCAGATGTCAGACTGGATTTTAAAAAGTAAGACCCAACTACATGTTGTCTACAATAAACTCACTTGGAATATAAAGATACAAATCGGTTTAAAGGAAAAGGATAGAAAAGGATTTACCATGCAAATATGAATCTAAAGGAAACTGGGGTGATTACGTTAATACCTTACAGTGAAGCAGAATTCTCTTTGGCACGCTGGTTAAAATGTAGACTCTCAGATCCTGTTCATTTGATGCTTTTAGGTTTATATCCCACATATAAGTGATGTCATGTGATTTTCAACTTTTTCTGTCTGGCTTAATTCACTCAGTATGATTATTTCAAGGTCCAACCATGATGTTGCAAATGGCAGTAATATTCCATTGTATATATGTACCACAGCTTCTTTAGCCAATCATCTATCATAGGACACTTCAGTTGCTTTCATGTCCTGGCCACTGTGAATAATGCTGCTATGAATATTGGTGTGCAAATATCTTTTTGGATATAGGTTTTCAAGTCTTTGGGGTAAATACCCAGTAGAGGGATTGCTGATTCATATGGTAGATCAATGCTTAGTTTCTGAGGAACCACCATACTGTTTTCCATAGTGGCTGTACCAATTTGCAGTCCCACCAGCAGTGTATGAGGATCCTTTTTCTCTGCTTCCTCTCTAATATTTGTTATTACTTGTCCTGTTGCTTATAGCTATTCTAACAGGTGTGAAATGGTATTTCATTGTGGTTTTAATTTGCATTTCCCTAATAGCTAGCAATGTTGAACATCTTTTCATATATTTGTTGGCCATTTGTATGTCCTCTAGGGGAAGTGTCTGTTCAGGTCCTCTGCCCATTTTTTGATTGGATAATTTTGTTGTTGTTATTGAGTCTTTGTATATTTTGAATATTAGGCCTTTATCAGGGGTGTTGCTTGCAAATATATTTTCCCATTGAGATGGTTGTCTCTTTGTTGACAGTTTCTTTTGCTGAGCAGCAGCTTTCTAGTTTGATGTAGTCCATTCATTTATTTTAGCTTTTACTCCCCTTGTTTTTAAGGTCAAATCCATAAACTTCTCTTTAAGTCCAAGGTCCTTGAGTTTAGTTCCTATATTTTCTTCTATGCATTTTATTGTTTCAGGTCTTATATTCAGGTCCTTAATCCATTTTGAGTTAATTTTGGTGTGTGGTGATAGACAACAGTCTAGTTTCATTCTTTTGCAGGTGGCTTTCCAGTTTTCCTGCACCATTTTTGAAGAGGTTTTCCTTTCTTCATTGTATGTTTTTGGCTTTTTTGTCAAAAATGATTTGCCCATATAAATATAGATTTACTTCTGGACTCTCAATTCTGTTCCACTGGTCCGTGTGTCTGTTTTACTACCAGTATCATGCCATTTTGATTACTGTCACTTTGTAGTATAATGTGAAGTTGGGCAGAGTGATGCCTCCAGCCTCATTCTTTTTTTCGCAAGATGGCTTTGGCAATTCGGGGTCTTTTGTGCTTCCATACAAATCTGACAATTTTTTTGTTCTATTTCTTTAAAAAATGCCAATGAGATATTGATGGCGATTGCATTAAATCTGTATAATGCTTTAGGTAATATGGTCATTTTAACTATGTTGATTCTTCCAATCCAAGAACACAGAATATCTTTACATTTCTTTATATCTTCTTCAATTTCTTTTAATAGGGTCTTGTAGTTTTCATTATATACATCCTTCACATGTTTTGTTAAGTTTATTCTTTGTATTTTATTCTTTTTTTGCAATTGCAAAAAGAATTATTTTTCCACTTTTATGACACTTCTTTATTAGAGTATAGAAACACTATGGATTTTTGAACATTGATTTTGTATCCAGAAACTTTACTGTGTTTGCTTATTGTTCCTAATAGTGTTCTTGTGGCATCTTTAGGGTTTTCTATACAGAGAATCATGTCATCTTCACATAGTGACAGTTAGACTTTTTCATTGCCTATTTGGATGCCTTTTATATCTTTCTTTTGTCTGACTGCACTTGCTAGGACCTCCAATGTTATATTGAATAAGAGTGGTGACAGTGGACAGCCTTGCCTTGGTCCTAATCTTAGAGGGAAAGTTTTTAGATTTTTACCATTAAGTATAATGTTGGCTGAGGGTTTGTCATAGATGGCCTTTATTGTGTTAAGGTACTTCCCTTCTACACCGGTTTTGTTAAGTGTTTTGATCATAAATGGATGTTGCATCTTGTCAAAGGCTTTTTCTGCATCTATTGATATGATCAAATGATTCTTATTTTTAAATTTGTTTATACGGCATATCACATTAATCAATTTGCATATGTTGAACCATCCCTGTGCCCTGCTATGAAGCCCACTTGATTGTGGTGTATAATCTTTTTAATATGTTGCTATATTCAGTTTGCTAATATCTTATTTAGAATTTTTGCATCTGTGTTCATGAGAGATATTGGTCTGTAGTTTTCTTTTTTTGTGTTATCTTTACCAGGTTTTGGTATCAGAGTAATACTGGCCTCACAAAATGCGTTGGGATATACTGCCTCCTATTTGATTTTTTGGAAGAGTTTGAGGAGATAAGGTATTAAATCTTCTTTGAATGTTTAGTAGAATTCACTGGTGAAGCCATCTGGTCCTGCATCTTTTACTTTTTGGTAGGTTTTTGATGATTGTTTCAATTTCCATACTGCTGAATGGTCTATCTAGATTTTCCAGATCTTCTTGATTCAGTCTAGGAAGATTATATTTTTCTAAGTACTGGTCCATTTCTTCTAGGATATTAAATTTGGTGTTATATACCTTTTCATAATATTTTTATATGATCCTTTGTATTTCTGCAATGTCAGTTGTAATTTCCCCTCTTTTATCCCTGATTTTGTTTATTTGAGTCTTTCTCTTTTTTCTTTCATGAGTCTAGTCAGGGGGTTCTCAATTTATAAACTTTCTCAAAAAACCAGCTCTTCGTTGCATTTATTTTTTCTATTGTTTTTGTTTGTTTGTTTTCAATTTCAATTATTTCTGCTCTAATTTTGATGATTTCTTTCATTCTGTCAACTTTAGGCTTCATTCGTTCTTCCTTTTCTAGGTTTTTAAGATGAAGCATTAGGTTGTT
The DNA here is from genome assembly GCA_004027375.1 of Macroglossus sobrinus. Taxonomy (NCBI): domain Eukaryota; kingdom Metazoa; phylum Chordata; class Mammalia; order Chiroptera; family Pteropodidae; genus Macroglossus; species Macroglossus sobrinus. The sequence goes on from PVKZ01002374.1 coordinate 216,157, forward strand.
TATTTGGGCTCATTCTTATTTTTTGGAGATAGGCTTGTAATGATATGAACTTTCCTCTTATGACTGCTTTTGCCGTGTCTCAAAAGTTTTGATATGTTGTACTATCATTATCATTCATTTTATGTATCTCTTGATCTCTCTTTTTATTTCTTCTCTGACCCAGTTATTCTTCAGTAGCATGTTGTTTAATCTCCGTGTATTTGTGATTCTTCCTGATTTCTTTTTGCAGTTAATCTCTAGTTTCAAAGCATTATGATCAGAGAACACAGCTGACATGATTTCAACACTCTTATATTTGTTGAGGCTATCTCTATGTCCCAGTATGTGGTTGTTTCTTGAGAATGTTCCATGTGCACTAGAGAAAAATGCATAAGCAGCTGTTTTGGGATGGAAGGCTCTGTATATGTCAATTATGTCCAGTTGGTCTAATGTGTCATTTAAGGATGTGATTTCCTTATTGATTTTCTGTTTGGATAATCTGTCCATATCTGAGAGTGGAGTATTTAGGTCCCCTAATATGATAGTGTTTTGGTCTGTTTCTCTCTTTAGTTTTGTTAAGTAATTGCTTTACATATTTCAGGGCTCCCTGATTGGAAGCATAGATATTAGTGTTATGTCTTCTTGGTGCATGATTCCCTTTATCATTATGAAGTGTCCCTTAGTATCTTTCTTTACCTTTTTTATTTCGAAGCGTATTTTGTTTGATATTAGTACTGCTACTCCTGCTTTTCTCTGAATGCCATTTTCTTGAAAATCTTTTTCCACCCTTTCATTTTGAGTCTATATTTATCTTTGGAGCTGAAATGTGTCTCTTGGAGACAGCATATGGTTGGGTTTTGTTTTATGATACATTCTGCAACTCTATGCCTTTTTATTGGTGAGTTCAGTCCATTTACATTTAGGGTAATTATTAAAATATGAGGTCTTCTTATGGCCATTTTATCTTTTGCCTTCTGGTAGCTCAGTGTTTCCATTGCTTCCCTGTCCTTGTGTTTCTGTTTTCTTTATTTTGGTTGGCTTTTGTGGGTTTTCCTTCTGGTTCTTCTTGTTTTATGTTATATACTTCAGTTCTGAATCTTTGGTGTATGGTTACCATTATGAATATGAAAAAAACATACACACACACACACACACACAATAAATTGAAACATTTATTCATCAGTTAACTTTTTCATCTCAAGGGGCTTATGTGCCAGAAAGTTCACCCACATAGATGAATGGCAACTGGAATAAAAGGCCATTTTTGTTGTGAATGTTTGAATTTTAAAACACTCCTGCTCAATACCTTAACCAGTTGATTAAACTTAATTTCACTGATGGAGGTTCAACCTGACATCATACGCAGCATCATCTATGAAATATTCTTGACAAAAATGTTTAATTAAAACTTCCAGTTTTCCAGAAGTAAAGGAGATAAAGGAATAAGTTAATGACAACATGATGAAATTATTGATAAATCATTAATCAAAAATCACACACACACACTCATCCATTTTCTTCTGCACATGTCTTATCTCCATTTCCCTTTGTGAATTTGGATCTTTGAATTCTCTCCTTTTCAGTAACTGTTATCTCAATTTGTCCCTATGTATGCTGAATATTTATTACTATCTTGCTATAGAAATTATCTTCTTATTATTTAAGTTTATAATACTCTGTTCTCAGTTGCACTCCTCTGCTTCCATTTGCCCGATAGTCACTTTACTCCTAATAATGTTTTTTGTTTGTTTGTTTTTGTCATTTTGTTTTAGGTGAGCTGACTCCTTTCAGTATTTCCTGTAATGCAGGCCTCGTAGTGGAGAATTCCCTCAATTTTTGTACATCTAGAAAGGTCTTAATTTCTCTTTCTTATCTAAAAGAGAGCTTAGCTGGATACATTATTCTAGGCTGGTAGTTCCTTTCACTTAATGGTTTAAATATTTGATTCCATTCCCTTCTGGTTTGTAAGGTTTGTGCTGAGAAGTCAGATGATAACCTAATGGGTTTTCCTTTATAAGTTACTGTTTTCTTCTCCCTGGCTGCCCTGTGAATTCTCTCTTAGTCATTGATTTTTGATAACTTTAATACAATGTGTCTTAGTGAAGGTCTTTTTGGACTGAGATAATTGGGTGTTCTATTGACTTCTTGAATTCCAAGCTCCAGCTCATTTCTTAGATTTGGGAAATGCCCATAAACTATTTGTCTAAAAATGCTTTCTAGTCCCTGCTCCTTTTCCTTACCTTCAATAATGCCCATTATTCTTATGTTTCCTCTCCTGATGATATCAGCTAGTTCTTGAATTTCTCTTTCATTATTTTTCATTCTTCGGTTTATCTCTTCTTCCTTTTGATTTATTTCTAGATTTCTGTCTTCATCATCACTGACCCTTTCCTCCATTTGGTTGACTCTATTTCTCAAGCTTGCTATTTCATTTTTCAACCCTTGCAGTGTCTTTTTTTTTTTTTTATCTCCAGAAGGTCTGTTTGGTTCTTTTTGAGGGTTTCAGTCTCCTTGCTCTGCTCATCTAGTTGTTTTTTCAATTCCTGAAATTGTTGATATGACTTGTTTCAGAACTCATTGAGTTTTTTCAGAAGTACCATCCTGAATTCTCTATCATTTAAGTCGTATATTTCTATGTCTGTAAGCTTATTTTCTGGAGGTTTTTCTCTCTTTCTGAGATGCCTTGTCACCTTGGTTGTTCATGGTGTTTAATGGACTTTTTCTCTGCCTGGGCATTAATGGAAGTATATTCTGCTGTTTTTCCAGAAAGATGATTGATTTATTATATAAAGGTCTCTTTAGCCTGCTGCAAAGAAGGCACTTTTCTTTTGGTTTCCAGTAGGTGGCGTCTAAGCCTCTTGGATCCCTGCTTTATATAAAGCCTTAAAAGTGCCTTTTTATTTTCTTATAGCTATTAATCATGTTCACTACCCTCAGTTTCAGTCCCTGTCAGTATCAACGTTGGTCTTGGCCGTGTTTGCTCAGATTCCCCTGGGGCTCCATGGTGTTCAGTCTTGGAGGGTATGGGAAGAGGGGCTCACTGGTTTGGGGGTTGGGGGCTGTGGCTCAGCTTCGATTTTGCAACTGGGGCCAGTAAAAATCAACTGTTGTTTATCTGCAGTCCCATCCCACTTCTCTGCCTTCTGCCCTGATGAATGGGCCCTGCCAATGGCCACAGGAAGCTCACAGCTTTCCCAGGCAGGGATTTTCAGGGAACTCGCTGCTCCTTCTTTCCTCCCTCTCCTCCTACAGGTAGCTCTGACAGCTACGGGAGGCAGCTTCTTTATTCCTTCCAGTATACCACCCAACACCCAGGGTTTTGACCTATGGTATCTCTTATGCGCACATCCCACACTCAGATGTGCTGGTGTACAGTTTGGGTGTTTTTTGTTGAGTTTTAGATGTTCAGCTTTTTGTTGTTTCAAGGAGAGAGATCTGAGGACGTCTCTCATTCCGCCATGGTTTTTCCAACCCCTACCTTGAAATACGTGTTAGACTTTATCACAATGAAGACTTTTGTTCATCAGAAGAGACCTTCTTCTCCCTTGTGGTGCCTCTTTGGGGGGATAATGAGGTAAATCAAGTATCCTCTGAAAAGCCGCCACCACATGCCTGGAAGCAGCAGCAGGGTGGCTTGCCCCCCAGCTCTAAGTGCTCTCTGGGGACAATTTGAGTATCAAAAAATAAATAAATAATCACAATAATGGATTATAACCCATTAAATAAAATGGGAATCCATGAGCCCATACTTAGTCTACACATAAATGAGTAAATAAATGGGAGAGGAGAAACCTTTTCCTTATAATTGGATTGTCAACTAATAAATTTAGAAGATGGAATCAGAAAATCACCATTTGGCAACTCTCCTAGTAATACTTGATTCAGACAAAAATCACGAATAAATGTTAAATCAATGGGTGAAAGTTTGATGGGGAATAGAATATTCACATAATTCCAAAGTACCTCCTCCACAAAATACTTTGTGGTGACAAAGGGAAAGAAAAAAGAAACTTTACTGCAGAGAAACCTGGCAGACACCACCTTATCAACTGATCAAAGATAACATGACCAGTAATGGGACAAATAGAAATTGTGTGCTACCTAACAGTATGCAATGAGAAGGATATATCCTTTCCGTGATATTCCTACTGAACATGACAACCTGAACTCAATAATGAAGAAATAGCAGCCAAACTGAAGTTGAGGAACATTCTATAACATACCTGGCCTATAATTTTTGAAGTGTCAGGGTCCTTTAAACCTTGGGAAGACTGAGGTGATATTCTAGAATGAAGGAGACTAACAACTAAAGAGACATGATCCAGGCCCAGGTCCTTCTCTACAAAGGACAACATTGGGGTAACCAGTGACACGTGAATGGAGTTCTGAGGATTGGGTGGTTATAACGCACTGACATTAGTTTTCTGATGTGGGTACTTGTGGTGAGGTAGAGAATGTCCTTGTTTGTAAGAAATACATATAAATATTTGGGGTGACAAAGTATCATATTAGCAGCTTACCTTCAAATGGTTCAGGGGGAAGAAGCTCTATGTACTACTGCTTTAATTTTCTGTAAATCTGAAATAATTAAAAACAAAAACCCCAGAACTACTTTTTGGGAAACTTTTCTCACTTGTTATCTAATAAAGGTGTTAGCCTGTGACAAGGAGGAAAAGAGAGAACTCTCTGAGGAGATCCAAAGGCTTTACTTTCCTGCTCTCAAGCAGGTGTTAGTGAGGCCCCTGGATGTCTCAAGAAAAGGTCTGGGGCTGATTCCAGGGACCTAGACTTGAGGCCAGCCTCTATTTGTACACCTGAAGCAACGCAGAGCTCACCACCTCTCACTGTAAGCTGCTTGTCATTGTCAGCAAGTTCTTTCTCTTATAACCCATGACTCAAGTCTGAGGGAGGTTGATCTGTACTCTAGAAGGACAGGGCCCCTCCTGACTTAAGCATCAGGTCACTTTTGCTGAGAAGTGTTCTGATTCCTGCAGCCTCTTCATGGCAGGGTTTTGCAGTGATGGCACCCCCCTGTGTCCAAGAAAAGAGGTTCAGCTTCCTCACACTAAGATCCTTAGGGAGAGAGGCATATCTCCTCACCACTCCACCCAAAATCTGCCCCTCCTTGGAAGAGCCGGCCCATTTACTCCAATTCATTTAGGCATTCATTCTTTATTTGCTCATTTGTTTGTTCATTCAAGCAACCACTGCACTCCAGGTAACTGTGCTTGACTCTGAGAATACAAAAATGGATCATTTCCAGGCCTTAATATCAAAGAGCTGTCAGTCTGATGGAGGGACAGATGTTTATACCATAGTAGGATCTGTGCCCTGTCCCTAAAGGTAAGCCCAAAACAATCTGGGAAGGCTTTCAGGAGAAGGTGACCATAATTCAGCTCCTTTCTACCCGCTGCTACCAACAGCCTGACGCTGGCCAAAGCTCCCTGCCCTTTCCTTTGAGGCTTTTGATTCTGTCTCATCCTGGCTGACAGAGGGCTACTATTCCTGGGTCCTACACCTGTCCACAAATGCATTGCAGCTCAGTGAGTTCCTCCAGGCACTCATGAGGCATGACTTCCTTTGCTGGGAACAGAACTGATGACAATGATAATGATATTGGTATAGCTAATAACAGCAGCTACTAGTGAGTTTTAGTTTGTTCCAGGCACTGTGCTCAGAACTGTACATTACATCATGTAATCCTCACAACTACCCAGTAGGTACTGAGATTATTCCCCTTTTACAGATGAGAGAACTAAGACTTGGTGAAGTTAGGGAGGGAATCTTGCTAATCACCTTCCAGTTTGTTCCCTGGAATCTTTTCTTGGCCGGCTCCTACTCATCATTCAGGTCTCTACTCAATGTCACCTGCTCTGACCACCCTACCTCCCCCATGTCACTCTCTGCCTTAACACCTGTTCTGCCTTCTGCCTAACCATGCTCTGAAATCCTCATGTATTCCTTTGGTTGCTCACTGACTTTATTTTCTACAAGCATTTGAGCTCTGTGAGGGCAAGGACTCTTCCATATTTACCCCCAGGGTCCAGAACTAGGTCTGGCACATTGTAGGTATTCAACAAACATTTGTTAAATGAATCAAATGATTTATAAGCCCTGTTCACTTGACCTCTAACAATCCTTTCACACACACACACACACACCCATTCCCACACTTCTGACTACTGCCACTCTAGCTATGACACTAATCATTCCCCCTTGTAGCCACTCAGGTGTTCAAGCCATCCTACAGAGTTGTTTTCCTAATTCACATTTCTGTTCACACCACTCCCCTCCTCATCTATCATTAGGACTCTTAGTTAGTGAAGATGGAACCTGCCATCATCGCTGTATTAAAACTTCCCACAATATCCCAAGGTTTTTATTATCTAATTTAATAGATAGGGAAAACAGAAGCTTAGAGAGGTTAAGTGAATTGCCCAAGCTCACACAGCTACTAAATGGCCACACTACAATTTGAACTCAGGTCAGTGTGACTCCCAAGGCCCCACTTTTAGCTACTTTGTCCTGCTATACAGCACAACTTTGGCCAGTATCAAACTGGAGCAAGTATCAGAATCCTCTGGAGGACTTGCTAAAACAGATGACTGGACTCCAGTCCCCAGGTATATCTCAAGTTTTAGGAGCCTCTCTGTGAACTATGTGAAGCAGGAGGTCCTGTGGACCTCACCTTAAGAACCACTGTTTAAAGAAATGATGTTAAGTCAGACCCACAACATCTAGAGGCCAAGAGCTCCGTTTAGCAAGGCTCCATTAAGTGAGGGACACCCAAGTCTTGGTACATATTCTCTGTGCAAATATGCCACTTTCTTAATAAAGTTAATTATCTGACCTTGAAACATACCATAGCTGACACTCCACAGAAAGGCCTCTGCTTGTCTTACTGATGCAAATGATAAATATAGGGCCCAGAGCAGTTTCTCTCGGAGATTTCATGTCAGTATTTTAATAATTGTTGAGCAGAGCCTTGGGAGCCAATTACAGAACTAGGGCAGTTTTTTTTTCCTTCTAAAATTACTTGGATTCTGACTCCTAAAACTTGTGGGCATCTAATACTGATGGGTCCAGAAGGGTTCTGACATAGTTTCCCCAAGTGTGAGTGGAGCATAGAATCTGAAATTTTATTCCAGTAAAGCAGATGTGTTGACACTCTCCTCTTCCTCACCATCCTTCTTCCCCGCCCCTCACCCCTTTCCTTCATCTCTTCTTCTCCCTCCTCTTCCTCATCCCTCTTTCACCTCCCTCCTCATCTTTTTCTCCCCTTTCACCAGCTTCCTCACTGAAACCAAGTTACCCCAGGATCAAAGCCAGAGGTTGAAAACCGACCCATTGTCCACCACAGTCACTGGGGCCTTCAGCCTTCCTCCTTGCTCTGAAGAACCTGCCTCATCTGGCTGGCTACAGGAGGAATGGGTGTGCCTGGGCCAGAGAGCTCTTGAACCAGTGGCTGGCCAGGCCTCCCAAGACAGTCACAGAGTCCAGGACTCTCTGAGAGCTTGTCCGGTTCCCCTCCTCACCTGCCAACTTCCCCCTCCAGGTGTATGTATACCTGGCAGAGGCCCACCATCACAGTGGCTGGTTGGAAATGTCACTGGCCCCAGCACAGGCCAGTCACAGGCTTTAAATGCAGCCTTGAAAAATATAAATCAGCTCACATCACAATCTGCTCTCCAACTCCACTGACGCCCACCACACCTAGAGAACAAAAACCGCTTCTCAGTCCAGCCCTATCTCCACATTCTCTACCTTAGCCACACTGGCCTCCTTGCTGAGCCTCAGGCATGGTCCTGTCTGAGTGTCTGGGAGAGCAGTTCCCTTGTACCCAGGTTGCTGCATGGCTGGTTCTTCACATGATTCAGGTCTCTGCTCAAGTGTCACCTTGCTGGATGCCCCCAAGCTAAGATAGTACCTCCTGCCGCTCTCTCCACACGCTGCTATATTTTTTCATAGTGCTAGTCATTACCCTCATAGTCTATACTTGCTGTGTGTCTGGGTATTGTATGTCTCTCTCACTAAAGTGTAAGGAGCACAATTGCAAGGACCAGGTTTAGCCTTTGCCCACCATTGCATTCCTAACACTAGGTTCATAGGAGATGCTCAATAAATAAATAATGAACAATCAAATGAATGAAAGAATGCTACTGCCAGGGGAGGAAACTATGTGTGGCTGAATGTTTTTACAATCTTCTCTCACCAATCCTACAAAGTTAGAATTACTGACCCTCTATTTAATGTGATGATGGCTCAGCTGGAGAGGAGATAGACTTACTCAAGGTCACACAGTGATAAAGGGGACCTGGGCCAGGAACCCAAGTCTGTGTGACTCTAGGCCCATGAATGGGTGGTTAGTTGATGACAGCACAGGTTGGGCTCAATGCAGGTGAGGGTGGCTCCCAGGAAGGACTGGTCCCATGGTGACATAGTACAGGTTGGATGACAGAACTTGAGAGTCTGGCAACATGAGGTGATAGGGGGTACCCCTAGAGGAAAATTGAAGGCCAAAGGAGGGCCCTAGGCAGAGCAAAACCCTAGTCCTCTACAGTGGGAAGGGGGCGGTCTTAGAGCCCATTTGAAAGTCAGAGTTGGTCAGGATGGGCTGGCCCCAAACCTTTTCAAGCCCTACACTCATGATTTATGTTGCTGGTCTACTGACATAGTCCTGCCCTGCTGAGATGGACTTGGGCAGGGCTGGTGCAAGAGATAGGGTGTAAAGAGATGGGGTATTGTCAGAGATCAAGGCTGGGTGTCACAGACCCCACTGATGGATTGCCAGCTTCTGGCCAGGCCAGCAGAGGAGGTAGTACAACTCTCAGGGGAGAAGGACACTGCTCACAGGCATCCTGGGGTGATTGGCTTGAAGAGCAAAATCATGGGCATCTTGACTGTTAGGCAGCTCAGGGCCAAGTGCTACTCCTAAGAGGCTGACAAGATAGAGTGGTTGAAATCTTTCCAATCCAAGTCATCCACGGGGTCAGAGGCTTCATGGGGCAAATGACAACAGAACAACTGCATCCAGCTAGATGTTAAAGGAGGTGACAAGGTATCCCAATGGAGATGACAAAACATTAGAACCAAGAGGAAACAGCACAGTGGCTTCCAGAATGACAGATCTGGACATCTTTCTGGGAGGCAGAGAAGATAAGACAAAGATGAAACAGCCCAGATGATTTGACTGGGGCTGGAATTTTTACCAGAAGCAAGCATAGGAAACTGGGCAGAAGTAGCAGGACCCATAGCAGCCTGCCCAGGGGTAGAAGCTGCCCATTTTCTCTGATTCTCCTGGTACATGTACACATCTGCTTCAGTTTCATCATCTGTGAAATGTGACAGCGATCCCAGCCTTGAAGGATGTTGTGTGCACTAGGCAACTTGGACATATGAAAAATCCCATCACAGTCCTGGACCTATGACTTCCAAGTTGACCTTTAGGAGTACCCACTTGCCTCCAAGAAGCCTCTGTGACTCTGTTTTGAGAGCTCTCTTTCCAAAAGCACCAGCAGAACTGGGCTGGAGTGTCGGCTCCTACATCTTTGACAGAGCACCAGATCTGTGTGTACTCATGCCAGGTGCTTGATTTCCAAAGGTAAATCGACATGACTCCTGCCTCCCAGGTCACACAGCTTGGTGGAAAGGGGTATTCAGGTGAATAAATGATGATATCAAATTCCAGTCCCTCTGAATATATTCAAGAATGCAAACCTCTGCCCTTTGGCAGTAAATTTAATCCTTGACAACTTTTAGTCACTTGGAGCCAAGACTAGCGAACAAGGTGAGTGACCCATATAGGAAATCCTGGCAGAACTGGGTACCGGCTCTGGAACCATGCTTGGGTTTCTCCCCCAGGTGTGCAAGTGCCCTGACCTTCTTGTGCCTCAGTTTCTTCTGCTCTGAAATGGGTATACTCCTGGAACCTGTGGCTAGGGGTAGGATAACATGAGATTAAACATGTGAAATGCTGAGTGAGCCCCCCCAGGGTGAGGGCTGTTACAGTACCAAGACTTTCTTAGGAAGTGAGAGTGTGTGAGCATCCCAGGTAAGCACAGAGGTGGGGAAGGACTTGGGGAGTGGAGAAAGGAATGAGAAGAAGAGGGAAAGTGCTTCTCTCAGCACAGGCTCTCCAAGCTTGCTTCAAGGTGCCTTGTGGGGACACTAGTGGCCTTAAAAGCAGAACAAGCCTGCCACCCAGTGCTCCTAGGTGCCACCACAGGAGAAAGGCAGAGCAGCTGCCTCTCCTGGCTTGACACTAGTGTCCCCCAGTCTGAGCCTGGCTCTTGGGAAGCAGATAGCCTTTAGGATTCTGGAATGACCCAAAGCCGCCACTCTCCCTCTCTACCTGAGAAATCTTCCTCATACTTAATTCTTTGGTCATCAACTCATAGGTCAACAGAGGGATTAGAGACCTCAGGAAGGAAACTCTGTAGTTGCCAAGAAGGTCAAGTACAGCTGCAGTCACTTACAGCAGTAAATGTTGAGCACCCAGAGTGGCTGGCAGGCAGGGGATTTGATGGAATATCAGGCACCCATTAAAAATGATACTTGTGAGAATGGGTGGCTATGGGAAAATGATGATGCTCTATTAAAAAATGAAAACAGCTGGAAAAGAACTCTCTGCTTGGTCCCGCCTTACCAGTCAGGGTCCATTCAGAGGCATTTGGGATAGGTGGGAAAATTGTACACTTCTGCTTTTATATTTTTGTTATTATATCTGATATGTAGCATATATTTCATTATATCTCTATATTACATAGAATTATATATTACATGTTTTATTATATTTTTATATTATTGTGCTTACTACTATAAGCCCAGCACTGTCCTAGGAGCTTGACACTCATTATCTCATTAATCCTCACATGGCCCTGGGACCTAGGAACCATCACTTTCCCCACTTTATAGATGAGGAAAGTGAGGCACAGAGCAGTGAAGTAATTGGTCCAGAGTCATGGAGCAAGAGCAAGCCAGGGCCAGCATGTGAACTCAGGTTTCCTGGCCCAGGGCTTGTGCTTCGAAGCCACAGCCATAGAGGCTTCTTGGTCTCAAAAGTTTCTCCAGGCATTACAAATCCTAGTGGAAAAGATACTCCTTGAGGAAGATCATTTTAAAAATTCTACCCCAAAACAGTTCTATACACACTTTTCCTCTTTAATTGTACTTGATAAATAATGGCATACTCCAGAGATATTCTGGGTTTGGTTTAAGACTGCTGCATTAAAGTGAGTCGTAATCTTTTGCTGGTGGAGTCTTGCCTTCCATTGATAAAAAGCACAACACCTCTTAAGCAGAATAAAGCGAAGCACAATTAAATGAGGTATGCCTGAGTTTCTGTATTTTAAAAAGAAAGAATGGGAGAAAAGAGGGAAACCACCACCAATAACAGGGTGTTTTTATAGTGAATTGGTGGAGGAAATTCGGTCTTCTGAAACTTCTACACTATATGTTCTTACTCCTTTCTCTCTTTTCATGGGGTCCTGTCCCCCATCCTCAGCCACTTCTCTTAGTTTTTAAAAATTTGCTCTACTTTTGTGAAAAGTTCTGATCAATGGATCAAAAATAGTGGCATTTCAGGTGTGAGGAGGGAAGGTGAGAGAAAGGAAGGAGGGTGGAAATAAAAGGCAAAGGGAGAGCGGTGGAGACCTGATATTTATTGAAAACTTGATAAATGACACACACAGTTCCAGATATGTTCTCACATTTTCTTATTTGAACCTTGTCACCAACCTATGAAATTGGCATTACTCCCATTTAAAAGATAAGAAGACTGATGCTCTGAGGGGTGCAGAGAATTGCTATCCACCCAGCTAGAAAATGGTAGAACCAAGATTCACACCAGTCTCTTCAATTTCAAGTTGTGGAGTTCGCTGCATTTTCTCTGAGCCCCTGGAGTGAGCCCAGCTTGTGCTAGGAGTTGGGGGTGTCCAGCTGTGCTACACCAAACTCCTAGCCTCCAGCAAGTTGGGCTTGACTGGGCCCTCACATCCAGTGGGGTTTATGTGACCAGACTCCTAGTACAGGCTGGGCCAATTCTGGCTTTTGGACTGTTAGAATATTACAGACTCATCAAAAGGAGATAAGGATCTTCACTTGGACACTAAAAAAAAAAAAAAGTAGGAGAGAGCATGTGCCAAGAAAAAAAATGAGATTCAGTGTTGTAAGTGACTCTGCCACTGGTTTGCTATGTGACCTTGGGCAAATCACTTAATTTATTCGGGTTACAGTTTCCTCATCTGCAAAACGGGTTGATGCCTTGGCTCAGACTACCCTGCAGGGTTCCAGGAGGCTGTGAAATAACATAATGGGTATGCAAGCAATCTATAAACTGAAAAGCATTTTTCCACACAGACAGTATTAGTATGACTTTAATAAAGTATTGTTAATTGCTTTCTGAATTTTTCCTGTCAGCGAAGCCATTGCTAAGGGCTTGGTCACTGGACTGTGAGAATCTTGAGAGCGGCCTTGACTACGGGTAACTTTCCTAGAAGCCTCAAAACTGTGGAGGAGTGTTATTCCCTTGATGCCAGCTCCTCAGCATCCGTCACTAAAATAATAAAACCTCTCATCAATATGCTCTTCATGAAGTAGGCATCTCACTCCATTTTCTAGATGAGGAAAACTAAGGTCAACTTGCCTAACATCCCTCAGTTTGTAAGTAGCACAGTTCCAGACACACTAGATTCTCTGCCTCTTTCTACACCCTGCCCAGCTTCCATCCTTCATAAAGAATGAAGACAAGAGGCCAGGAGGCGAGGCTAGCATGAAAAGGCAGCCTAGAGGCCTAGGACCAAGATTGAGCAAAGACCTCATTTATAAAACCAAAGAGAGTCCTGAGCAAAGTTAATTGAAATGAACGAAATCCCGAAGAATTTAGCACTCAATTTGAGAAACTATTTTTGGCTGAACCAAGATGAAAAGACAAAAGAAAGTGCACCAAAATTGAAGAGAAACTAATTTGGAAGACATAATAGGGAGCAAACTTCTCAAATTTCCTCAGAGCCCAGGAGACGTGATTATTCAAAAAATAATTAGATGCTATCCTGGGGGTAATGAAAGCTAAAAATGAAGAAGAAAGAAATTGGAAACTGCCAGAAAGGTCATGAGATGCTCTCAATATTTCTTTGCTTTACAGATTTGAAGATGCAAGAATAAATTTGCAAAAGAACAATAAAGCCATACAAAATAATCGGAGAGGAAATTGAGTTGGGAGAATCTAAACATCTCGCCCATCTGTCCAGGGTGACTGCTGGGAAATGCAGAGCCAGATGTATCCAGTCCCTTCAGAAGATGGCTGGAGGAGTGCAAAATTATGTCCCCTGACTCGAAGCCAAAATGCCTCCTGGCCTGAGGAGTCGGTTAAATTCTTTCTGCTAAGCTCTGAGGGCCAGAGAGTCTCTGCTGCAACTACTCAATTCTTCTGCTGTAGTGGGAAAGAGATAGTATAGCCAGTATGTCAATAAGTGGGTGTGGCTGTATTCCAACAACACTTTATTTACAAAAACAGGCAGCAGGCTGGATTTGGCCTTTGGGCCATAGTCTACTCTATCCCACCTGAATTACTGAAACTTATTTTCCTATTTGCAGCCTGATCTGGCTCCTATCTGCCCCAAAACATTAGCTACTAAAATAATCTTTCTAAAACCAAATAGTGATAATAAAGATGGTGATGATGATGACAGCAGAAGAAAGAGGAGAAAGAGGAGGAGAAGGAGGTGGAGGAGAAGAAGTTGCTGGCATAGAAACAGAGTACTCTGTATGCAATTAGGACTTATATAACACCTACTATCTTCACAATGGTAATTTTATAGATGGGGAACTGAGGCCCAGAGAGGTGAAGTAACTTGCCCAAGGTCACACAGGCAATGGGTGTCAGAGGCAAGTTTTGAACCCACTCTGGCTCCAGAGTTCATACTCTTAACCACCATAATTTACTGTCTCTAAAATGATTGGCTCCAAATTCTCCAATAGCTTCCCATTGCTTACAAAACCAAGTTCAAATTCCTTAACTCAGCACAGAATGTCATATGTGATTAAGTACATTTCACCTCTCCAGCCTCATCTTTCTCCAAGCCTCATATCTGCCCTATGCATCCAGAACAGTTTGAAGAGTCCTATATTTTCATGTCTTCGTTTATGCTCTTCCCTCTGGGATTCTCTTCTCCTTCATTCACTAACACCTACCATACTTTCCAGACTCAGTTCAAGTGTCATCTCTAAACAGTTCTCTATGACCCTGTTGTCTATTCCAGGTTAATCAGCTCACTTCTTGTATGGGTCCCAGTTTCAATGCCTATAAATTGGAGGAATGGCTGATCTTCAATAGCCACTAACACTTTAGTATGAATTAGCCCATCAGATTAGTTTCGTTTTCTAGGTCCATCTTGAAGGAATGAGAAATAAAAGAATTAAGTTTGGGTGTAGTGGAGAGAAAGGTTATGAGTCCTATGACTAAATTTATGTTGAAAACTTTGACTCTGCCTATGCCTGGAATGCAGCTCTGCTTGGCTGGGGGCATAATAACATGTCTCTCCAAACCATAATTCTTCAGGGGAATAAGTTCTGTCGAACTGAGCTCTATACTTGTGAAAGGGAACCACTGCTTCACTTGTACCTGGATTCCCTAACTCTGAAAACCGTTCCATTTTCCCAACCCCATGCTAGATGAACTGCATTTGTCAGGCTAGGAAGTTTGATGAAAACATCCCTTTAGAAGACCAACTCCAGCTCTAATTCTGGTCCTCCAAGGATACGGTGACCTATAAGTTGGTTTTCATCCATTCAAATCTGATTCAAATATGTTCTTCCCCAACGTGCTATTCAAAATTTTACTCTTTTATACATTCTTTCATTTTAAAGTAACTTTGAACTAGGAATTCTGACACCAATTCTAGCATAGTACCTATCTTTCCACCTACCTATCCTTCCATTCATTCTTCCTTCTATCCATCTTTCCATCCAACCTTCCTTCCATTCATTCACTTAAAAATTGGTTGACGGCCCAATAAACCAGGCCTATTACTGAGGGTTCAGTAGACAGTGGTGAACCTAGCAGGAAAGAACTTGACTTTGTGGGACTTACAATGGAGTAGGGATGACAAATGGAGAACAAGTATTTGCTCTCCTTTTGCCTATGTATCTCTCCTCTCCTGCTATTATTTACAGGAAACTCTGAGTCCTGTTTCCTAGGAGTATCCCAGGTTCTAACCCCTGACACTCCCTCACTTTCCCTCACCTTCTTTTCTACATGTCTCTGCTCCTCAATGGTCTGCATCTCCTCATTCCCCAGGGGAAAGTCTATTCTATCTTCCCTTCCAGGCTAATTCATCACTTTTCTTGATCTCATTTCCTCCTGCCTCTGCAGCCCTTTGCCTCACCAGTAACCATCGCAATAATTATTACTCACATTACTGTGTATGTGATGTTTATATTTGACAACTATCACCCTGGTTGGAGCCACTGAGAGCTTTTGTCTGAACTATTGCAATAGCCCTTGTTGGGAGCCGCACGGGAGAAGCAAAATGGCCACGGCCCGTAAGGTTCCTGCTTCTCTTCCTGCTGATCAGCAGAAAGCCCACGCGCGCCAAAGACGAAAACCCGCGCGCGCCAAGACATCCGCACCGCCTACCCCTCACGTCACCTCCCCCCACTTGAACGCCCCTATCAGATCGCGCTACGCTATACCGCCCCTTCCCTCAACCAATCCCCTGCCTACAAGTATCTCTCTAACCCCTCCCTCTCTGTATATATATATATATCCCCATTTTGTAATAAAATTTGGAGGCTTGATCAGAACTTTGTCTTGCCTCCGCTCCTTTCTCTCGCCCGTTTTTCCCAGGTTGGATCCTCCTCGCCGCCCCTACGAATAACTAGGTTCCGCGGGTCGGGACAAGCCCTCTCACCCATATCTCTTGTCCCCTGTAGTAATTTCTCAACTGAATA
>PVKZ01002375.1:0-232862 GCA_004027375.1 Macroglossus sobrinus
GGTCCTTGCATGGGGTGTGGGGTGGGGAGGGGGCGCGAAGGCTCTGTGCCCCAGAAACTTGATTTGTGGAACAGGGCCTGTGGCATGCGATTGATCCCTGGAGATGGAGTGCATTTATTATAGCAAAGCTGGGTCTGTTTAAATATTTAAATGCCGTCGTGTCATGGACACAGGTTGCATTGTGTCCCAGCAGGGCTGGCCAGAGGCAGGGTTGGAGAGAGGCTGAAGATTCTCTTTGATACCTTCATGCCCTCATTTCTCTTTTTCCCTTCCTCCTGCTGCCTACCTTCCCCCTCTAGCATTCCTGAGAATCTTGCCCATTGATCACCAAACCTAGGTTTGCCTTTTCTGGGCTGTAACTGACACCCTCTGGAGTTATTTTCTCATTCAGTTAGAACCTTATTCTCAGCTAGCTGTTACTTGATGCAAACTTTGTGACAAAAAATTGCTATTGAGATATGGATAACCAATAACAGGGTAGATGTTAATATTTGTAGAGGTTCTTTTTATTTAAAAATATTTTTTTTCTATGGACATAGTATAGTTCATTAAAGAAAAGTCAGAAATATATATATACACATACACACAATACATACCAATACATACTATTTTAACCCCTCCCCCATTCAACATTCATGAGGAAATCTTTCTATATCAATAAAGACATTTTTCTGATGCCATTTTAGGATTATAAAGTGCCTATAAAGTATTGACATGGCCATTTTGCTCATGTTCCACATGTTAGATATTTGGACAGTTTAAAATTTGTTCACTATTAAAAAACAATATTGCAGCTATGGCTCTGCATAATGCTTTTGTTATTTCCCAGAAGCAGAATTGCGAGGCCAAAGGGCCTGGTGCACAATCTTTGATTTCTCTCATTTAAAGTTACGGTGGTGGGTAGAGGTCAGCAGGTAACAAGTTAAATGCAGCCCAGGTTAGAGAGAGCTTGGTGAAGAAGAATGTGTCCTGGCTTTGGAGTGAGAAAGCTGAGGTCAAATCTTGGCTCTGCTGCTTGTTATCTGGGACTTCGAAGAAAATCATTGGGGCCGAGAGTCTCCATTTCCTCAGACTGTGGAGTGAGGACAGTGCATAGTTGGGAAAGCTACATGTGGTAATGTGTTTAAAGATGTTTGCACTTGGTATGTGCTTCATGAAGATTTCTTTCGCCTTTTCCTTTTCCTTATTTGCTCTGTCTCCAGTATAGTTGGAAAGATAAGGCTGATATCACACGAGGAGGTAGCATGATGCCAGGCAGTATTTCATCGAGTGGACAGTGAGCATTGTGGGAATTCGGGGGAGGGAGTGTTCAGTGTGTTGGGGGGAAGGGGCTGTTATGTCAGTGGGTGCTTCCCTAGGACATCAAGCAGGTCCTCAGTGAGTGTGTATTGAGTTGATTTCGGTCTCCAGGGATAAAGGGGTGTGTGTGGGAGTGTAGGGGAGAGGTAATAATAGTAATGTAAAAGTTCATTGACCTGTATTATGGGCCAGGAATGCTCTATGGGTTTCATCTATATTCAATCTTTAACCCTCACGAAAGTGTTGTGAGATAGATGCTATAAGTTTCTCCATCCTACTCATGAGAAAGCTGGGGAGAAAAGGCTTCAATTAACTTTCTTGAGGTGTCACAGTGACTAAGCTGCAGAGCCAGGGTTGGATCCCATTTCTGCAGTCTCCCCTCCGTCACTCAGCCTGGTCTGGAATCTGCCTTACCTGCACATATGCTTCCCCTCACATTATATGGTAACAGTTTACCTCTCTGTCCTCCAAACTGGACTGTGAGCCTGCTGAGGGCAGGGACCATTTCATACTTAACTTACATCCCAGCCCCAGCAAAGCACAGTGGTTGCTCCCAGAATGTTGATGAATGTGGGATGC
Organism: Macroglossus sobrinus; assembly: GCA_004027375.1. NCBI lineage: Eukaryota > Metazoa > Chordata > Mammalia > Chiroptera > Pteropodidae > Macroglossus > Macroglossus sobrinus. The sequence continues at coordinate 1,879 of PVKZ01002375.1, forward strand.
ATAGGCCAGGACAGAAGACAGAGCAGCTGGGCCAAAGCAGAACATTTAGGTCAGGAGATTGGGGACCGTAGTGGACAAGGATCCTGGGAATTCCAGGCTGGGTTGCTTAGAGCTTGGCCTTCATAGTCAGTGGGGAATCATGATGATCCCAGAGACATCTCTGCAAAGGTTGATCTGTAGGATTAAGGTGTTCAGGGAAAAGGGCATGAAGCCTGATGGCTGAGAGGAGCCTTTACCGGTCAGGTAGGAGAAGGCATGAAATCTGGATGGTGGTAACAGCGGGGACAGAGTGGACAGGGCAAACAGGAAAGACTTTATGAAAAAAAAAATTCATAGAACCTGGTACAATAGGATGTGGGGTACAAGCGAGAAGGAGGTGGCAACAATGATCTTTTAAGTCTTGAGCTTGGGTAGTAGAGACATGCAGAGGCTTAACTGGAATATTCTAGAGGAGGAGGTAATTTTGGAGGGTGGTGAAACTTTGACATGCGTTGTTATAAATGGTAGAACATCCGGGCAGAAGTGTTTAACAGATGCGAATGGACATTTATTTCCTCAGAGGAAGTGAGGAATTTGTACCTGTGTTGTAGGTGGATGAGGGTCTACCCCAGGTGAGGGTCAATAAGACACACTAGATAGGCTGAGACCCACAGCTGAAGCCAACTGTGTATCTGAGGCAGCATTTATGTCAGGTAGTCGCCAAGGGGTTCTGAGAGTAGTGAGTATGCTGGCCCGATTCCCAAATGTTTGGGGGTTGCCATACCTTATGGCAGTGGGTCTGATTTTTTACCTTTCTCTGTTTATCTCACCCAGAGATGTTGATGGTTATATTTATTATTTAAATTATTTTTATTGTAGGGTTAAAAAAAGAATTGTATTTTACTCTTTAAGCTAACTAAAGGCAAGCTAATGTAGGACTCACTAGAATTAAGGAATCAAAGACACTGTCTCTACAAGGGATGATGGTCAGAAGAAGATGGTTCTCAAAGCCCATGATTTGAATCTTTGCTATGTCACTTCCTAGCCATGACCTTGGGCATATCCCAAAAGGTCTTTGAGCCTTGGTTTCTTTTTCTGTCAAGTGTGGACAATAGGTTAATCTTAAAGGGTTTTGAAGAGTGTGGATAAGTAGCTGACTGTTTGGCTTGTAGATGCACTCAGTAAGAATTTATTTTTGTTATACCATGTTAAGAAAGGGTATCTATTTCACACCTATGTTGGGTCCCCAGTTCTGTTCTGTGCACTGGCTGCTGGAATTGTCAGGGACCAGGGAAGCAATCTGATAAAGTTGTACGAATTTCAAAAATAGCTAATGTTTATTGAACATCTGTTGTGTGGCAGGCACTGTGTTAGGATGTTCTCACAATGTTCAGGTGAGGTATGAACTATTGTTGTCCCCATTTTATGGACAAAGAAACTGAGGTTGGAGACATTAAATCAATTGCCCAAGGCCACACAGCCAGTTAGTGGACCCAGGAAGGCTGACCCCAGAGTTTACCAGAAGTCTGTTACTGCTTCTCAGCAGGGCAGGAAAGAATTCCACTAACACATTTAATGTTTTGGTTTTGGAAGTTAATGCACTTCTCTGCCTGGAATCAAAATGAGGTTATATAGTATTTTGAAATGAAAGGCTTATTGCTTATCTCCATTCTTCCTGATTTTTTTTTTTTTAACTGGGAGTCACATTTTCATACAGTAAATTTCTAAAATAAGCAGAACGCCCTCCCTTGATGGAGACGTGGGACTTTTGGATCACTGGCATTTCATAGATTCTGGCTCTGGGCTCACTCCTGATACATGGGTCAGTGCCAAGCCCCGAGAAATGTGGCTTTGAAAAATCGGGATGTTACAACCCACCCCCACTTCAGCCTCCTGTGTTTATATCCAGAATTCAGTTCAAACTAAGTAAGCATCAAGTGTCCTGGAAGAAGAGAAAGGAGGCAGTGGTGGACCTGGCTTGGTGGGCGGGGAGAGGGGTGTATGCAGCACCTGGGGGGACCCTGTGGCTGGGAGCCTACACTGTTTTCCTGTCACAGTTGAGGGGATAGTTGCTTCAGGAGGCTCATAGCGTAGGCCTCGGAGGACTCAGGGAGACAGAGTTGTGAAATGCAATGGAAGACTTAGAGATCATCTCACCTGACTGCCATATCTTACAGATGTGGAAACCACGGCCAAGAAGGTATGGGATTTGTCCACGGTGTTCATGTCAGGAGCAGGGCCAGATCCCACGTTCTGCAGAGGGTCACCCATGCTGCCAGCCTCTGGGCTTGAGGGTGGGAAGGGAAGCGCACCTGGACTGGCCCAAGAGGAGCTTCTTGGTCCTTAAATGTCATAGGAAGTTCCCCAATCTTGAAGCCACCACTTTAAACTCTTAAACTGGGTGGAGCCATCACTGGCTTTTGAGAAGAGCCCAGGCATTTAAAATAGTCATAGGGATTGACACCCAGCCCTGAGTGCACAAGTCTGAGCCGGTGGCTTTTTCAAGTTGTTTGGGTCTTGTCCCATATTGAGTCATGGCAGGGCTTTTCTCGCTTGGGACTTCTGCCCACTCAGGGGATGGATAGCAGGTGTTCCTCCATCCCATAGGTTGTTCTTCAGAGACAAGACAGAGAGTTATCTAAAAGGTTTGGGGATCCCCAGATGTCTACGACCCAGTCTGGTAGGGTGTGCTTCTCCAGTGAGAATGGCTTTCCATTCTATCTGTCCCGGCCCCAACAGGACGTCGGGTTACACTCGGAAAGGCCGAATGAAAGAGAATTTGATGATGGAATGATTATGCAGATGTAGGCAAGATAAAGGTACTGACAAGGGAGAGGGAGGCCTCCTACCCTGAGTCCCAAGGAGCCAGAAGGATACCTGGCTCTCAGGGAGGGCTGGAGCTGCAGAGTGGGTCATAGCTCAGCTGCCCAAGCCGGGATGGGCAGGGCACGGATCCTCAACTTCCCTCTTCTCATTCTCCCTCCTACTGCCTGTGCCTGCCACTGGCCAAGCTCCACCGGAAGCAGAGGGCAAGAGGCTGTGGAGGTCAGTCCCAGACACTTTGTGGTGGGTAGGCATGGCAGATAGAAGAATGACTAGCGCATCTGCCAGTTGCATGCTTCAAAGTCAGACAGGCCTGAGTCGAAGTCTTGGCTCTGCCATTCAGCAAGCTGCTTTGACTCCCTCAGTGTCCTCATCTGTAAAATAGGATGATAATCCTTACCTTTGAGCTGTTGTGAGATTCAGGGTAAGAACGTGTGCCTGACTCATCAGCCAATAAGTACTGGTCTGTACGTATGGTTCTTTGGAGAAATTGGCAGTGACAGATGTTGCTGGTTGACTTTACAGATGAGGACGTTGAGCTGCAGAGCGAGGGAAGTGGCCTCCTCGGGGTCGTATGTAAGTGGCGCAGGGCAGATCTGGGAATGAGATGAGGCCTGGTGACTCCGAAGGCCCGGGTTTTGTCTCTTGAACGCTGATCCTGTAATTGCTTTCAGTCACTGCTTTTACTCTCTCCGAAACCACTGGCTCAGATACCCACTGTGTGCTCCAAGTTGGGCTGATGAAAATGTGCCAGAGTCATTAAGTTATCAGTGGGGAAGGCGGCTGCTTCTCCCCGGCAGGAAGGATTCTGCTGTTTGCTGCAGCCGGCTTGTTCACACAAGCTGCCCCTGGTTCTCCCTTCCTTTCCCTCTCCTCCCCCTCCTCCTTCACTCCTCCTCTGTCCCCTCCATCCCCGCTTCCCAGACAAGATGTGAGTAGAGTAGCATTGGAGTGGGGGGAGGGGGCGAGCCTTAAATATTCTGAGGCCACACTGAAGGTATTCATAACTCCAGACGGAGGTCCTGCCTGGAGAATCCAGCTCTGGATTCGGAAGTGGGCAAGCACTATTTCTGTAGCTTGACAGATGGACCCGCCCCAGGGAGAAGGAGAGAGAGGAAGGCAAGCTGGACCTTTTGTATTGTCACAGCCGTTTCTCTCCATGTGTTGTGTGCCAGGAACACAAAATCCAGGTGCACGCTTGCCAAGGTGAAAAGAAGGACCTTAGGTTGTGCACAGGCAGGGTTGACTGGTCCCCGGGGGCGAGAGCTTTTAGAGGTGCATGACACGAAGGATCTTACCCTGGGGAAGGAGACTAGAGTGGGAAGATGGGGGCGCAGTCCTCTCTGAACGCTTCAGTCTGATTCCGCACGACAATTCCAGAGTGAGACTGCTGACATGATAAAAGAATAGCAGATGGTTCTAATACTTTATTTTCAGAATGTATCTTTCCCACCTTCTTTTTCTTGCAACTTCACCACTCCAGACTTGAGAGGAGAAAGTACTAGATTCCCCTCTCTCGTTTTGGGTTTATTTCCTTTGCTGATCCATTTTTGATGGCGGCGGTGGTGACAACAGCTGACAATGGCTGAGACTTAGTGTGAGCCAGGCACTGCTTTAAATGTATTCTGTCACACAGCCCTCACAACTGTGAGGTAGGTGTGCTGTTATGATCATTCCTGTTTTCCAGAGAGGATGCTAAAGCAGAGAAAGGTTCAGCAACTCACCCGGGATCCTGCAGTCAGTCAGTGGCGCTGCTGGGATCTGAACCCAAGCAGTTCAGCTCCAGCCTCCCTACTTCCTCAGCGCTAGATCCCACCTTTTTGAAGGCAGGGCCAACCACAAAGCAGGGCCGGAGCAATTGACTGGCACTGAAAATGACCCCTGCTGAGTGGCTTAAACACTCTGGCCAGATTTCCAAGGTTACCTCAGAGGAGGATTTTACTCCGGACTCAGGACTGATTGGGTCCTGTGTTTATTGTGGCAGCAATTAGCTATCAGGCTGGCTGTTTGGAATAACGTGGTCCCAGATCTTCACCCCTATTCCCAACAGGTTTCCAGGACCAGCTATGTAATTCACGGGGCCCAGTGCTAAGTGAAAATGAGGGGTCTTTGTTCAATAAGTTTAAATTTAAAGATGATGACAGCAAAGCATTAAACCAAGTGTGGGCCCCTTCTGAACCTGGGACCCTGTCTGAATGCACAGGTCACATGCCCATGAAGCTGATCCATGAGTGTTCGGAGTTTTAGGGAGCTAGGATGAAATACAGGTGAAACAGTACCGGTTTTCCTTCTCTTTCAAGACAGTCAAAACAAACAGGATTTGTAAGGCATTTCTTTTCATCTAAATGTAGCAGTAAGATCAGGTTGCAGTTTAACCAAAAAAATAAACCTTAGAGATCTCTTCTCCCTAGGATGAAGTCATTCAGAGGACTGGGAATCGGGTCAGCAGCTTCATTTGGGGTCGGGAATCTTGCTTTATTATCTTTGATCCCTCCTAACTCTGCCTTTTGAAACCCCTCTGCAGCCCCGACTCCCACCTCCCCTCCCACTTCCTCCTTTTACCTTCCTCCTTCCCTACAGTCTATGAACCTGTTCAAGGAACTACGCTGTTAAAGGACAAGCACCACTCAGTCTCCCTGACCCCACAGTCCCATTCGCCGACCAGCATCACTCTTTCCTCCTTCCACAGCCCTGCTGGACAATCTGTTGGCCCCATCAATAACTACATCCTCGTTTCCAGGAGCAACCTGGCCCTCAGCAGTCTCGACTTGCGGTCCATAAGGTTGCAGATTCCGTTCTCACTAAAGGGACCTTCTGATCGCCAAATCCAGTGGTCTCTTCTCAATCCTCATTTTTCTTGACCCTTCTCAGGCATCTGGCATTGTCCTGGTTCTGCCTGTATGCCCAGGTCTTCTCATCTGTGAGGGGTGTTGGTTGTTGTGAGTAAATTTACTTGAAGCACTAGAACAGGCCTGGCACACACAGCACACACTCAGTAGCTGTTCACAGTGGCCAGGACTGGTGGTATCATTGTTACTGTCATCTGGAAACTCGACTTCTTTTAATTCACTCCTGTGTGAGTCTTCTTAACAAATTTTTTAAATATCAATTTTTCTTTTCCACCCGACTCTTAAGACACTGGTATTTTCTGAGTTCTATCCTATGGCCACACCTTTCTTCTCTCTTTTGACAATCTTTCCTTTTCTTCATATCTATAACTTCTGTTGCCACCTTGCCGACTCCCAAATCCACATCTCTTTTCCAAGCTCCAAGTGAGTAAGCCAACCTCAGACTGAATTCATTTGCTTCCTACATCTCTTTATCCAGTTACCCAAGTCAGAAACCTGGGTGTTTTTGTTCTCTTAGCTGACGTTGAGTGCTAGCCACGAGTTAGGCCCTGTGCTAGTAACTGGGGATGCTATAGTGTGCAAAACGCACGGAGCCTGCCATGCTTCCTGCTGGTGGAAGAGACACCTATTGATACTTGATTAGTTCTTGGAAGGTAACAAACCAGGATCTTAACTTTGACTGGAAAAACTTTCAATCAAAGGATATTTGATTGGGGCTGGGAGACATTCTAAGTGGAGGTAAGAGTTTGTACAGAGGTTCTGTGGTGAAAAAAAAATGCTTAAAAAATGGAAAGGCCAGTGAACGGGAGGGCCAAGAAGATGAAATGTGGCACTGGATGAGGCCAGGGAGGTAGGATGAGGCTGGGGAGGTGGAACAGGGAGGTGGGATGAGGCCGGGGAGGTGGATAGGGTGGACGGCTCATGGCTAGGAAGGCTGTGTTAGTCTTTCTAGGCTCCTCCTTGCTGCTTACACTGACTCCTTTCTACCAAAGTCTCTCTCTAATGCCCCTCCTATCCTGAAGTCCTCATTGTTTCACACAGAGAAAATTAAAATAGCCTCTTGCCACCTTCAGATCTATCTTGTGCACTGTAGTCTTAAGTGGGGTTTCTGACATGTAAATCTGATTAAGTTTATCCTCAGGGTACAGATCCTCCCCTGACTCCCCATTGTCAGGATAAAGTCAGCCCAGCTTTCTCTCTTGTTAGTCCCCCTTACACCCAGCTCCATGCCCCCTTCACACCGGCTCTCCTGAATTTCCCGTGGTTCCCCAAAGGTGCTGAGTGAAATTTGCTTTGGTGTCTGTATGCCTTTGCCTTCTTTGTCTGCCTGGTGATATCCTGCTCATCTCACAAGCTGCAGCTTATCCCACCTCCGCCAGGAAGCTGTTCCCACAACCTCTGGCCTGTGTCCTGGCCCCTCTTTTCAGGGCACATGGTCACACTGGTGCATTTGTGCCACCTCCCTCCTTGCTTGTTGACATGTATGGCTCCTCTTCTAGATAGCAAACCCCTTGAGAGAGGGGAATAGGGCTCATTTCTGGTGCTGGAGGTCTGGGCACATATTTGGTGGTTAATCATTGTTTTCTTGAAGACTTGTTGATGAAGGAATGACATGTTCTAAACAGGTGGGGAAAAATGAAGTTCTCTCCAGAGAGCTCTACTATAGAGACTCTATAGGGACTACTGCGGTAAAGGACCCCCATGTGCTGCCTGGCTCTGTTTCTACTGATAGCTGAACACAGGTCTCAGGGCTGCCTCTCACTGCCTTTGCCTGCCACTGCCATCCATCCAAATGGGTAGGTGAATGCAGGGCGGGCAAAGTCAAATCTAAATATATCAATCCTCTAGCGTAGTGTTTTTTCAAACTTTAGCATGCGTCAGAATCACCTGGAGGGCTTGTTAAAACACAGATCGCTGGGCACAACCCCAGAGTTTCTGATTCAGTAGGTCTGGGATGGAGCCCAAGAATTTGCATATCTTACGAGTTTTCAAGTGATGCTGATGGCACTGGTCTGGGAACCGCTCTTTTGAGAATCTCTCTTCTAGCAAAAGGTTTTGCTCTAAATAAAAATAATTACTTTCTGTGGTGTTGTGGAAGGAGATATGGAAAGCTTTTTGCTTGAGTTTGGTTTGTAGGTTTCAAAAACTATTAGTATGAGATTAATGTGGATAGATGAGTTAGATTCTATACACTTCAACCTCCTCCCGCATCTCTGGGCTTTTCTACAAAGTGTTTCTGTGTTCATTCATTAGCTATTCAATGACTATTTTGAAGGTATGATATGTACATGACAACATATGAGATAGAGTTGTTGATATAGAGATGAAATTGATGTGAAACTGCTCTTATGAGAGGTCCTCTACTAAAGATGTAACTGTGGTTCAAGGAGTCCACCAAAGAAATGCCTATTTAGCTGGGTAGTGAGCTCTCCATCAGTGAAGCTGTCCTAGGACGGGCCTCTAGAGTACTCATGGGCATGAAACAATTTGATACATTAAAGAACTATTAAAATCCAGAAATTCTGTGTTTAAAGATAGACAGTGTTAATCAACATAACAAAATGGCACAAATGAAACGCTGTGGTGGAGATTACCGTGGGGAGGCCTGCAGAGGCAGCTGAGGCCTCCTCATATAAATACTGATATTATCATTCTTATTTTTTAATAATCATTTATTCTTTACCAAGAGTATACTTGGTGATAAAATGGGTCATATCTAATGACCTCATGATTTGCTATTTATTGACCTCATATAATTTAAAAGGTTAAATAGACAAAGCCACAGACAGGCTTGGAGTGTGCCTCAGGGGCCTCTTTAAGTTCCACTTCCTGAGTAAAATGGAATTGAGATGTGTAGTACCATTTAATTTTTTGCAATATTTACAGCAGACAGAGAGAGAGAGAGAGAGTGAAAGAGTGAGAGTGAGAGAGAGAGAGAAGGGGCAAGGGAGAGAGAGAGAGAGACAGGGACAGAGACAGAGAGAAAATCGTAGGATTTGAATTTACAGTCACAAGGTCACCGACCTGAATTTCAGACTCTCATCTTATTAAGAAAGTTCAACCAATTGCCAGATTCTGTGGTGTAAGGTAAGGTCAAAGTCCCTCTTTCAGGAGAATTCTACACTAAAGGTGTGGCAGACCATGCTAAAGCTCCTTGCCCTCACTACTGTATTTTGAAGTCTATTATATGCTGGGTACTGAGTGAGATAGCTTACAAATGTTATTTATAATTCAACCATCCTTCAGGGTAAATAGTACTATCATCAGTTTCAGATAAGAAAGAAGGCACAGAGAGATTGTGTCTTGTCCAATTTCACACAGCAAAATTCAATTCATTTATGGAAGTCAACATAACTATAAAATTGAACTGTGATAAAAGATAGGTCAAAAATTATAGATCTATCTCAAGTCTGAGTAGAGAAGCAAAATGCAATATTAACAAATAGAATGCAGCAGTGTATCAAATAGATAATCCACTCTGACCAGTTGGAGTGCATTCTAGGCATCAAGAATGGTTTAGTAATAGGAAACATTAAAAATCAACATAATTTACTATCAACAAACTAGAGTCATATGTTAGTAGATGCTGAAAGGGCAGCCAATAAAATTCTTCTGTAATAAAACTCTAAAACAGGAATATGAGGAACTACTTAAATAAAGACTAAAAAGTAGCCACATATTTCATTCTAATGAGTGAAACGCTAAATCCAACTTCATTAGAATAGGAAAATCTTGCTTTTGCTATTTTTAAATATCATCTTGGTGATTCTTATAAGCTAAGCCAAGAAGATAGAATAGTTTGTATAAAAATTAGAAAGAAGAGATGATTATCTATTTTGCCAATGATCATAATACCTAAAGAACCTCAGAGAATCTAGTAAGAAAAGGAACCCTAGCAGAAAGAATTGGCAAGATGGCTGGAAAACAGCTCTTCTCTATACTATGGAGTTCACTCAGCTGATTAACTTTGGTATCTGGAACTAGGATTTGAACCCAGGCCTGATGATGAAATCGATGCTCTTTTTACCTTATGAAATATTTACACTTGCTACTACTATAACCCACTTATATGACAAGAGTCTCTTAACATTTGTAATCTCTGACATTCCAGATTGGGTAGAGTTTACTCTGCTGGGGAAAGATATAGGATTTTTACTGCAAGACCCTTGCGGCTTCTGCTACCAGCAGTGCCATCCCTCCAGTGGCTGATATATTTTCAGAGGAGGTTGGAGGTAGTGGTCTGGTCTTAAGTCATTTTGCCAGACTTCTGTTTTTCAGGTATTGAGCAGCCAACCAATGGAACTACCCACTTTCTTCTTGGCCATAGTAATGTTGCTAATTGCCCTTGTCTCATAGTGTCCATTTGAGAGAGGTGGTGCTTGTGAGGACATACTTTTAGAGATTTGGGGTATCAGGCTGCTGGGACATCGAGGGCACAAGCTCTTGGTTGCCACACCCACCAAGGATAGCTTGGCTTCCTAGTTTCCACGGTGGAAGTGGAACATGTTTTTCTGACACAAAATCACCGAGGGGTACTTCAAAAATACTACTCATATCAAGCTGTTCTACTTCATACATAGTCAACCACAGGATGGCGGAGGAAGCACTGCATAGGAATCTAGGAGATCTGAATTCTGTGGCTCTGCCACAACTAGCTGTGTATTTCCAGGCAAATCACTTAGCCTTGCTGGGCCTCACTTGCCCCATCTGTGCCATGGAGTGTTGGACTGGATAGACTCTTAGTTCAAACTTCAGAATTAAAATAATCATCACCTTTACCATGTGCCCGGCATTGTCCTAATGCTTTGCATAAAGATTAACCCATTACAACAACCCTAAGTACTATTCTTATTCCCATTTTTCCTCTGAAGAAACTGAGGCACAGAGAGGGTGAGTAACTTGCCTAGGGTCTCACAGCTAAAAAATGAATGCATTCTGACTCACTTTTGATCCTCTGCTTTTCTGGTTGTCCTTTACCTGGGCCATATTGTTATAGTGGTGTCAGTTCTGTCCAGGGGAAAGGGATGTTGGGGGTGGAAAACAGTTTTTAAAGGAACTCCATCTAGCTCTGGGGTGGATGGATGGGAGTCACTAGCTGGAGAATGATGGCAGTGACTATAGAGGTTGCTGACATTTGTATTTTTCTTTTCTCTTTTCCTCTTTAGTCTGTGGCAAGCGCTACAAGAACCGGCCAGGACTCAGCTACCATTATGCTCACACTCATCTGGCCAGTGAGGAGGGGGATGAAGCCCAAGACCAGGAGACTCGGTCCCCACCCAACCACAGAAACGAGAATCACAGACGTGAGTTCCCAGCGCTTGAATTGGGACAGCGATAAAGTGGGTGGGCAGGGTCATGGAGCATTCCTTTCATCATCTGTGGCATCTTCTTGTGACAATCATTGATTGGTCTCAGTGTGCCTTGGTGAGTTGGCTTTTTCAACCTAGGCCCCAGCTGCCCTTGTGGGTGACCAAGCCCCAGGCTTAGAAAGAGCTGGGCCGGGGTGGCATACCGAGCTCTGCTCTCAGAGGAAGGAAGGTGAGTGTTAAGGCAGAAGGGAAACATCCTCACCTGGACATTGTCAGATGCCAGACCTGCTCCTCTCTTTTGCAGCTCAGAAGATCCATTCACAACTGCTGACTCAAGTTGGGCATACCCTTTGTGTATGTCAATTCATAAAGACATTCCAGCTATCTCCCTGGCCACCAAGAGATGTAGAATCTTCTTGATTGATTATCTTGGCTGTTATAGGGGGTGGCAGTTTTGATACAGGGCTTCCCTGCCTTAGAAACACTGCCCTGGAGCTTCTATGCTCTTTGCCTGAGCGACCCGGGTGCATTTGATATTTGGGATGATGGGCTCGAAGGCCCAAAATGATCCTGAAGATTTGTTTATCCATTTCTAGTCCTTCATTTCTTCCTCAACTTTCATGTATGAATTGAGTTAAAAAAAGGCTTAGCATTCACCACTTGACTTTATCGCGTTCCTTTGGTTTCTGGGCCTGCAGGAAACTCAAAATGGGATGGGATAATGGAATCTTTAGGACTCGATTCAAGATGTAGGGCACACTAAGATCAATAGGTAAGCAATGAGTGTGGACATGCCATGTGTTTTCTATTTTGTTTGTAAGATTTGGTAGTAGGTGTTCTTGAATGAGCAATTCAATGTAATTAGAGGGATCAGACCTTTAAAAATATTCAGACTCTAGGATCTGAGGCTGACTCCTGTGCATCTCAGTCAATCAGCTCAGTCAACTGATGCTGATTGGCTGCCTTCACCAAATAGTTGAAAGCATTAACGCACCTTGGCCAAGACCTTTCTTTGGATTAGTGTGGGTTTTTGCCTACCCCCACTCTACTTTCTCCTTGTCACATTGCCTTCTGTATTAATCTGCTCAGGCTGCCATAACAACATACAACAGAGTGGGTGGCTTAAAGGACACACATTTATTTTCTCACAGTTCTGGAGGCTGGAAGTCCCAGATCGGTGTGCTGGCAGGGTTGGATCCTTCTGAGGTCTCTCTCCTTGGCTCGTGGGTGGCTGCCCTCTTGCTGCCTCTTCACATGGTTGTCCTTCTGTGCACATGTACCCCTGCTGTCTCTTTGTATACCCAAATATCCTGTTCTTATAAAGACACCAGTCAGATTGAATTAAGGCCCATCCTAACAGTTCAAATTTAACCTATTCCTCTTTAATCACTTCTTTAAAGGACTTATGTCCACATATAGTCACATTCTGACGTACTGGTGATTGAGGCTTCAACATATGAATTTGAAGGTTGGGGGAGGGACATAATTCAGCCCATAACACCTTCTTCAATTTTTACTCATTTTCAGAATTCAAGCCTTTTGTGTGACAGATCCTTGTTTTCTTACCTACCATTGTCCTGGACAGAATCTGAAAAGCAGGGCAGGAGGGTCTGACAGCTTTGCCTACTTCTCCTCACCAGCTTCTGAGCAGCCACAAGGCTGAGGTCTCTGTCTTCTCTCTGGGGAGAGATTTCCTTGGGTCAGTCACCCTTGTCTTTCATAAGGGAAAACATTTTCATTTCCCTGTCTCTCCTCTTGCCCGTCTCTGATCTAAGTGGCCGAGGCCTAGCTATTGTCTCCTACCTGGAGGAGACTGAGAGTGATCTCCTCTGATTTGGGTTGCTATCTGGAAAGTATTTATTGGCTATGGTTGTGCTCTCTAAAGTATTTATTAGCTTCATATTATTTCTCCCTCCCCCACTGCTGGCTTATCTCCTTGACATCTCTTCTCAAATGTCAGGCCATTTTGTTCCTGTGCATGAGCGCTCCACTCACACTGTAGGGTGCTTCTCTTTTGTTTGTGTCTCTCTCATGCGTGTGCATGGCGATGGCAACAGCAGGTTCCAACAGCAGGAAGGTTCTGGGTGGTCGCTCCAGGCATACTGCGGGCCCTGAATGGACCAAGTCAGTGTCCTCCTTAGCTCTTCCTGTGCTCCCCTCCTGGCAAGCTGTTGACTTTGGAGACAGACACTCGCATATTTATCTCTGTCTCCCAGAATCTCCTCACACTCTCACGGGTCCGTGTCTTCTGCCTCCTGATGTCTTCACCTTGAGGCCAGACAGCTTTGCTTGGCAAGGAAGCTGTGTTTTTCCTCCTTCTGGATGGAGACATCTTCCTAAGAAATCTAATCCTGATGCTTTTTTTCCCTCTTTCTGTGGGTTTGCCACTGAGCACACTTGCTCCAGCCCCGTCTCTACTTATTCCTCTTCTCCTCTTCACCCTGCTGATGAAAAATTGGGTTCTTTGTAAAGGAGCATCTGACTGCCCAGGGGTGTTAACCTGCATTGAAAAGAATGACTACCTGAGCTCCTCCAGGCCTCCTCACACAGAGAAGTTTCCAGAACTCTCACACACACCTTTTTTAATGACATCTTCCTTATGGCATCCCCTCTGTGATTAACCCTAATTTTGCTAGTGGGGAGAGTGTGACTGAAAGGCTTTCAGTGTCACACAGAAACCATCCTTTCCTCTTGCCCGATTTCTCTGGACAAATCTTAGAGACAGCAACTCTTCCCGGATTTTCGGCACTGCACATGCCACCCATCTGCTTGCTGCTGTGAATGTGTGCTCTCTGTTCCCTCCCACAGTCCCCTGGTGAGCAGCCCCCAACCATTTTCTCGTGAGCACTAATTGCCAGCATCATTAATACCCAGTCATTAGCTGCTCCCACTGTTTGGGGTGGGGGTGAACTCCTATCCATCCTGCCCCTAAATGCCACTGGGGCTGTGTGGTGAATTGAATGTGACAGCTCTGCAGCATTCTAAGGTCTCAGCTTTGTGATCCTCCCTTGGCAGGGCTTCTGGAGTGGGGGAGGGAGGCAGGGGAGCTTAATCCAGGAGGCTAATCTGCAGTTCCCTCAGGAAACAGTCTGGACGCCAGTGGGGTGGGAATGCTGACTTTTCCCTCTTTCAAAGAGCTGCAGTGTGACCCAGGCTGCTCGTGAGGCTGGCCTATCACAAAAACGGCCCTACAGACTCAGGAGTTTTCAGGGCCACGGGCAGCTGCGTTTGCACCACCTGCAGGAGACAGACCTTTTGACTTTGGCCTTCTTGCAGTCCCTTGCTACATCCCCCCCAACTGCGTCTCCAGTGAAGCCCATTGCTCCTCCCTGCACCTGCTATTGCTGAAAGGACAGAGCGAAGCACTGGAGCCGACATTGACCTTCCTTCCAGCCCCAAGCTGCCCTGTGCTGCCAGCTCAGCAATTGACTGCCATTCCTTCTGTCCTCCTGCTCCCTCCCAGCTGACGTTCTCTGGCCTTTGTTCCTCTCCTAGTATCTCATTTTCTCCTGAGTGTATGTTTCTTGTCCTTCTGTAGGCTTGTCCCCTTCCCTTTGTGCCCTTGCCTACCTGCCTCCACTGCAAGCAGTCCAAGGCTGCTTGGAGCTCTAACTCTCCCCTTTGGGAGCTAATACTTTTCTCATGGGATTTTCCCCACCTGAGCTGCTGCCCTTCCCTTTCTGTGTGAGGTTGGATTCTTTTTTCTTCCATTTCTCTTACCACCTTCATATACTTTCTATAAATGAAATCACTGGTGTGTGTGTGTGAAAGGAGGAAGTGCTTGGGCATGTTGGGACTTTGGGGGATGCCACTCAGAAGCATTTTTTTTGTGACTCCTTAAATACCATCTTGGTAAGTAGCCACAATAGGGCCAGGGTAGCAGAAAGGACACTAGATTAGAATTAAAAACTCCTCTGATACAGGCTCACAATGTTAAAACTCTTCTTTTTTTTTTTTTTTTTAAATCTTTTCTGTACAGTGGGAATCTATTATAGGTGATGTTTATAAGGTATTTTGAGGGTGGGCAGGGTGGATGTAGACATTTATGAAGTCCTGGACCTGGATGGAAAGGTGTAAATAAATTCAGTCTAATCCGTTCTTCCATCCGTCTGTCTGTCCATCCATCCATACACTGGTTTAGTAGCCATGTACTGAGTGCTGCCTTGGTTTCTGTTCCTGAGGAACTCATGGTCCTGAGCGGAGTGTATAATAGGGTATGTGTAGCATGGTGAAGGAGCAGAGGGCTCAAGGGCACAGTGTGGTATCTACTACATAGGGCGGTGATGCTTCAGGCGAAGCATCAGTATCGCCTGGGGACTTGCTGAAAGTGCAAATCCTTGGTTCCTCCGGGCCTCCTGAAACAGAGACTCTGAGGGTAGGGACCAGCAGCCTGTGTTTAAGAAGCACTTCAGGACATTCTGGTGCCACCAAAGTTTGAGAATCACTAAATTAGGGAATTTGCAAAGGCTTCACTGAGGAGGTGACATTCAAGGTAGCCCTTAAAGAATGAGGAGGAACTTCCTGGGAGGAGAGAGGGCTTCCCAGGTAGAGGTAACTGTATGTACAAAGGCAAAGAGACATGAAACAGCAGGGTGCATCAGACAATTGTTAGTAGTTTGGTCTGACAGCATTGGGAGAGTGGCAGAAATGTAGGCAGGGGCCATGGTTGAAAGTGTCTTCTCCTCTGTGTGGTTGTCATCCTGTAGGAAATGGAGAGCCACAGTAGCAATTACTAAAGGATAAGAACCAATAATTTATAAAGAAATCTGTTTGACATGTTATTGTTATATGGCATTTCTCTTGTAGTTACTAGTATAAATGAGTATAGAATACTCTCTATAACATACTCGGAGCTCCTAAGAGGGAAATGTTTTTAAAAATATGTATCTATAAAATTTATTTTAAGCCTAGTTTCAGGTCCATGGAATGGAAGTTTGGGTTGTCCTAGGTCCTGAGAGGTCTTCATCTTCCAAATAATGGTGGCGTGCCGGACACATTGGCTTTCAATATCTGTCAAGAGAAGAAAAGGCCCACTCCAGGGCGCTTTTGGAGGGCATGTTGTACTGTGCAGAACTGAAAGAGGAGAGCCGAGTTGATTAAGGGTAATGTCGGCTGATTAGATAATCTGAAAATTAGTCTGATAATGTGCAAATTATCTAAAAGAAGCATATGATGTCATTGCCACACTAACAGGAAAGATCTAGCAGATGTTGTCTTCTGACATCTCTGTCCTCTAACTTATGGCCCAGGGGCAACTAATCCAGCTTTGAGAGAGAGTGAAAATTGCCTTTGACACAAGCCAAAGAAATTTGGAACACTCTGAAAGGTGCCTGAAAAGCCTTAAATAAAGCCCACACAACCCACCACTTATCCAATCTCCATGCAGGAAATTTAGTCTTTGTTATAGGAGTGAGAAAGGAAAATTCAGATATGGGGCTCTATCAGGAAACATGAGCTGCTTCTCTCATCCTGAAGAGCAAATTTGGAAACTAACAGGTGTTTTTTAGATGAATTACTATTTCACTAAATACTTTACAGATTGCAAAGTGAAGAAGAACCAGAGGGGTTTCGCTGGCCTTGAAAGCAGACTGGGAGTAAATTTCCCAGACCTGTAGGTTATCCACACTCTTGACCTGGTGGCTCAGAGAATAGCAATAGATTTGGCCAGGCCAGGCGGGTGTCGTGACTCTGCCACTCTGCCATCTCTGTCTGTGTAAGTGTGGGTCAGTTACTTCCACTTCTTTGCTCCTTTGTTGCCTCATCTGTACAGAGGAGAGAATAATCAAACTGACCTCATGGGGCTGCTGTGAATCTTCAGTGAGATGATGTGGGTGATTGAAACCAGGCCTGCACATTATAAGTGCTGATATCCCATCTCTGTGCCATTTGGACCAACAGAACATGTCTGTGACCACAGATGGCCAATCTGAATCAGGGCTTGTCTGCGGCTGTGCGATACTGGGATGCTAACTGCCTGTGGGGTCTCGTTGGCTTCATGGGTAACTGTCAGAGCCTGACCTGGCCCCAGTATATCAGTTGCTAAATTTTAGATATGGGCTACCAGTTCTTATACTTAGGCTAAACATGTGCATTTATTGAGAACTTAACTGTGCATGTGCCCACTTTGTGGAGCTAAGTGTAATTGGACCTCCAAAAAGCCATGACATGTGGTCTCAGACTTAGGAGAACTTCTGGTTTAATTGGGAAATAAGATGGGTGCATGACACGCAGTGAAAGGAAGCTGTGGAGCAGCATCTAGCTGAGCGTGGCATCGCCATATTTCCACACGGTCAGGCATCCACCCGCCATCTGCCTTTCTACGAGTCTCTTACTTCTCTTACATTTTTGGCCTAATTACCAAGAATGTTCAGGATTGAAAAGTTTCATATCCTGAGAAACAACGATGACAGTAATACTTGCTTGTGTCAGACACTGAGCTGAGCGTGTCACATTTATATAATTTGTTCCTCACAACAACCCTATAAGGTAGGCGCTATGTCCCCCTAGAAGACATACCAAGGCACACAGAGACTGAATGATATGCCTGTGGGTACAGAGTGTGAATAGAATTCTTCAGTCATGTGTCACTTCTTTTTCTACCTTATTAGAAATAAAACTATTTTATATCTAGGAGAGGAGAGAGGCAACGAAGTAGTGGAATGCCTAGTCCACACCAGGCAATTTGCTTGTATCATCTCATACAGTGTTACAAGTCCACAAGGCACATGTTACTACTCTTATTTTACTGAGTAGGAAACTGAGACTCAGAATGGTTGAATAACTTGTTATAGTTAGCAAGATGGGAAGCTGAGATATGAATTTGCTTGAGTTGGACACCATTCAATTATGTCAGTACATTGGAACCCCAAATGATGGGTCCTAGTCTCAGCCTGGTATCTTTGTCACGGTCCTACTGATGTCCCTTAATTTTCACCTACAGCCCAATTGTTGAATGCATCATATTGCATGGTGGCTTTCCGAGACAGATGACTCTTTATGGGTACCATCTTAGTCAGCTTTGGCTACCATGACAAAATATCATAGACTAGGTGGCTTAAACAGTAGGACTTTATTTCTCACCGTCTGGAGAAGACTTGGAAGTCTCAAATAAAAGTGCCAGCAGGGTTGGTATCCATCTTGTGCTGAAGATGGCTGTCTTCTTCTTGTGTCTTCACTCGATCTTTCCTGGGTACCTGTGGGTGGAGAGAGAGAGAAGCAAGCTTCTTGGTGTCTCTTCTTAGAAGGGCAGTGATCCCACCATGAAGACCCCATCCTCATGACCTCATCTAAACCTAATTGTCCCCCAAATGCCCCATCTCTAATGCCATCCCACTGGGGTTAGGGTTTTAACATATGCATTTTTGGGGAGACACAATTCAGCGTATAGCAAGTACATTTAGTCTTCAAAACTAACTTTAGTTGTTTGTGAGGTTACATGGGCCCCACCCCCTCACTCCAAATTCTACTTGGGACTTTAATTTGTAAATGAGTTGTACTATAGAAAAAAAGTCACACACCATTCTGTTCAATAGTTTTCCTGCATCTTTCTCATTCTTTGTCTCACTATCTTTTTAGCTCTTATTTCTCTTTTTGACTTTGTTCTTAAAAAAAAAAAAAAGCTTTGCTGAAAGCAAAAATTCTAGGATTCATCCTTGGCTCTTCGTTTTCTTTCACCATTCACGGCAGCTTCCCTCCAAAATATACCCCTTTCTCCATCTCCTGGTCCACCATCAGTTCCTGCGTGCATCATTGCAACTTCTTTATTGGTTTCTCAGCTTCTGTTACCTCTTATTCTATATTCCATGGAGCAGCCAAAGCGGTCTTTTTAAAGTATAACATAGATTATGCCATGCCCCGATCTCAACATTTTTATCACATTTGAATACAATCCAAACTCCTGACCTTGAGGGCCTGCAGATTTTCTTCTCAAAGTGTGGTCAGCAGCATTGACATCACCTGGTACCCAGATGACCTACTTGTCCAGATTTTCCTAGGACATTCCCAGTTTTAGAATGAAAGTCCCATGCTCTGGGAACCCCTCAGTGCCACACAAATCCAGACAGTTGACTACCCTGTTGGTGGGGGGGAGGTTGTAAAAAATGTGGAATCTTGGGCTCTTCCTTAGACCTACGAACCCTAATCTGAATTTTAATGAAATCCTTTGAATTTGAGAAACGCTGCACTCCAAGCCCTGCCAGCCACTCTGACTTGACTTCTCTCAGATGTGTGGTTGCCTGTGCTCAAGGCAGGGCAGTATCAAGTGGGCCAGCTAAGAGCCTGGGTTCAGCCAGTGTAACCACTTAGTAACATGTGACCTTAGACAAACGACTTAGCTTCCTTGTGCTTCCAGTACCACCTATACAAAACCAGAACATTGATGCATCTCACAGGGTCACGTGAAGATTAAGTGTTAATTCATGTGAAGCACAGCATTAACAGAAAATGCGTGTGACAGCGTGATGTGACTCTCCTGTGTAGCTTTAGAGCCATGGTTCTCAAGCTCGAGCACTTCAGCGTCCCTGGGGGGTTTGTTAAAACACGGATCACTGGATCCCACCCCAGAGTTTTGGGTTCATTAGGTCTTGGATGGCACCCTAGAATTTTCATTTTTAACAGGTTCCCAGGTGAAACATTGCCTTAGAGAAATCCAGCTTTCAAAGACTGGTGTTCAATCTATTTCCTTTTAATTTTATTTTCTTTCAGATGCCCCAAGTCAGGTAACTGTCCAGGAATCAGGCTGCACTATTAAATCTAAGAGTTAGACTTGGTTTTCATTCTTTTCCTAAGGTTCCAACGTACCTGGAGCAAATGTCTCTCTGGCTTCCAGCATCTACTTCCTGGCTTGCTTTCTGGGTTTATCTCCCATCTGGGTGCTCATCCTTCGCCTGGGCTGCCCCTCAGCTTAGTGGTCCCTTGACTCTGTCCTAATGCTCAGGTCTGAAGCTAGAGGCTCATCTTTTTTCTTTTGTAAGTACTATTTTTCAGTCTGAAGCACACAGAAAATGCTAATCCATTGCTGACATACCTGAGTCCTGTGGAAGAGGTGTGAGAAGAGATGGAGAGGGGCTAGCCTGGGCAAGACAGGAAGGGGACTTGCTAAATTCTAATAGCAAAATAATAACATCCTGACAACTTAAATGGACAAAGCTTATCTGCTTCTAAAGCACTGAGATGTCCTGCAATTCTCTGAGGAGAATGACACCACTTCATCCAGAGCCCTGGTGACATAGTTACTCTCAAATTAATCATTTTCCCCCTCAACTGACTCATTTGGTGGCAATAACAAGTTGCTACACCAGGGCATGAACTAACCCACAATGACCTTCTGCTGGAAAATTGAAATATCTCCTTGTGCATTCCCTAATCAGCAGTGAGAAGAGTAATCAGTTTTGCTTGGTCTTTTCCTTGCTTTTCGGAAGCATCCATGACAGACTTGGTGTTGATGGCTAAGGCAGGAGGACAAAGGACATTAATGGCAGGTCAGATGACCATCTAGCCCCAGAACTGGTGATGTGGTGTCCCAACTCGTGGCAAATTGCAACTCAATAATGGAGACATCAATGTGAGCAGACATGTGTTCTGTTTGTACAGAACAGTATTTAGGAGTAAATATTCTCAAGGCGTGCATCTAAGGATTTGAGTTTTTTATTTCCTAAAGATGGAGGAAAAGAAGGTAGGTGTAAGGAAGCGTGGGATGACTGACATCACATTTAAAAATGTTTATAGTGTACAGCCATGCCACCCTGAACAAGCCCAATCCAGTCCGATCTCAGAAACTAAGCAAGGTTGGGCCTGGTTAGTACTTGGATGGGAGACTACCTGGAAAGACCAGGTGCTGTAGGCGTAAGAAATAAAAATAAAAAATAAGGGATTATAACCTGACAAGGTCCTTGCAATCTGTGAGATCAACCAAGGGTTGCATCGTCTTAAAAAAAAAAAAAAGGTTTTTTGTTCTTTGTTTTTTGTTTTTTTTTTAAATAAAGATTCTATAGCCAGAAGAACACACAGTAAGACATTGTTTTCTCATCAGCCATTGTAGGCCTCCTGGCAAGAGACTGAACATGGGGTTCAAGGGGCTCTGGGGCCAACTGAGTCTGAAAGCTCTTAATTGCATCCATCCTACTTTTTCAAAAAATGCTGGAGAGAGGATTCCTGCAGGAGGGCAGGCCCATTGGCTTTCTTCACTGCAGATTTAGTCTCTCCAATGAGTCCCCCATTACTCCTCCTCCCCACTCTTTCTCTGTTATGAACAGAACTGATGTTAGGCCGTGCCTTAGAATGGTCACTCAGTCCTCGGGGGACACTTCGCATCCACTCAGTTCCTAGTCTTTTTCTTTCCTTTGCTTGGCAGATCCCTGCTCCTCCCCCCGTACCTCCCAAAAGCCTCTGTGAAGATTTGCCCATTCTTTCATTACGTATTTATTGTCAGCTCTGTGTCAATCACTGTGCCAGGTGCTGGGGATTCAGAGATGAAAGCCACTGCCCCTGCCCTCAGGGAGCCAACGGCTAATAGAGGAAAAGACACCTACACAAATAAAAAACAGTGTTTGGAAAACTTCGTTTTTCTGCCTCTCCTTTCACCCAGTTATAATCCTCAAATAATAGGCCTAAAAGGGACCTTAAGATGTAATCTAGTATATTCTCTTGCCTCTGGATAGGCAGGCACTCAACACCCCTGGGTTGGGCAGATCTTCCCAGCACAAAGGCCACTTTTAGAAGCCTGCTCCTTAGACCATGCCTTTAACTATATAACTGCCTTCATTTCTAGCTTTCTTGTGGCATGGGCTGCCATTTCAGCTCCTTCTGTCTCATATTGTGGCATTTTAACTCCATCCATAGTCTTGAAGACATTCAAACAACCCTCGGCCTTCTCTTCTCCAGGTGGGCTGATCTCAGGGGTGTCTGGGATCATTCTGCATCGGCAGCCCCCTACTTCCCTCTATCATGTATTCGCATTGTCCTCAGTGCCAGGCAGTAAAATGGCTGATGAGAAAGACTGAATTCTCTGCCACTGACGACTCTGAGGGCCCGACGGTCACGTGGTGAGTGGACCCCGATGTCCACTTCCCCACCAGGCTCCCCGATTCCCCTGCCTTTTGCACATTCAGGAAGGAAGGCATTGTTTGTCTCCTCCTGGAGTTCCAGGGCAGGGCCCGAGTTGCTATTAGGTGGCCAAGAAAGCCAGCCTGAATGGAGTCCCACATTTTTATTCCTTGGATCTGTGGGATTTATTTTTTCATCCGTTCTAGGGAAGCAATGAAAAAAGGTGTCAGGCCTTGGGGATAATTTATATGAGTAAACACGTAAGGAGTAGGGTGAGCAAGAGCATGAGAATTAAGGCCATTTATCCAGGCTCTGAGGCTCTGTTTGCCCTCTGGTCCAGCCTTCCTCACAGTCTTTATCTCGCCACTTTAACCCTCTCCTCGCTGTACTGCACGTGGACTGAGCACAGATCTCTTCACAGTGGACTTCTCTGCTCCAGCCTTCCGCTGTTCCCCCACCCCCCGCCCATGTTCCTTATTAAAGGCTGGGTAGAAGGTAGTAGCAGGATGCAGCGGTGGCCTCCAGCTGAGGCCTGCTTGCTGATTTTGAAGGGAAGGCACGTTGGCTTTCACCCTCCCTCTTCGCCCTCCCTGTCTCTGAAGCTTCCTCCTCCAGCCTGGCCTGTCCAGTGTGTCCAGCCTGGGGCTGCTTTTCCGCTTTCCCTCTTTTCCTGTCCCCTTTATTTTACTCCATCCTGTGAAGCTGTGCTCCGCACAGCCAAGTGCACCGGGCTAGGATGCTTTACACTTGAGAGATGAAGTAATAACAGGTGGCAAGACCAGAGGCTGCCAGAGCCCAGGATTCCAGTTGCCATGGAAACATGTCAGACCTGTGGAGGGATGGGAACTGTCAGCCGTGGAGGGTGGTGGGGGGGACAAGTGAGACGGGTGAGGAGAGGCATATCTCCTGGAGGGTTCTTCTCACTGTCCCCAGACTCCCAAAGGCCTGCATACCCCAACTAGCAGGCCCTGGGGAAACTGCTACTGGATTGGGGCTGGGTTGAGGCTGGGTGGTGGACACAGCATGACTACGTGTTTGTACACATCAGGCCCTGGCCGGTGGTCTTGAGTGTCTGTTCAGGATGTAAAGTCACGCTTTTGTGGATGTGCCATGGAGGAGCCTAAACTTCTGGCTTACTTCCTGTTTCCGTAGGACACTTGAGATAAAGCTCTGGTCTTGGAAGAACCAGATGAGGGGCTGTGGCTGGTGGTTAGATGTCTCTGTCATTCATTCTTTTCATGAGTGGCAGGTATATCACAGCAGAAATCAGACTGAAAGGGAGAAAGACAGCCCTGTCTGGGTGGTGGTTTTATGGAAGATTTGGGGCCTTGTTTGCCATAGACATGTGGCCTGACTGAAATAAAAAATCCCTAGTGTGTACTTTCCAGAATTACTGCTCATCCTTTAGCACGTGTGGTGGTGGGATTATTTGGGGCTTGGCTTTCCTTTCTCTTGGTTTGATTTATGTGAATGGTCCCTCCCATCTCTGTTCTTTTATTTTATTTTGCTTTTTGCGCTTCCTCATGAACTTTGTTCCTGATTTCCGGTTTTTTTTTCTTTTGAATTTTTTAGAGTTATCTCTACCAGGTAAATCCCTAAACTTTGAAGGCTCACTTTATTTTCTTAGGATCTTCCTATATCTCTTATATGATCTCAGCCCATAAACATTAATCAACAGAACACTAAATCCATCATTGTGAGCTCTTCCAACGAGATACCACTCAGGCCTCTGCCCTCCCCATCATCTTATTCTATAAAGTGGGACTCAATTTCCCATAAGCAGAAGCAGAATCTCTATTTAAATCCCACTTGCAAAGTCTGGGCAAGCTTCTTATTTATAGTAAAATCCTTTTTATAATGATCTCATATATGGTACCAGGAAATTGCTCACGGCTGGGTTAGGCCATAGGCCAGTAAAGCCATGGCGTGAGCTTTACTTAAAAAAATTTCTTCATGTGTGGGAGGAGGGAGGTAGATGGAGTAAAAGGGGTCAAATAGGTGATGACAGAAAGAAATCTAACTCTAGGCGGTGAACACACAATGCAATATATATATGCCTCACTGTTGAATTGTACACCTGAAACTTACTAGGTTTTGTTAGCCAATGTCACCATAAAAAAAAACATTCCTTCATGAGCCTCTGGAATTCTTGGAAGAAGTCTTTTCATAGCGTATATGACAATAAACAGGGTCACTTTGGATGGGTGGCTATGATAGGGACATTAAATTTAAGTTCAAAGGGAATTTCTGCTTTTATCCAGCCAATCTCAATAATTTTTATCACTTTGGGCCTCCTAAATAATGTATTAGGTGAATCAAGTTGACTATAAAGAGATTTATAAAATATTTTATATGCAATGTATGGCCTCTGGACTTCCAAGGAGGCAGAGAAGTGTGATTACAGGCCAAGAGTTTCTGGGGACACAGCCTGGAGGTGAGTCTTGCCTCCTCCACTTGGTAGCTGGGGCCTAGAGCCAGTCCCCTTAATCTCTTTGGACTTCAGTTACTTCATCTATCAAAAAATCCTTACTTCACAAAATTTCTAGGAGAATCAATGAAATATTGTATGTAAATCATCCAGCATAAGCTTTATCACAGTTCTGTAGAGTAATAAATGTCTGCTGCTTTTTTCTTTAAAAAAGCAATTG
The DNA here is from genome assembly GCA_004027375.1 of Macroglossus sobrinus. Lineage (NCBI taxonomy): Eukaryota > Metazoa > Chordata > Mammalia > Chiroptera > Pteropodidae > Macroglossus > Macroglossus sobrinus. Next base: position 26,530 of record PVKZ01002375.1, read on the forward strand.
AAAAAGAGGGAGACTGAGTGGTAGGTGCAACCTGGTGTCTCCTTTTCAAGAGACAACAAAGCATAGTCTTACATACTTTTCATGTATGTTTGTGTACGGGATGATGTTTCACCCATCATAGTAGGGGCACAGTGTTATTCTTCTAGCAACCCAGGTCCCTCAGCCACCCACTCTTGTGTACTCTGGGAGTTAGACATGGCACCAGGCCAGATGACTGACCGATCCATTTGGATATGGACCAGCTCTGCTTTCTGAGGACTAGGGAAAGAAACCAGGCAGTGAATGATATTCAGAGCAACAAATAGCTCTGCCTGGGGGAAAGCAAACACAGTGCTCTGTTCCCGCTTGGAAGAAGTCCCAGGGGTATCACTGTGCTGCCTACTGACATCTCTGCCATTCTTTTCTGAGCCATTTGTCCTACATTGTTGTTAACTATTTCCTGTGTGGAGGACACATAGGTGTTCCAAAGATGAGTTAGACATGGTCCCTGACCTGAAGGAATAGATTTTTTAAAATGGGGAGATGAGGCAGGTGTGACCATGTATACATAAGAGAGGCATCATAGATGTGATGTCGTCAGAGTGCCTTCCCCAAAGCCTGACTGGTCATTTCTGGCTGGGCAATTGGGAGAGCTCCATGGGAGAACTCTCACCCTGAAACAAATCCTTAACACCAAAAAGTATATGAGAACCAGATTCAAAGGCTCTTGATTAGTCTATTCCACGCCATTTTACAAGGACAGAAGAGAGCTTTGAGCTTTATTGTGGGAAGAGAGTAGGAACTGAAGCTAAAAGGATTTCTCTGGAAATGAAACATAACTATTCACTATCACTTCCTGCACTGGGTCATTGCTCTACTAAAAGGACCTCCCACCACCACCCCCCTGCACATACCAGGACCTATAGCTCAGATTTTGGCATCTTCTTCAACCCTTTGGCCAGGCACTTTGCATGACTAACAGCAAACACAAATACATGTGGGGGACCCTGTTCTGATTCAGTCGCCTCAGAAACTTTTCTTTCATCAGATGAATTAAATTCCGTTCTTTTGGTCTTTTTATATAGGATCAATTTCTCAATCACTGCCTGCTTTGCTCCACTAGATTATTTCTGAATTTTTTTATTTCTTGTAGTATTGGGGTCCCTGATTCAATAGGGTGTTTTACAGTGGTAAGAACTGTAAAGAATGACCTGGGTTTTTTTTGCCTCGTTGCCTCTGAGGGAGAAAGATGGGCCATCAGCAACTCCACTGGAGTCATCTGAGAAAATTCGACCAGGGTACTTGTTCTTGCCATATCTGCTCAAACCGGCATGGTTTGATCCGAAAATATGCCTCAATATGTGCTGCCAGTGTTTCCATCGTACATGAAGGATATAGGCTTCATTAAGTCAAACTAAGTGAACTTCCCTGAATGAGTCTTTCCAGACATCTGCCTTACTGCAGAAACAATGCTAGCTCTTTGTATGTAAAACAAAACTTCAGTTATGAGTGTTCTATTGTGAATGGAAGTCACATGATCATAGAAATCTCCTTCTTAATTTTTACTATTCTCAGTGGATTCATCTTCAAAATTTGTGGCTTGTTCAACCCTGGTTATATAACAGTATTCATGCTGGGGAAAAAAAGAATTACCTGGGAGTTCTTATACTCCGTATTCTACTTATTCATCCTTATAACTCACAAGGGATATAGTGGGTTGGAGAAAATACTATTCTTTTGGTTGCTTAAAGATTTTGTGAAAGGGGAGAAAAATCTGACATAAGAAGTCTCTAAGAGATCAGCAGAGAGGCAAATGATGAGATGGGACCTTCTGAGGGTTTTAGTGAGATGATATACATGAGATTCTTTGACTGATTTTCATGCAGGCAGCTACCTAAGTTGCAACTGGCACCTTCACATTTTATATCTAGTTCATATCAATCTTGAAACTTAGTTTCGGTTTACACTCAATCCCTAAAAGTAATATACGCTACTTCTTAATGTTTACCTTTTGATTGATTTCCATGATAGTCTCTTAATGAGGAAACCCAAGTTTATCTGTGTTGTAGACGTGCTCAGGTTTTTCTAACAGAGCTATAAAATGGTTAAGATGGCAACTGAGGGAAAAGGTAGAAAGGAACTTCCTTCTAGATTTTGGCAATGAAAATTTTATAGGCAGAGTAAAATTTTTACAAATATACTGATTTTTAGAGATTATTTGCAAATCCATTCTTTATAACATGCAGATGCCTTTGAGATGCAGTGACTGATGAAGAAAAACTCACACTCAACAGGCCACAGGATACGGCCAGCTACTCAGTCTACCCCAAACAGCCAACACTTTTCTTGCAGAGATTTGTCTGCCTCCCTGACGATGAAAATCAATGACTTAGAAACTGATTAAACAATTCAAATAGCAACTGATAAATGGATTAACCCTCTATAATGTAATTCTGCAAGCTTTTGTCTTCTGCCTTTCCCAGGTAAGTTTTTCTATTCCTGGAGGCAAAGCAGAGGCATGGAGGAAGTGAAGGCCAGAGGGAATCACATTAAAGTGGGTGAATCCGTTTATCACTTACTGACTGGATGGTATTTCTGCTCACATATCTTCTTCCTTTTACAGATTTGTACCCTACGGGACCCTGATTAATGTTAGCCAGTGAATAATGAAAGATAGCAGCAGACACTGGGTATAGCGAGGAGGAAGATACCCCCGTGGTTTAGGCTGATCCCATAAACGGAGAGACTTTTCTTAGTCACGAATAGGGAGTGTTAATGTGACAAAGAAATGTCCACAATAGGTATAGAAAAATAGAGGAAAATGGAGGTGTTTCTCCCCAGACAAAGAATCTGTCCCAGGCTTTACCCCCAACCCCCTAGACACTGAGAATGATTTCAGTGCTTGAGACATGGCTGTTTTTTCTTATAAGGTTTTGTTTTTAAGATCACATCCCAAGATTTTTTGTTTGCCTTTGTATAGGACTCTCTTTACTCACCCCACTGTTTATAATGGCCATTGGGTGTTTTGAGGCCTTGGCTCGAAGGGCTGGTTGTTCAGGGATGAGAGCAGTTCACTTGACTAGTAGGTAGGGCTTCTGGGTGCTCTGCTCATCCAGGGATGCAGTCAGAGGAGCAGAGTTGTTTGTATAAAAACATAGAGCTGGGAAATGTTGCAAAATGCAAACTAAACTCTGGGTGGCTTTAAGACATTACTACTATTGAACTGAGAGGGTTAACAGCCCAAGTTAACCATTTGGTTGTAACAAAGCCTCAGATTCTAGACTGTATACTTACTTCCTGGAGCAGATTCTGCCACACTATAGGAGAAGAGAAGCCTAAAATTTGATTTTTTAAAAAAAATGTTTCTGCAGCTCAGAAAGGACCGGATGGGACAGTCATTCCCAATAACTACTGTGACTTCTGCTTGGGGGGTTCTAACATGAACAAGAAGAGTGGGCGGCCTGAAGAGCTCGTGTCCTGCGCAGACTGTGGACGCTCTGGTGAGTGTGGCCCCTTCTTGCGTCTGTGCCCATAGACCAGGAACTGTTCCACTTCATTCCTCTGCCATCTGTGTGGGGGTTGAAGGGTGGAGTGGAGAAGTGGTGATGATTTCAAGTAGAGATGAGTTTTCAGGTCCTTTGATATTTTTCTTCTTTGGATTGTAAGAATCAAAAGTTATGCCCTGGGATCCAGGGAAAAGGGAAAGGAGACGCTTTTGGCTTGTGTTTGGCCTTTCCATGAACTGGGGATTTCTTTGTGTGTGTTGCTATGGACGACAGTGAGATAGTATGGAAACACCTGGAGACACAGGCAACATGCTTCCTTGTATCTGGTGATGTGCATGTAACAAAAAGATGTTTTGTTCTGTGTAAGTGCCTGGGGCAAACCAGAAGAGTATGGAGACATAAATATTGGGGCAGTAGCCACATCTTGAATCGTGGGAGTCAGAGATCCCTGGGCTTCTGGGTAGTTGCATAAATACCATGTCCATTGGCCACTCATCCCATTTCCTCATATGGAACAGACAAAAGAGACCCCAGTAGATCAAGGAGGCAAAAGGGCAGGCGTTCTTAGGGCTAATCTGGAATCGTTGGCATGTTTTGAAATTTTCATCTTTAACTTATCCAAAGACTAAAGTAAAAAAAATTAAAGACTTTGATCTTCTTCTTTCATTCTTAAAATGAGCTTAGCTTTTCAACTTTTGTTAAGCTATTGTTTTGTTTTTCAATTTAACCAAACCATTACTTTTGGCTGGTTGTGGTTGGTTGGTACTACCTATTTTTCCTATCGTTTTATGTCATAACTTGGCCAAAGAGAGAAGATTCCAGACTCATCTGTAGTCTTATCAACTGCTGCCTAGTAGCTGAAATACAGTTCAATTGTTGTGGGTGGTTCCAACAGTGAGGAGTCATTGCTTCTTTTCATATTTCTACTGAGTGTCTTTTCTACTCTTAGTGCTAAGGGAAGGACTGAGGTGACCCCACCTGGGTTTACCATAGTAACTCAGTTTTTCCTTTGCTTTGTCTGCAAACCTTAGCTTTAGTCCTTTCATATTTGATTTTTGGATTGTTTAGGGTTCAAGACTGACTTGAGTAGCAAATCAGTAATTGAAAAAGGACTGGTTTCCATTGCACACAACATTAAACACCCTGACAGGGTGGCCCATCTGTGCAATTCTGACAGTTCATTTATTTTCCAAATATGATACCTAATGTTGAACCTTTTACTCTACTGGTGCTAGCTTAGGAAAGAGGGCCCATCTGATAGTGGACCCTGGGTTTTAGATACTTAAAAAGAAAAAGAAACAAATAAAATTCAACTCAGTGTTTTTTACAAGTGAATGATCAGATAAAATCTCTGCCACTAGAAGCAAAGTCACTCAGTGGAGTGATATTCTAAGCAGAATGATATGGACTGCTGTGGGTTTGGGATGCATTAGAGAGGGCAGCTTCAGAATTCTCATTGCAAACAGCTGTAAATTTCCCCCTTCCTTTCTTATAAAGATGGGATACTTGAATCTGATTGATCCATGGGGAACTATAAGTAGGCAGTTGGTTTTTTTCTACCTAAAGCCTCTCTCTTCACAGCCTTTACTCAGCTTTTTCTTCCAAGGATCTGTCTGCTATGTGACTCAGGGGGCTGTTGTATACCAGCCTAGGTGTTTTCATTGCATTTGCCAGGGATTAATTGTGGTGGATAATTTAGTCAAGGTCTGACTCTGATATTCCTGAAATAGTCAATACCTTGGGAATAAACAAGTGGCATAAGCCCATGGGATGTGCTTGTTAAGGCAGGTGGGTGTCTACTTGTCTAGGGCCTCCTGGGAGTCCTTCCAAGGAAGACCGTGGAGCTCAGGAGAGCTATCTTTCCCTTCCCACCTACCTCACTACCTCTGTTTCCTGGGGCAAAATAGAGATTCCTGATATTGGCACCATAAGTGGCACATTATAACCTCACTTGGGAGCAGTCCTGGGGCCCATTTAGAATGTAAAAAGTTTAAACCTGAGTTTTACCAATTTCAGGATACTGTATTTTATTAGGCTTTTAACCCCCTGTTTTATACTTTATTAGTGCTCTGAGTTAGATATGACAACTCTGGACTTTCCAGGGTAACTAAGACCTGTTTGTGTTTAGTGGCTGGAATGTGGTGTGAGTGTATGTGTGCACATGCATGCCTGTGTACACACACATGTATGTGGGTGCAGATCACCGAAATGTCCTCCAGTGGTTAAAGAAAACGAGACTCTTTTCTTATCTACCACTTGTCAGACTTTCCGACTTTTGTTTGCTTTCAGTGCAAATGAACTACATGGTGTAGGAGCAGAATTGAAAGAGTACTGAAAGAATGGGATTAGAAATGGGTAAAAATAAAATGGATGGAGGCTTAACCACCTTGAACAGTGTATGTGACAGTAATACCTTTGTAAAGCTGACTGTCAAAATGAAGGACATTGTGCAAAGGAACACCAACAGAAAACACCAAAGAAATACCAACCAGGCTTAAAAAAACCACCAAGGAAACTCATTGTCTGGGGCAAGATTGAGTGAATGTGCGTGTGTATGTGTGCATACAGAAGAGAAGAAAGAAAGATCGTGGGCGAATCTTTTGCTGTCAGAGCTGTGGACATATATATTATGGTGGAGATGATGCCTTTTCAGGGAGGTAGTAATCCTTTTCTCTGGAAATGTTGACGTTTCCCCTTTACCCCAAATCCCTGTCACCAGGTGATGCACCCAGTTAATCTCTTTTGGTGTGAAATGGTTTATGATCTTACTATGAAGAATAACACTGTGATAATGTAATAAGAATATTAATAATGCTGTCTGTTGCTTAACCCATGTGCTGATATATTCATCATACATGTCAGCTCATTTGGGAGGAGAAGGCAGGAAGGAGAAGGAGGCAGCGGCCGCAGCACGCACCACGGAGGACTTATTCGGTTCCACGTCAGAAAGTGACACCTCAACTTTCCACGGCTTTGATGAGGACGATTTGGAAGAGCCTCGCTCCTGCCGAGGACGCCGCAGTGGCCGGGGTTCGCCCACAGCAGATAAAAAGGGCAGTTGCTAAACCCACAAACAGACTCTGGGCAATTTGCCATCACCCTCTGACTTTGGTCATTGTTCTGGTTCTAATATATATATTTTTTAATGAAAGACGACTTTAGGTTTTCCCTTCATTCTTGCTTTTCCTCTTACTTTCCATGCATCCCTTCCCCCTTTCCCTCTATTTTGCGTATGTACAGCAGAAGCACAAACTACTGAAACAAAACAGAACAAAAGAGCAGAATAACAGTCTTTCAGTCAGATGGCATCGCGATGTACTATTTATTTTCCATAGAAATGGGAAGTTAGGTGAATTACCTCCTTTGGGGGGAGGGGATCTTTTTGGCGTGAGCAGAGTTGATTTTCTCAGTTTTCCTATTTATTGGCAAAATGAAGAGAGGAGGAATATTGGGTTTGGAAATAAAGAACCAACAACATTAAATAAATTATTATTTATATATTCTAACTATTATTAGAAACTGACTTTTTTTTTTTGAGAGAGAGAGAGAGAGAGAGAATGAAGGGAAATCAAAGAAATTGAAGTAGTATCCTGTTTAGAAGAAAGCCACTGGGGGGAGGATTGATCCAAGGAAACCTAGTTGGGAGGATTTTCTCCATGGGATACGATTGCACTTTCTGTACCCCACTGAGTGCATGGCTCCCCATGGCAGACCCCCTCCCCACTTCTCCTTCCTGACCTTTCCATCTTCCTCCCTGCTTCCGAGAAAATGTCAGCAGTTCCCGAGAAGGCTGGGGCTGCTGCGTGTGGCCTCCCTCCAGCACCTGAGCCCCCGACCGGCAATGCCTCCTGGGCTGCTCCTCTCTGTCAGCACAGCCGCTGTTTTGTGGTTGCTGGGTTCTTCCTCACTTTCTTCCTGGTGAAGAGCAATTTCAAAATGCAGGAATGGAATACAAGCAGAAAGTCATGGACTCAGCAGTGACAGAACAACCTGAGGCCGCCACCACGCTCATGGAGAAAAGAATGATACCTCGCAGTGTATTTTCCTTCCCCTTCGCCCCCTGTTTACAAACATAAATTCCCATTGGATGATCAAGTCTCCTATATTTTCTTCTATTTTTTTATAGTGCCCCGCAGGCACTTTGTTTTATCTTTCCAATAGCATCTCCTGAAATAAACCAAAGCAACACTTGCTCAAGGCCCCTGGGACTATGGAGAAGACCATCCACCTTGTTGGCAGTCCCAAGAATTCACAGCGGTGCGGTCCTAGTCAAAAGGTATGTCTTGGCTGGTCTGTCTTACCATGAGGGCAAAACCATCATAGTTTTTGTTTCTCCCCCTTTCCTTCTTTTTGTTTCCCCCTAGCTTGTCTTTGTTTTTCTGGGTTTGGACCCCCTTATTAGTGTGGGAGTGGCTATTTGAGAATCTTCCTCCCAGCCCTCTGCTGTGTACTTGCCTTCCCAGGTGGGTTTGGGTCTAGTGTGGGGACTGAAGGTTACTTGACTCTGGGAAAGACTCTTTGTGGAGAATGGGGGGTTTCTGGCTTCTGGCTTCTGGCTTCTGGCTCAACTAGAAGAGAAAATGGCTGGAGAAATGCTTGGCTAACTGCCTCCCTAGGCTATACCTGTAGAGTGGCATTCAGGGAACTGACGCTGGAGCTGGCTGCTGTACTTGGGTAGGAATGAGGGGGTGCGGCCATAGGCGAACTACATGTTCAGGCTGGTATTCCTTGCTGCAGTACCAATTTAACAGCCAAGGGGATGTATCCAAATTAAAGCAGATCTCTTATTGGCACAATACTCAACTGAGCTGACCTGAAGATTCTGAATTCCTACTAAGTGTGATCAGTGTCTCTGGCCTCCATCAAGCCTGGGTCCAGAGACATGGACACAGCTGTTTGGCTTGGGTTGAGAGATCTGGAGGCCACAGAGGCAACAGGCTACTTTTAAGTATTTGAGAAAATCTGCTTTGACAATCTAGTTTTTGCAGATCCTCATGAATTAGACCTCTTGTTAAAATAACAAACCAACCAAATAAGAGCAAGAACCAAGCAAAGAAACCCACAAATACTTCTCTGGTAGCCTCAGACAGAAAGGACTTCTACTTCTCTCCTGCTTCAGATATCTAAGTGTTTGCCTGGGCATTTGTTCCCAGTTGTGAGAGAATTAAAGTAACAACCTCATCCACTTTTGAGATGTTCTGCCTAATTCATGTGTGTATGTGGCCTGTTCTTAGGACATATGTCATCAACCTTCAACATTTAATATTTCTGCATGCTCACATGTGTGAAAAAGCCAGTATAGTTGGTTCTCGTTGGTTTCAGCTAAGGGGATACAATCTGTTCTTTCTGCCCTTCTCAACTTCTTTTCTTCATCTGTTCTATTACATTGACTCAGGTATCAGATTCATGGCATTATAACTTGCTCTCACTGATGAAATGTGAGCTTTCATGTTAATAAAAACACGTCTGACCAATCTGTACTATCATTTGAAATCTATGTAGTTGTTTGTAGTCCTGAAATTCTCAATGAGGCCTACCTTTGAACTTGAGAATAAATTTTAAGCCCACATAAGTAAAACAAATTATGAAAACATAACTAATTTCAGGGTCTAGCTTGGGGTTCTGAAGAGAACCAAGAATGAAGAACTGTCTAACTGAGGCAGACTCCCACGGGAAGATTTATGTGAAGATAGCTAGTGCTTATCTATCTTATTTTAACTAGTATAGCTTGATCTTTCTTTCTTGTTGGGCTAGTAAATATCCTCATCTTTCTCAGTTGGTATAGCCAATGGGAGCATAGTAAGGTGTGTCTTAGCATCTCTTGAGCACCTTGTCTCACCTTTATGTCCTTTAAAAAAACAAACAAACAAAAAACTAGAAGGAACTTTAAAGATCATCCTGTTCAAACTTTTCACTTATCAGTTGAGAAAGATACACTCAAAGAGGTTAAATGAGTGAAATTTGAGAGAAGAGAATGGACATTGCTTTACATACAAATGTCTTTAAGGAGAAAGAAGGAAACTGGGAGGAGGCATGGGAAGAGGATGCTGACTATCCAGGTTTCCAAAGACCTTGCTGCTGGTTCATGTTGTGTCTTCATCCCCCTTTCTTTATGTAACAATGGCCAACATTTATATGCCCAAGTAGTTCTGAGTGCTTTCCCTGGAATAGTTTACTTAACCTTTGTCATTACCACATTAGGTAGGTGTTTATATTATTCTCAGTTTATAGATAAGGAAACTGAGACTTGATAATAAGGTTAGGAAATGTAGCTAAAGCCCCACTCTTAATAAGGAGCCAGGTTTTGATCCCCAGCAACATGAGTCCAGGATCTCCTGTAAGCTTTTTTTTTTTACTATCATTCTGTGCTGTCCCTTGCCCTATGCCTACATATAGAATATAGGAATATAATATAATGTGTAATAGATATACATATAGAAATATATATTTTTAAAATTATTTATAGTTTGGATATCATTAGTTTATTATAAAAGAGAGAAATGGAAATTATTTACATGATGAAAGTTTTCAGAACTTTAGTGGATGCCATTTTAACAGTGATTTGTTTCAGTCTGCATACTTTACAAGAATGTCACCTTCTCTAAATAAGAAATAGTTCTTATCTAGAACCATTTTGGTGCCTCCATAATCTGGGAGAAGAACTTCATCTCCAACTTTCATGCTAACTGGTTGAATCTCTCCACACTTTTCCTTTAGAACCCTATCCAATAGCTAGTGCTGTTGCTTACTATACTATTCCTTGAGATTTTCCTGGAAGTATAATGCCTCTTTTGGCTACAGTGGTGGCTTTCAACTAACACTCCGTCAAAGAGGAGAAGATATAAATTTATATCTATCTCTTCCTTGCTTTTTCTCAGATTCAGTTAAAGAAAGGGGTGTTTACAATGAATATAGCTTTAAATGGTAACTTTATTTTTTTTTAAAAGAGTAAGCAATTAGATCCCTCAAAAGAGAATTTCAATTAAAATTCTGTACAGAATATTATAGAAAGCTTGACTTCTAAACCATCATTTCTGAACATTCCCTCCTGGTGCCTATTTGGAACGAAGGTCTTCTTTTCTTGTGACCTCTGGAATTGTAAGAGCTATGTCAGCGGTCAACACATCTATCATTTTGTCATTGCTTTTGTTAAATAAGTACCACTACTCAATATTTAATATAAAAGAAATTAGAGTCATCAAAGATGAAAATGATTTGACTAGTTTCCTTTGTCCCAAAATGCTTCAGAAATGTCACCTTATTTTCTCAGTCCTAGCCCAAAGATAGGAGAATCAAAGATATAGAATCATCTAAATTTGTTGTAACATTCACCTTCCCTTGGGGGAACTGTTGATGAAAAGGTGATTACTGTTGTTGTCTATCTGATGTATTTTCCTACCTAGAACAATCTAATCCTTTATTTTGGTTACCGAGACCCTAATTACTATAACACTGGAGTGAGAAATATGCATTTCATTTTTTAAAGGTGCTTTAAAGTCAGTAATGCAATTTGCTACTTGTATTTTAGAGAGAAGGATTTAATAAAAAGATGATGTTCACATCAATAGTATCCCTTTAAGTCCCCCTGCTTATTTTGCATCTCTGTATGCACCTAATGGGCTGCAGCCTGATATTGCCTTTATATAGCACTTGAGGGAACAAAAGATCATTACTTGGGGAGAGAACTAAAAGCTGTTTGGAGGTTCTTACTTCATGGTGGAATAAAATTAATTAATATTATCCCAATATGCCTCCTGTTACATCTGATGAATATGATCTTAAACTTGTACTTAAAGTTTGAGCAATTTTTGTGTAGGAGATTTTTCTTTAGCCTTTGGAAGTGAGGTACTTGTGTATTTTCTTAGTGAAGCATTTTTGATCGAGTGAGTAGGAACACAGAGTAGAAATGAAAAGTTCTGGGTTCTAGACTCAATCCCTATGTGAGTTTGTTGCCATGAATCTCTGCCTCAGTTTCGCTATCTCTAGTATATGAACATTTCTTACCCTGTCATACTATATAATTAACACTCTTTTGTGATGATTCTTAAAACAACCCCTTGAGGTAGGATAGATGTTATTTTTTCCCATTTTACTGATGAGGAGACTGAGATTTGCTCAGGTTAGATGACTGGTCTGAAGTTTCAGGGTCAGTAAGAACTGTCTGGGTCTTCTAATACTCTTGCCTCAACCCGGACTGACTTCTCCATAGATCATATTTTGAAGGTTTCTTGATTAAAATCAATAAGGGCTTTGGGAACTTTCATTCAAGACCTCATTGGATTGAGAGGTATTCTGTTAAAACAAAATGATTCCAAGCCCAACCTATGATCCCATTAGAATCCTGCCGAGAAGAAGTAACATCTAAGTCCTCATGAACTTCCCCAAAGAACTAGAGTTGGGCTTTCTAAATGGTCAGTGTTTTGGTGGTGACATTGGGATAAAAGTGAAGATGGAGATGGCGATGTGGCAGGAAGTGAATATTTATGGCTCTGTTTTGGTCACGTGCCCAAGCGCTCTGACACTGAAACATTGGATTATGTGATACTGTGTGCTTAATAAAAGTGATTTCTGACCATTTACTCAAAATAACAATTTAAGAAAAACTATTTTGCTTGATTGATTTACAAAATAGCTGAGAATGATTGAAGATCCCCGATTAAACTGAATTATTAGCTAAGAAGCATTGGCAAGTGAGTTTTCAAAGTATCTCAATACTGGCTCTCTCTCAACCAATGACTAAAATTTAAAAATTTTTTTCTAATTTTTAAATAATTTCAGACTTACAAAAAACGTACACAAATAATACAAAGAATTCATCTAGTTTCTTCAAATAAACACAGTACAATGATCATAATCAGGAAATTAACACTGATGCAATACTATATAACCTATAGACTTTATTCAAAATTTCCCAGCTGTCTCATTTATGTCCTTTTTCTGGTCCAGGATTCAATCTAGGATTACGTATTTAGTTGTCATGTCCTCTTAAAGTCTTTTAATCTGGAGTAGTTAGTTCCATAGTCCTTCTTTGTATAACCTTGATAACTTTTGAAGAGTACTGGCTAGTCATTTTATAGAATGTCCTTTGTGTGCTGTTTCCTAATGATTAAAATTAAGTTATGTATTTTTTTATAAGAATTTTACAGAAATGATGTTGTATCCTTCTCAGTGCTTCATATCAAGGGGTACCTGGTGACTCAGCCATTTGGCTTTCAGCTTAGGCTCAGGCAACTATGTTTATAGACCTTGGATGATAATACTTTAATTCATATATACCTTTGTTTATTTGGCAACTAGGCATTGGGTAACAGCATTAGCATGACTTGCAGCCCTGTGAAGGATAGGATGAAATTAAACATGGGGCCAGTGGATTTATTTGCAATTTAGTTGGGAAGAGTAGGTATTCCCAAGTAGTTAATAATGTGTAAGAGTGTCATGTGACGTGTTGTCTTTATGTGATTATTTTTGCTGTAGATCATAGTAGTCAGGGAGATTTTCTTAGAGGAATTTATCTAGATCGACAAAGAGTTCTAGATTGACTATTGCTATTTATTCCATAGGCAAGAATGTCTCTTGTCAGAGGGAATGGAGATAGAGCAAACAAAAGGCAAAGCTGGGATTCACAACCTGAATCCTGTAAAATGGCAAAAATTGCAATGTGTAAACATGCCTAAGTATTCTTCTGTAGCATTTTGTTCATGCTGCTCGTGTAGTGCTTATTAGAATGTATTATGATTATGGTTGTTTGTAGTCTTTCTCATTAAACAGATGGCATGTTCCTTGAGGGTAAAGATGAGGTCATTCATGTCTCTTGGACAATGCCCGACAACAATGTGCCCTAATAGTTTGTTGAAATTAACTGAGAAGTGAGAAATGTTTCTGAGCTAATTAGTGGAATGATTTAGTGTCTCATTCCATAGATAGTGGATGCTCAATAAATATTGTTGACAGAAAGATTAGAGAAGTCATATCTGGACACTGTATCTTTTGGTCAAGTTAGAGAGGGTGGTTGAGATCCAGGAGGCAGTGAATGAGTAAGTAGTGGTGAAGAGTGAAAGGACAGAGGATGAAGATGTGAGGACAAGGGCGAGGGGAGAGTTGAAGATGTGTGGAGGGATGCAACATCAGCCTTCTTGAAGGAGACCAAGAGCAGCAGACCAAGAACATGGTAGAACATTTCCAGTGGCCTGCCATTGGCTCCACCAGAGGAAATGAAAGAGAAAATGGATGTTAGGGAGGAGCACAAAGCTGGAAACCAACCAGCTGTTATCTGGGTGGCTTAAATGGGCAAGAGAAGAAGAGTATGTGTGTGTGTGATATGTGTTGGGGTGGGGGGGTCAACAGGCTTATTAAAAGAGTGGCAGGTGACATCTGACCAGAGGGGTGAGAGGCACTGGGAGGGGTACAGAAAGATTTCTGGCAGGGGATAAAGGTCTGCTTGGATGCCCAGCAAGCAAACACTCGGCAGGCACTCCATAGAAGGCCTGGAGAATGGCTGATTGGCTTTATCATGGGAGTGAGGGGGTTGGAGGCAGGTAGAACAATGAAGAGATGAACATGAAGGAAAAGGAGGGGAGTCTGGGAAGGGAGACCAAAAAAGCAGATCTGAGAGGTGAGACAGTAGAATGGGATGGGTGGAAGGCAAAAAAACACAAACAGGTGTGAGGGAAGAGCTTGGTGATGGGTTGAAACCAGGTCTTTCTTAGCCTCCCTGTAGACAGGCAGGCTCAGCTTTGGAAGTACATCTAATTCAGTCTTGTACACCTGAGCAGGGACTAATAATGCCTTGGATACTAGAAGGAGAGATGGTGGGTGGGGAGGGGAGTTTCAGCTTAGAAGAGGTGGAACTGCTCATTTGATTTTGAACTTTGTTCTCTTTTAGCTTGGCCATTTTCCAGTTGGGCCGCTCCTTCTTTTTCTTTCTCAGCTCATGCCACTCAGCTCTGCGTGAGCTGAGAACTGTTAGGGGCACCCATCTCTGCCCTCAGGAAATGCTTCTGGGGTGAAACGTGATAGCACTTGGTTTTATTGCTTACTCCTTTGTGCTGACTCCTCCGTCCAAAGACTAAAATAACTTAGCAGATTTTATTTCAGCTAGAAGCAAAATCCATGCCTGGTTGGTAGCCATCCAGACTAAAGGACCCACCTGGTTTGAACTGCCACCAGGTTCAAGGGCTAATACTTGGAATTACTGGGCTAGTTGAGGACTGGAATGGATCTCTTGGCTTGGTTCTCTCTCCAAGTAATTCCGACACTGCAGAATTGCTTGGGGCAGTGTCGGGAGTGATGATATGTGCATGAAGCAGTGTCTTTTTGACCTCAGGCCAAATGGGGCATTGGTTGGTGTTTTCTGTGATTCCAGCTAGTCCTATACCTTAGAACTTCTCATTTCCACTTAGGTGACAGGAAGACAGATTGTATCATAAAAGTCCTTCTTGGGTATTGTAATAGTGAAAAGATTCAGTTTGGTTTCCAAGTGTAGGAGAAAAAGAAAATTTTGCTAACATCTCGTTTTGCCTACTATGCCACCTAGAATCTAGAATCCAGCTGTGTGCTCTCTGTTTCGTTGTCATTCAGTTGCCCAGGAGTAATTGACCTGCCCATTTCCTAGCTGATTTCATGCTGCTGATGCTCAAGGCCCAAGTGACACTAGTTGCACATAGCCATAGGCTCATTAGCATGGCAATTAGTCCGTTGTTTTCTTTCTTTTGTTTTATTTTTAATTCATTTCATTTCCACCACCCTATTAATTTTAATCTTTTCTTTTAGGTAGTTGTCCTGTGCTGTTGTTTTTTGTTTTATCTTTCGTTGCCTTTCCCTCTGCAGTCGATTCTATGACCTGGGGACTCCAGCATCCTTCAAGCAAGCCATTTCCGAAGAAGGTGAAAAGAAGCAATGAGGACTTGCATCTCCTCCTCCTTCTTCACCTTTTCTTCCTCTTCCCTTGCCTGGCCCCTTCCTGCGCGTGTGTTTCAGTCAACACAGGAGCCTGGATTGTGGGAAAACCTCCAGCGCAACTCAGCTCAGCCCAGAGAAGTCTCGGGAATGGTTTAAGTTTGTGCAATAAGAAGATTTTTTTTTTTTAGTTCATTACATTTTCTTTAAATGTGAGAAAGTACCCAGGTCAGACTGGAATTGCCTGGAATTGCTCTACAATAGAAATAACTGAAAACAAACTGATGGAAAAAAAAAAGAGTTAACTATTTTATTTATTTCAATATTTAAAAGGAAAAAGTGCTGATATGGCACAGTATTTTTGTTTAAAGTACCTTCCACTTCAAAAGTTAAAAGCAATTTTGTGAAGACGTGAAGTCAAGAGTACTTAATGTAAAATAAAGACTGCATATAACTCTAGGGAAAAATACCCCACATTTTAAATAAGAAAATAAAGATCAACTCTGCTCTCAGGCTTTTTAAAAAGCCATTCTTGTATGTGCGTTAGGTATTTTTATTTCTGCGAGTTGGATGTGGTAAGTGAAGAGTGATCAGTTTTTTTTCCTTCTTCAAAGTCTATTGAAAGTGTTGGTGATGTTCGATGGTTGTGTTAAGACTTGACTGACATAAATTAGCCACAAAGGCTATCAGTAGTCTTTCCAAGCCCTCCACTCCCCTGCCCCCCGCACCCCCATAATACCTCTCTCCCATCACCCAGGCAAGCCCTGTTTGTCTGAATGCCAGGCAGCCTGCCTCCTGATTATCATGTCTGACAAGGCCTAGTTCTGAAAGGAATTCCATCTAGTGATTAAATATATCTCTGCGAGTTCAACAGATTCAAATACAGACAGCTTTGTTTAAAATAATGAAGTAAAGCAAGAGGAAAAAAAAGGGAACAAAAAGCATCAGCTGAGATGATACTAATTTGGTCACCTAACAGCTCCTAGAGGAGACCTGCAGTGGGAGCCTTCAGTGGAGCCAGCAGGGGCCTGAGATTCTGGAGTGTCCCCAAGGGCATGGAAGGCCAACCTGAATGATGGAAACTTCAAATTTAATTGCTAGTGGGATAACAGAGAAAGGCAAATGTTCTGCCATGTCCTTTTATGGCCATGCTGGTAGAAGTGAATGCTGTGGGCTACGAGATGTAATTCAGCATTGTGTCTGTGGCCTAGTGAAGGAGCTCGATTGACTGGCTTGGGCACTGGGTTTTACTCCAGGTCTTTAACATGTCCATGTGCTTGGGTTTCCTTCACTTGTCAGCAGAGTCATATTCATAAATGTCCAGTCTCATGCTGGATATTCTTGTCAGCAGAACTTTTTTGAGTAGCAGTGTTACTGAAATGGTTCTGAGCCTGAGAATCTCTCTTTTGCCTATAAAGGGGAGATTGATTGGACACCAAAGTCCTGCCAGCCCTTTTAGGTCTCATTCAAGGCCAGTCCCTGGGGAGATCATTAAGAATGTCTTTATATCATTTTGTAGCCCTTTACTGTGACGTTTTCTGATAGAAAATGTCCCTTTTCAAAATGCTAATAATTATAATAATAATTCGCTCTCCAACCGACTCAAGTTATAATGTGTAGAATTGTGATAAAGCTTTGCATAATGTAGGGTTTGTATCAAGTTTGTGTAAGTTTTTGTTAAATAAAAGTCTGTTTCCAATGATTCTCTGTAAATTTTGCTTTACCAACCTCTGAGTTCAACTTGCATGTAGTCCTAAAGAAGGGACACCTGAAAGGGTTCTGCCCACTCGCTCGCCTGAGATTTGTTGAACTTTCGTGTTTAATTTAGAAGCATAATCTAGAACAGTGGTTGGCACTGGCTTGGCTGATAGGTGGTGGCATGGAAAATGAACAGTGCCCAGAGTTGGTGCCAGTATCCGCTCTCTGAGTTCAGAGATGCTGTCACCTGCCCACCATCACCATGGCCATCATTATTACCCTCTCCATAGCCCAAACAGATATATGTACAGACCTAATATACCTGTTCAATGTTGCTGTCACATGCCAGTGCCAGGAGTAGTTTTGCACAAAAATGCAAGGTTTGGTGTGTGCTTGGAAACCGCTGGAGGTTAGCATTCCCATTGCCTCAAAGATGCTCTTGCTGTCACCTCTTTAAGCAGGCAGTTGGTGCGGCTGTCAGCCAGGCCCTGTGGTAGCCTGTTCCCTGTGTGTGGCAGTGGGCATTCTTCTCTAATGGCTCCTCTAGGTCAGATAAAACTCGACCAGCCTTTCAGCTGAGGTCTCGCCCTTAGGACATCGCCAGCCCATGCTGGGGCCAGGTGGAAAGAGAATGCGTCCTCATGATGCTGCTGCTGTTGTGCTCTCTCTTCTTTGTGACATTCATTATGGACTTAGTAAGTTTCCCTAGAAGTAAAAAAATACTTTTTGTCTTTAATATACCCTCATTAGGCCTTTTTAAAAATTGTGGTAAAATACACATTACATAAAATTTATCATTTTAACTATTTTTTTAAATGTATAGTTCAGTGGCATTAAGTACATTTGCATTGGTGTGCAAACATGCATCTCTAGAACGTTCTTATCTTCTCCAGTTTAAACTGTGTATCCATTCCTCTAGAACTTTTGTTATTTCAATTCGTCTTTTAAGTATTTTATGCTTACCAAAAGGATCTATAAATAACCCAGGCAGTCTATGTGCTAGCCATATGTAATAGTAACTCTGAGGACATGCTGACTAATACTGTTCATCTCTAGCAGCTTACGTGTGAAATGAGGCCAACTTTGAAATAGTTGAGTTCATGCAAATGGATTCTATAGGCTAAGTGAACGTAGACAATAGAATTTTATTAGTATGAAAAGGACGTTTAGTGGAGCCCAACTTGGGAGGTGTGGACCTGTGGCAGTTAAAGAAATGTGCTCTTTCCGATGACTGCTGATTCTTCAATGTCTATGGCTCCCTGAAATTTTAATTATGGGGTGTTGATGATGTTGCTAGGATGTATTCCTTACTAAGAACTAGGATGCTTGTGAGCATATTCAGAAACAGGGTTTCCCCTAACTCCTTACCTCATATCACCAAAAAACCAATAAGAAATAATTTTCCTCCATGGATGGTGAAGAAGATTCTTGATATCAGACATACCACTGAATTGAAACCTTATAAATTGGAAGGGTGGCCTATGAACTAGTTATGCTAGATGGCAGCAGCCGTGCCAAATTTATCAAAGATATCCTCTTTAGCCATTTCTCGATGATGCTCAATTGTTTAGAGAGGTTTAGTAACTTTTCAGATCTCAGGGTACCCTTTATTGCTAAGTTCGCTGAGTTATATCTAAGTTTTCTTAAAGGAGTCAGGGATTGGTATCAGGATACTAGTCTGCTCCATTTGCTCCAAGCACCTGAAGTGCCCAGATATCAGTTTTTAGGCAAAGATTAGAAGGAGAAAGATCCTTCAGACCAAAATTTAGAAAATCCTGTTTTGTATTTTACATAAATCTGGTGTGAGTAGCACAGTCCCTTGGTCACCTGACCTTTCTTTTGCACCAGAATAGAAAATACTTTGTTGAGAGGCGATAACGGTTGTCATCAGTGGTTTAGCACTGACCTGATAGATACAATGATGTTGACTGTGCTCTTAGTGACCACCTGGCAAGGGCACAGCCGACGTGGGTCTGGAAGTCCTAGTGGAACACTAGCTGGAGGAGTACTGTGTTACATATTTTTAAGTAAGCATGATACCAGGCTGTGTTATATTGGGAATAATGTGCAAGTGCTGGGAAGTACTTCTTCACTCATATTTAATATTTGATATGACTATTCGAATAGCCGAGAATTTTTAACATGTTTAAAGGATGAACAGTAATCCTTTTCAGTAAAGGTTAAAGGATTTGGGGTGTTTAACTTAGGGAAGAGAATTAGAGGTCATGTAATAACCATCATTATGTATCACTGAGAAAAAGACATTGACCGGTTGCTTTTAGTCTTGAGGGGACAAGAGAAACACCTTCAGGCTTAGAATAAACTGAAAAACAGTTCTTTGGATACCAGGAATTTTTGACTTGAGGCTGATGTGGAACTCACTGATAGCCAAGCATTTCTCCTGCATGGAGTTGGGGACATGGGCAAATGACCTCTTAGGATCCTGTCTAGCTCTGCAGTACTTTGAATTGCACCTGGTAACCTGAGTTAGTGCCTAACTCAGTCACTATGGGGTTGATTGGGAGGCACTGGGGCAAATAGTCTCATGAATGCACATAGTGATCATTAATTAAAGCTACATTTTCTACTTGTACTTGTTCATACTGAAGCAATGTCCCAAGCCTGTATGGGGACTTGCATTGTTTTGACAGTGTGAGACACCAGCTTTTGGAAAGTGAATGCAGTGGCAAGAGATATTTTCCTTAAGAGAAACACCAAATTGTGTGTGTGTGTGTGTGTGTGTGTGTGTGTGTGTGTGTGAGAGAGAGAGAGAGAGAGAGAGAGAGAGAGAGAGAGAGAGAGAGAGAGAGAGAGAGAGAGAGAGAAATAGCGAGAAGCAACTGAAAAGGACAATAAGACCAAAAGGTGAAAATGATTCTGCCAAAAACTCCACTGATTTCCATTCTAATTCTCATCTCATTAAATTCTACCACATCCAACATCATCTTTGGTGCCTGGATTTTGTTCTTGTTCATAGGACCTGGATATGATTCTCTGCTTGATTTTGGTTGAATGGCCTTGCTTATAGTCATGGTTGTCTACTCCTTTCTCTCCAACTTAGTAGGAGAAGAAAGGGCTTCTTAGAAGACAAAGTTAACCGTGTGTGTGTGTGTGTGTGTGTGTGTGTGTGTGTGTGTGTGTGTGTGTGTGTGTTATATTTGATGAAAATTCTGCTTGGGAAAAGCAGTGATCAGGATTCTGTCTAAATAACTTAGAAAAGAATTCTGATAGAATAATTCTGCTCTATGTTTGATATAAAGAAGTAGCAAGGATTGTACTATATTTAGTGTGTGAAGTCAACTTTCTGTGAACCAGAAATATAGAGGTTGGGAATGGAGATAACTTGTGTAAGAAGGAGTAGAGGCATGTGATGAATTGCTAGCATGGACATTTATGCTGAAACTTCTACTTGACTAAGCTGTGGGTTCAGAGAGACTGGCAGTTTATAATCTGGAAAACTTCTTTAGTTAAAATAAATTTTTTTTTTCTGTGGACATCAACCTTTCATCTGTAATTGAAAAATAGATCCATACATTTTGACCACATACTGTTACTTTGTATAATGACCTTCTGATTATTAGTTTGCTTTATGCTACTGAGCAATTAATCAAAAATTCATTGACTGTCTTCTATGTTGTAATACTGTGCTAAGTTTTACAGGACATAAAAGAGAAGCTAAGGAGAATTGAAACAACTTCTGGGCATACTTTCTATGGACTATTCACCAACAGATTTCTTATATATGCTAGCTTATTAAAGCTAAAGATCAGCCCTTTCATGTTAAGATTATTCCTATTTCATAGAAATGGAAATTGAGGCTTAGGGAGAATGAGTTGACAGAGCTAATAGTGGCAAATGGTAAAGTCTGATTTTTTCCCAAGAGGTGTTCTACTTCTAAATTTTCTACTACATAAAACATCTTTTTGTTGTTGCTCTTGAGGGGGAGAGACAGGTGGTTAGCATATTATTCAAGACAAGATCATTCATAATTAAATGCCAAGTTGGTGCAAAATTTGAGTGACAGAGCGCTGAGCAAGGGGAGCTACTGTGCAGGTGGGGAAGTTGTCAGGGAAAGCTTGGTAGGATTGGGTGGGCAAAGAGAAGGCAGACCACTGAAGGCAGCAACGGGAAATTCCTGTGCAAAAACTCAGAGGCAGGTCTGGAGCTAGAACAGAGATGAGGCTAAATGGGTATGGGTTAAGTCATGGGGATCCTGGGCTGTGGGGAGAAGTCATAGGAATGTAAAAGCACCCACATTGTGGGGCCTGATCCACAACAAAGGAAACAGGAAAGGCAAGAAGTCCGGGTGTCATGAGCTCTTCAGCAGTACAAATATGATGTTTGTGCGAGGACAGCTGACCTAGGCATGTCAAGAAATTTGGGTTCATATACTCTTCCCCCACCAGGCCACCTCCGACCCCGTCATCATCATCATGCTTGGTATCAGCTGTTCATCTTGCATAGTGTCATTAACCTGGCGGTTAATGATGCCGTGGGCATTTTCCACCAAGTGTTATTCTGAAACCAGAAAAATGACTATTATACTACCTACTGGTCTGCATTTGAGGAGGAGAGAAGAATATCCTGAGAGGTGGGTTGGCCCCAGAGAGCTTTGTACCTGAGAGGCCAGTTAAAATTTGGGTTCGAAATTCATGATTGTCCTCCTAGCCAAGTTGGAGAAAGGGCTTATTTGAAAAAGTACCTTTTAGACTGAAAGGTCATTGAATATGACTGAGGAAAAGTGAGGAAGCCAGGTTCAGATTCTGGCCATTGGTCATGGGTATGGAAGCTCTTTTTGGTACAACTGGATACACTTAACTGACTTACACTTTGGTGGGTTTAAGTAGTCCTGAGATGGCACATTCCATCCAAGTCTTCACTTGCATCTCTGTCTCTGATGCTCATCTTTCCCCACTCCATCTTGTTGATGGGCTTCTCACTGGCACCTAAGGTTGCAAGAGGTGTAGCCATGTATGAAGTATATGGACTATGAGTCCAGAGATTATGGGCCATCTTTTCCATGATGGCCAAGAACTGCTGATGCTCCCCGATGTGCTAAATAATAGCCACTGCACTCTCAAGGTAATCTTCCTAGTTGCTTTGTTAGGCTACTGTCCCACTTAGCAGATGAGTAGGCCAACACTCAGAAGAGTTAAGTGACTTGGCCAAAGCTACACAGAAGTGGTAGGGCCCAGACTAGACTCCATATCTTTCTGATATTTGCATTAGTATATTTGCCAGTGTTTGCTATTTACCTATAATGTTCAATGACAATTGTCTTGGATCAGGCATGGCTAAAAGTGGCAGAGCCCTGGACTCAAAAGTTTATCTGAGAGCATAGAATTGAAACCCACAATAGAAATAATACCCACCTTCCCTCTGAGAAAAGGAAAAACAATTGAATGCCAGCCTCTAGATATACCCCTTTTCCTCCCCACCCCCCAACATTTATGTAGCACCTGGAACTCATACAGCACTGTCTCACCAAATGCCATCAAAATCCCTTTCCTTCATCTGCCTTCACACTGTAGCACTGACATATAGATTTGGTAGGCCAGCATTCCAGGACTGAGTGTTAACTCTGCTTTTAGTGCAGTGTCCTTTGACTGTTTGATGCATCCACCTGTATCGCCTACAAACTGGCTTAAAATTTCACTGCATGCCCCAACGGCTTTCCTCCAGTGGTGCATTAGGTCTATATTGGGCAGGCCCCTTGTCGATTTTGCCTGTAGAGACTGAGAAGGTCGGCTTGAAAAGAAGTCTCTGCCTGGTGATTGGTGCTGGGAGTAAGATTTGAGACAGCAACTTGCCCTCTCTGCTTCCTCTCCATTAATTTCAGGAAACTCTCTACAATGCTAATCACACCTCACTTCTGTTACCTGAAAAGGGAGATACTTGCCTAAAACCAGGCAAATGCACACATCAATTTGACTTTGAAGACTAGTGCTCTTTCCTTTTTAACCATTTTGTCCAAGATCTTCCCCCTCCTCTCTTGAACCAGGGGCTCTGTCTGGGCTTCTTCAACCTCCTCCAGGAAACTTACTTTTCCTGTAGTAACAATCCCTGCTGGCTCCTGGGAGAACCTACTGGTTGGTTAGCACTGTGGGTTAAGCCTGTATGTTAAAGACTCTGGGTTTCCAAGCAAGGACAAACTGGGCAATTACAAAGAGCCAGCTGCCCTGGCCAGGCTCTCCTGTGCCAGGCAATTCTGCAGGACCATTTTAGGTGGCTGTGAGCCTATCAAGAGCAGGCAGTGCTTCTGCTCACTCCCAGGCTGGGCACTTTTCCTTTCCTGGGACTTCTTTGCCTCTCATTATCTCTCAAGCATCATTTGGTTGACCTGCTTCAAAAGAAATTCAGTCTCCATCTTTGTAAATACTAATGAATCCAACTTGGTGTTCAAAGATCTTGAAAGTTCCAGGGTGCCATTTTGGTGAGAATGTAATTTTTTTTTAATGACTTTTTCCATTACCCTGTCTTCCTGTCTTGTCCTCTTTGTCCAAACAGGGAAATGCTTTTCAGAGAGATGCCCTTTAGAACTATCCCTTCTTGAAACTTTTCCCTCCCAGGAGGCTGTGGAAAAGGGCGCTGGGTGCAAGGTGGACAGTACGCAGGAATGTTTTGGCCCCAGGATTTTGATGTGCATTTATCCAGCAGGCAGGCTCGGGGAGGAGTCAGATGGTGAGGCCCCAGAGGCTCTTTTTTGCTTTAGTATCTGAACAGAGAAGGGGCAGTCCTAGAGTAGGATGCTACTGTGCCAGAATACCCAGGAATCAGTCCATGTTGTGGAAAAGCTAAGGAGACCTGGGTTAGAGTCCCAGGCCTGCTGCCACCTTGCTTAGTGACCCTGGACAAGTCACCATACCTTTGGGGACATCAGTTTCCCCATGTGTTTAAAGAAGGGGTTGGACCAAGTTTGTCCTAGGTTCATTCTAGGTTCATTCTTCTCTGGATTGAAGAGGCAGATGGAGGACCAGCTGGGTTAAGGTTGGACTAGGCATTTTCTGTATGAGGCTCAGGCACCTGTGGGGTACACCTTTGTAACGAATCATTGGTGTACCCCCAGCTCTGACCTTCCAGAGGGCAGGCCCCATTTTCTTACAGGCTGGGCCTTTTTCAGATGAAGCTGCATTGGCCCTGTGTGTTGACCTGTTCTAGGCTTCTGGTTGCAGAGAAGAATCCTCAGTGCTGACCTCGTGGAGGAAGAAACAGAGGCAGAGCTCTCTGGGGGCTGTGCTGGCCCGAGGCTCTGGACTTCCAGTTGTGTGCTCTCTTCTTCACCAGGCCTCCTTCTCCAACTAGCCACTTATGCAGGTTCTGTCTCCCGCTTTGGTTTCAGGGAGCTACTGAACTGCTTTGCCTTCTCAACCCTTCCAATTCCTCATCTTTAATTCTGCAAGGGTGGGGTTTGGAGGTGGCCTTAACCTAGTTTTGCCTGGGATAATTTGAGGAGTGCCTTTAATCCAGGATCCTAGATTAGCTTCTAGGGCTTCCAGGGCAGTTTCCTCAAGTTCTCACTCCACCCTGCTGAGTTTTCAAGGGTACCTTGGAGTGTGGACAGGGGACAGTGGGTCATGAAGAGGAAAGCATGACCTCAACACAGGTGGGCAACCCTCTGACCTGCTGCATGGTCAGAAGGCCCAGTGCTCTCTGGCAGGCTGCTCATCTGCCCCTCA
This sequence comes from Macroglossus sobrinus, assembly GCA_004027375.1. Classification (NCBI taxonomy): domain Eukaryota; kingdom Metazoa; phylum Chordata; class Mammalia; order Chiroptera; family Pteropodidae; genus Macroglossus; species Macroglossus sobrinus. Next base: position 51,284 of record PVKZ01002375.1, read on the forward strand.
GCCTGTGTGTGTCAGGAGAAGACCTTTTCTACTGCCCATTTCCTGTGGCCGAGTGGTATGGTGGTTACCCGCATGGATGTTAGGATAAGATGCAGGCTTACATCTTGCCTCTGCCAGCCCATTGGTAGGTTGTCTCAAGCAAGTTTCTTCACTGCTCTGAATTAAATGGAGACAGTGACACCCAAGCCATAGATTATTTTAAGAATCAAATGAGGAACTATGTTCAAAGTGCCTAGCACCCTAGACATACCTTAATAAGTTGTAGCTATTCGTAATAATACTACTAATTATTATTATTATTAAGACTCAGAGAATTGAGTTTCTGCATCTTTTAAAAGAATTTGTTGTGTCTTTTTAAAAGGAAGGACCAAAATCTTTTTCCTGAGTTCTTATTTCATTCTCTTACCCATTCCTTTTAGCTTCCTTCTTTATCTTCCTTCTTTCTTTGTCTCCCTTCTTCCTCCCTCAGAGCTTTCCCCAGATTTGCTAATTCTTCTTACTTTCTCTCTCCTCTCTGTTCTTATGATCTGTTGGCCTGTAATGATCTCTTTTCTTTACTTATTCATGATCCAAGGTGCATCCTGGCAGTTCTAAAAGCTGATGCCATCCAGCTACTTTTCCCCTTGCTGTGAATTCTGTCTCCCCCTCCATGAAGATACTACAGCTCCCCAACCAAAGGCTCCCTTCCTGGATGCAGGGTCCCCACCACCCCCTTGAGATGGGAATTTTACTATCTTGAATCTTTCTTACTTTCTGTTCTTTGGGTTCTCAACCACCATGATAAGTGGATTTGTGAGTCTAGAACTCAGCGGAGAGGTCTGTGTTGGAGAGATCAACTTGGGAGTTAAAAGTATGTAAATGATATTAGGGGAAATGATTTTTACTAGATAAAAAGAGAGATCTGGAATAAGAGAGAAGAGGAAGGTCCATCAAAGGAGACTGAGAAGGGTCAGCCAGGGAGGAGGCATGAGGGCAGTTGAATGTATGGAGGAGAGAGTGTATGGAAAAGGAGAGTAGAAAGCACTGGCTCTTTCAAGGAGTTGTGCTAAAAAAGATGAGCAGGAATTGGGCCTTCGGTGGAGGAGGATGCTCATTCAGGAAGGGTCTTTTGAAAGATAGAAACTCTTACAGCATATTTGTATGCTGGCAGAATGGTCATTGAGAGCACGGGTTGGAGGTATTGATAATGCAAGAGGTAATAATAGTAGGAACAAAATTTTCAGAGAGATGTGAGAGTTGGGATGCAAGCACAGGTGGTAGATTGGCTTTGGGTAGGAGCTGAGAGAGTTTGTTCCTGGTAATAGGAGGGAGACTAGTGTAGGGACACAGGTGCAGAGAGATAGGTGAATACGCGTAATGAAAATGAGATAGTTTTATTCAATTATATAGGGAGAGTATGAGGAAGGGATGTGAGGTGTGGGAGATTTGAGAAGATGGAGAGAGGAGGGAGGATGATTTGACTGGGGAAATATGGGAGCACTACCAAGATCTGTGGTCATCGTTTAATTGGAGACTGGTCAGCGCACTGGTGTGTTTTGCTCTGCTTTACAGGCACAGAGTTGGAGGGTTGGGCTTAACTGGAGTTGGGGTAAGTAGGAAAGATGGAGTGAGGGGAGGCAGATATGTCCAAGAATGTGATTTTAGGGATGGATATAGAGTCTATGGATGTGAGTGCACAAGAGGCGTTGATGGAAAGGGTGGTATGTGGTGAGAGGTGGCGGGGTTGGTGAGCTGGAGCTTCCAATGCAATTAAAGAATTGGTGGTATCCTTAATAAATTACAACCAAGCTGGCTATTGCTAGCTGTCCCCTTTTTATTTTTGGCTCAGATATATACCTCTTAAAATAGTTGAATAGATACTAAAATAGAAAATGGCAAAAGCAATGCTCGTTCTGGAACAGTTTAATCCATTCATCATTTAATGAGTGCAACTTAATTAGGTTGCAGAGGTATTCAATGGTTCATGATGACACAATCAGAAGCAATGTCTTAAATCTTTTCTACCTCCATTGGCCAGTTCTACAAACACTAGGATGGGCATTTGAGTATGTTCTTATTGATACAAAGGAAATAGTCTATGAGTTAGTTGTCTGAAGGGCCTTATCTTGGAGAGAGAGCATATGTTGCCTCTCTCAAACTGCTGAAAGGAAGCGAAGGACTCCTGTTTATGCAGAAGATCCACAGGTCTCTGGCAAATAGAACTGCTATCGGGAAGACAGCATTTGTCTGGACACTGGCCAGTATGAATTGATGTCCTCTGCATCCAACAATCACAGGACTGTCTAAAACACTTAAGAGTATGTTGACAATAGGCTATGAGGTTAAGAGAAATACAGAATTTCTGGGAATGAGAATAGAGATTTGTTTCTTGGTGCCAAACAAAGCAGAAGAGTAGTAAAAATCTTGCCTTTGTTTTTTTTTTAAAGTGTTTTCCAGTTCAACAAAACAGTAGCACATACCCTATTGTTGTGATCCTCACAATAAAAGGATGTGGTGGGTAGGAAAGGTTTTGGAGCCCTCATTTGACCAAGATGGACTCAGGGTCAGAGTGGCTGGTGGACTGCCCTAGGTCCCACATGCAGGAGCCTTGAGGAGAGTCTGGGAGCCAGAGAATCACCAAGTGGGGCCCAAAGACCCTGGCCTCAGGGTCACCTCAGGACACTAGCTAAATGGGCAGGTTCCCACCTACTCTAGGCCTGGGGATCTGCAAGTTTTATTCATCTCCCCTGGGGATTCTTATGTGCTCAAGTTCGGAAGCTACTGAGTCACCAAAATAGTGTTTCTGTGGCCTGGGAAAATGAGAAGACCAGAGACTGATAACTTCTTAGGTCCTGTTCTCCAAAGGAAAAGGAAAAATTTACTCTTAGTCAAGGAGAGTGAAAGAAGTGGATGCTGGGATGTGTGTTGAAGAAAGAAGAGTAGAAAAGGTCTTCATGAGGAATGAAAGGCTGGGTCAAGTTGGCATCAGTGGGTAAGAACCTGATCAGGGGAACCTGGTTTAGATTAGCCCATGTGGGCCTTGACCTCAGAGCAACTTCAGACTTGCCATACTAGTTCCAGCCATGAAGCTCTGCCCCGCAAGGGGCTTCTGAGGGCTGGTCATTTCCGATGTCATTCTTAAAGAAGGTACACTGTGGATGCCAAGAGCATGTACTGGCATGGGCGGGGAATCAAGCAGTTTCCCCAGCCTCTCAGCGTTTTGGTTACCTTTCCTGCTCTGGACAGTAGGCTTTCTAGAAGTAAGACCATTTGGGCTGGCGTTGAAAGATGAATAGAAGTTCCAAGAGTAGGCAGAGGGTGGAAGTGGTATTTCATTGGTTCTTTTATTCATATGTAAATTGATGGATTCACTCATCTGATGAGAGCTGTTTGGTGGAGAGGTCAGATTAGAGACAAAGAAGACTGAATAGGTATCCCAGAAAGGAAGGGAGTGAAATTAGGGCAATGCACTTCAAAATTCTTTATGCATGTGAGTCACCCGGGGGATTTTATAAAAGTGCAGATACAGGTTCCAGAGGTCTGGGGTAGGTGTTTCTAACAAGCTTCCAAGTGCTGCTCATGCTGCTGGTCCATGGACCACACTTTGTGACAACCTGCTTGATAGGTCTGACTGTGAATGGGAGTTGAAAGGTAGGACAGAGAGATCACTTGTGTGCAAAAGTGGGAAGTGTCAAAAGAGTGGTTGTTTTTGTGGAGTGAGCTAGTGGAGAAGGAACATTACAAGTACTTTTCTGTGTGACTGTTGTGTAGGGAGAAGTGGTGACTGGGTCAATGGCTGTGAAAGATGAATCTGCAAAGGGCAGTTATGACCAGACAGTAAAGAGGCTTGCGACGTTAAGGAGTTTACTTCCTGCTGAGGGCAATGAGAGAAATGAGAATTACTTAAGAAGGAATGAGTTGATACTTTATAAGTGATGAAGCAGAGAAAATGTCAACCACTAATTTTTTAGAGAGGGTCTTTCAGATTATTTTCTGTAAAAATAGGAGTATCTAACTAGGAATACCGTCTGTTAGTCAAACCACAAAACAAGGCCACCGTTGGATTTGTGGCCCTAGTTATTTTGATAAAGTTAAGAAAAACACGTGTTAAATATGTATTTGATCCGTGACCTGCTTAAGTTTGAATCCTTAATTCTCACGTGAGGCTAAGCTTCCAGGTCAGAGGTAACCCCTAGGTTTCTTCTCGTAGGCAAACTCAGAATGGTAAAGGCTGCCTGAGTCCTATGTTGTGAAGAACCCTAAGGTCTCAGCAATATGAACTGGAAGAGAATGTTGGCTTGGTTACTGATGTCTGCCCTAAGTATGGGTTGGAAGAGTAGCACACATTTAGCTATCCCTGAAGGGAGGTCAGAGTTCTGGCGATAGATTCCTGATGCTCTCACACCTGTTCCTCAGGCACCTTCATTTCCCTGGTTATGGAATGGAGTTGATCACTTATCCTGAAGCCCTTTGTGAATCTTCAGACCATTGTGAGGCTGTTGTCTACATTTACAAAGTGCCAGGAAAGGCTCTCCTTCTGCATTACTTTAATATCGATGAGTGTTTTTGTACTGAATAGACTACATGTCTCAGGGCATCATTTCTATTAAATCTGAAGACAAATGCTGGTAACTGGAAATAGCCATTGATTTGCTTTCTCATGTAGTATCTCAACTCCCTAATTTATCAGAGGAAAAAAATAAAGCCCATGTACAATCAACTCCTCTAGCTTTGTAAATAAACAGTGAGATCAATTCCCATTCATGAATTTGTTGCGTAAATATTTGTTTGATCATATAGAAAAATCAGATTAATCTTAGATGAAAATTTGGCTGTTGGAAAATGATCTGTCAGTTGCACTGAGTGGCCAAAGATGCAATTTGAATCCAGAGCTGGTGGTGGCCCTGGGTTGATGCAAGGCCAGATGGCTCTGGGTTTTGACCTCTCCCATGGAGCACAAGGATACTTCTCTTTTAAGCAGCGTTGGTTCAGCATGGTATTTGTTTCCATCTTGTAAGGGTGGTGAAGGGACCTCACAGCTCAAGGAGCTTGAGCAAGAGGCTTCAGGGGAAGCTGGCTGTCACCTTCACCATTCTCATTTTCCATTCTCCTGCCATCATAATTTAGAAAGTGAATTAGTGACTTGGAAGAATTGGGGGATAAAAATGGAAAAGGATCGAAATAAGTGGTGAAACTTTTGGAAGCTTTGGGATGGGGTTAAAGTTGTAGTTTTCTTAACAGTGGTACAGTATGATGATGGCAAAAATTGCAAAAATGGGGGCACTTTCTGTCTGCTCTTTTGTGCCTTTCCTAAGTAAGGTGACTAAGGAACATTCCTATCCTGTCTTGTCTGACAATTTAATGGAGGTGTCCAGGGCTGCTGTGGAATTGGCTTTGGATGCCAAAGGTTTTTTTGTGTTCCTTTCAGAGATTCCACAGGTAGAGCAGATGTTGGGCACTTCCTTCAGACTAGCCCTAGGGAGGACCAGGGCAACTAGCTCCATGTGGAAATAACCAGCCCAGAAAGACTGTGTGGGACAGCGAGGTGGGGAGAGGGGAATGACACCTCTTCACTCCAGCTTCTGGCAGAGGAACTGTGGCCAGGGAGGTAAGGGAACCTCTTTCAAGATTCTTGGGAGTTGAAACCCAATAATGCCACCATCGTCTGTGGACCTCCTTCTGGCAGCTTCCAGGGCCTCTTTGTGTGGGCCAGACTGTTCACTCCTAGGCGATTCTTCCCCAGGGTTTTCCAGGATTAGTCACTGCCAGATGGTGAGGACTTGATGCCCTGCCTGCCTCCTGCGAGCAAGCCCAGCTTCCTGAGAGACTTTGCTAGATGCATAGAGAGACCTTAAGGGACAGCCAGCTTGTGTGGTACAAGTTGAGGAAACTGAGGCCCAAAGAAATCCAGTGACCTGTATTACTGTGCCTTAACCAACTTGTGAATAAAAGGGGGAAATGTTATATCTAATAGCTTAGAGTTAGGCTAAACTGAAATTGGGCCTTTGGGTTGGCCATTTTGGGATATGATGTGAGAGACAATGGGCTAGGGTAAAGAGTCCACAGCACTAGAGTGCGAAGGCCTGGGTTTGAGCCCCAGATCACTGCTTGCTGACCATCTGAGCCATTCTGAGCCTGTTTCCTCACCTATAAATCAGGAGTGTTTATATCTGTCCTGCCTACTTCACAGGATTGTTGTGGGGAATCAAATGAAACCAGTGAGTATAAAGGTACTTGCTTAAGAATGTTATGAGTAATTATCGTTAAGATATCCCAGCACTGCTTTCTTTAGACCAAAATACTGACTGTGGATTGTTGCTCTGCTCATATCAGTTTATTGAACTTCCAGGAAGTCCCTGACTTTCTACCATGGAGGATTTGTTCTCAGGGACCCAAAAGGAAATTTTGTTGGAGGTGGGGGACAGGCTTAGGAAGGTGGAAGGAGAGAGAGTGAAGCAGGGTGAGGGCAAGGTGGGGAAACAGGGGGCAAGACCAGAAGCCATAGGTAGCAGCTTTTTTGGTGGGGAAGGTCCCCTCTGGCCCACACTGTGTGCACACAGGTTAGGCCCAAGAAGCTGTGTGTGCACCTTTGTTGCCCTGTAAGGTTTCATACCTATTCATTTCTATTTTTAGTAATCCCCTCACTGTTGCTCAAATTATCTTAGTTTCTACTATGAGCTCCTTTGAAGAAGATTAATTTAAAAGGAAAATAACAGCCCTCTCTGGAGGAGAGGAAATGAGATAAATTTCTAAACCTCACTTCCACCCTTCATTGTTTAGCCCAGTGCTGAGACTCAGCCTAAGCAGGAGTCCTGTCAAATGTCGGGTTTTTCTAGAGCCTTCCCCGCAGACCTCATACTGTTCCTCCTTTGCCACTGTATTAGTTGTCTATTGCTGTGTAACAAATTATCCCCAAATTAATCAGCTTAGAACAACACATGTTATTATTTCATAGTTTCTGAGGATCAGGAATCTGGGAATGGCTTAGCTGGTAGTTTTGACACATGTTCTTTCATGAGGTGACAGTTGAGATGTTGGATAGGGCTGCAGTTATCTCAAGGCTTGACTGGGGCTGAAGGAGTCGCTTACAAGCTTACTTGCATGCTGTTGAGAGGCCTCAGTTTCTCTTGGACTGTTGAACTGAGGACCTTAGTTCTTTGAAGCCATTGGCCAGAGACCACTCTCAGTTTCTTGCATATGGACCTTTCCATAGAACAGATCACAACACAGCAGCTGGTTTCCTCCATAGTAAATGGACACCTGAGTGCCTTTTTATAACTTAGTTTCCAACGTTGCAAATCCCCACTGCCTCTTTACTGAGTTTATGTCATTAAGTCCCGCCCATATTCAAGGGTTGGGGAATAGCCTCCATCTCTTGAAGAGAGGTGAATTAAAGAATTTGTGGATATTTAAAAAAAGTGCCCCAGCCACTAGCATTGCTGCCCGGTGATCATTTCCATCCTCCCCTCACATTCAGTTTGACTTGCAATGTTGCTCGCCTGCCTGTGGAACCAACTTTCCTACTGGATGAAGGGAGTCCTGGGGAATATGCTGGACTACTGACCAGACCAGAGCTGTGGGAGAAACCTCCACCAGGACCTGCCCCAGCCTTGCAAGCAGGGCTCCAGCTCCTAGGACTGAAGAGCTTCCATCCAAGGTTGGAAGGAAAGGCCTGGCTTTCAGAGACTTGATGCATCTCCTGGAGCAAGCATGGAAACTGATGCTTGCAGGGCTGCTTTGGCATGAAACCTTCACTAGAACATGACCCCTGCTGTCAGTGAATGGGATCAGATCAAGGCAATAGTCCTAAGACTGTTTTAATTGGCACTTCTAAGCTTGAGTATGATGAAAAAGCCTGTGGAAGGAGAAACAGGTTGTGAGATTATCTTATGAGCTCCTCCTTCTACAATGCTGAAAGCATCCTTTCCAGAGAGGCATGAGGTCCTACTCTTGCAGAACACTTAATCCTGTTCTAATCACCAATGACTTGCTTAGGGTAATACGTTCTCTTCAGTTCTTATATTACTTCATCTCTCACTTGATAGTGGTAGGGTAATACATTCTCTTCAGTTCTTATATTACTTCATCTCTCACTTGGATGCTGCAAAGGACTTTCTCCAGGTTCTCCTCCTTTTGTGACCATATTGTCTCTGTCTATCTTATTAACTTCTCTTCTCAAAGCCCTTTAATGCCTTCAGTTCCAGAAGTTACCCTTTTCCCTCCTTCCAAAGATGACCTTTTTATTTTTCACTCTGTTGTTTCTCCTCGAATATCTCATCAAGTTCCAAGGTTTCATCTACTGTTCATACCTGATGATTTCTAAGTCTTTTATTATTTGCAGCCTGGTCCTCTCTTCTGAATATAGACCCATATTTCCTCATTGGCTCCTGGACATCTTATCTACACAACAAATGCAATGTGCCAAAATTGAATCTGTTATTACTCTTTGCAAGCCTACCATCTCCATCTCCTCTAACAGTGCTGTCATCTACTGTGTGGCCTAACCTTGGAATCTTGGTGTCATTTTTTGACTCCTCGCTTTTGCTCACATCTATGTTCAGGCAGCATGACGTCCTGTTGACCAGTTCTACCTTCCAGATATTTCCTACATTTATCCCCACTGTTACTGGGCTGATTCTGGACTAGTGCCCTCACTGGAACATAAGCTCCACCATAAAAATTTATTGAATATAAATGGGTATCGTAAATGGTCATCCTGCCTCAGCCATCTCTACTACATCTACCCTCTCCCTTACCATCAGTCATCTCTCTAAAACACGGGTACAAGGAAGTCAGGTCCTTGCTTAAAAAACTCTGAAGATTTCCTCACTGCTTACTGAGTCCAATTCAGATCTTTATGTTTGCATAAGGGACCCTTCACAATCTTTCTCCTTACTTGTATAGCATCATCTTTCACTACTTCCCTTTCCCCTGGCACTCCTTGAGCTACTCTGCTTTGCCTGAATGAAAGATCAACAGTTGGAGGATCCTAGGCCATCAAGTATTGATTAATCACTGCTGTTTTCCACCAGCTACCCATCAATTACACCATAAAGCTCTCCAGGACAGAAGGGAAAGCACAGGGATTATAGGGTCTCCAGTTTGAGCAAAATTTCTTCTTCAGGCTCACTTTTCTAAAGAAAACCCAGAGCGTTTAGCCAGGGCCCATTGCTAGATGCTCCTGATGTGCACCGAGGCCTGAAATGCACAGCCAATGTCAAAGATTCACATCTAATATTGATGTTGGGCCCTGGACAGTGATTTAGGCTGACTTCCACATACTGCAGTAGGGCAGTCATCACTTTGGCAGATGGTTGCCTATGATCTACATTTTCAGCTAAAGATTTAAAAGGAGGATCAACCTAAGTTGCTCATATTGGTGACTCTCTGTCTGACTGGCAGTATCTGCTCACTGTCACATGACTAACTCAATCCAGATCTGATATTCCACATGGATGAAACCTCACCCAAGGCCTGCCTCTGCCTGCAGAATTATTGACAACTCATCTGTTCAGTCCAACTTAATGCCTGGGGGTGAATTTTGGTGCTTTAGGTTTCTAGATTTCTTATGCTTTCTGTCATTGTATTGGACTAAAACTGAGCTCATCCAGTGGAAAAGTTAAGATGAATTCTAGTAGTAATAACTGTTTAATTTTGGAATCTTAGTTTTTTTCACCTGCATTTTAGCAGGCTTGTTTAATCCCTCCAAACCGGATGGACAATTTGGGATCAATAGTATCTCTAAAAGTACTGTTTATTGGTAGCATAGAAAGAGCCACAGCTTTGTGGATAGCAGATTCTTATGCTTTCATTTAGTATTTTGGAAAACTAATGCCCAGAGGGGCAAAGGATTTGTCTAAGGGACTTGATACTGCAGTGGATCTCAAATTGTGGTATTTACTCCCTGGAGACAAGGTTTGGTTTTTCTCACTGCTGCATTCCCAGTGCCTAGAAGAGTGCTTACGTTTACTTATTCAACAAATACTGCTGAGAGGATGAGTAAATGAATAAATTATCCTCAGCTGCAGTGACTAATTCGGGGCTCTGGAATCATTACTGTGGCCCTTGATATCTTTCTAGTGCTCTGCCTTGACCCCAACCTGGGCCAGTCAGGTAAATCATATAAGTCAAGGTCAAGGCTGTTCCATCCCATTTCTTCACTTTAAGAGCAACAACCACAATGTCTTCAGGTTTACAGATGAGACTCTATCTTGGACCATACTTGACTGTGAAAACTTGGGGTATTTCTAAGGCTATTTGAGAATGGTGCACGAGCCCTTAGCTGTTTAGCCCATTTAAAGTGCCCCTAACACTCTTGCATGGATAATGATTGGTGTGACAATCTCTATGGACTGCCTCCTGCATGGTACCTGGGTTCCTCTGGAGTTTGAAGGAGAATAACAGACCTCTAAGAGGAATTGAACTTGCCACATAGTTAAGTGTTTTTCCTAAGCGAAAGCAGTCATGGCCCACACCAAAATTTATTTTTAACACATTTTTGTTTGTTTAGTCCTTTCCATGCTCTTTCTCTTCGTTGTCCTCTTTGAAGTTCATTGAATATGACAAAAAAAAAAAAAAAGGGAGCCATACAGGTGCCTCTGTGGTGCCACTGTGGTCATTGATTTCCAGATGTCTTAGTGTTAGAAGTAACACTTGAGGCAGATGAGAGGTGGGCCCATGGACCACTGCAGAAGGTTTGCAAAGCAAGCTTGAAAATTAATCCAATGAAGGAGCAGTGCCTGGTTAACATACTGGTCATAATATATATGTACAGAGGTTGAATTCTATGTTTTCAATTAGAGTTGACATTTAATATTATTTTATATTAGTTTCAGGTGTAGAGGTTGAATTCTTGATTGCTTAGAATTGGTTCACCCCTTTACATATTAAGTATAATGACTGAGCCTCATTCCTTCCACCTGACAAGCTGAGTCTCAAAGTGAGATGGGAGGAGAGAAAGTGAGAGAGTGTGAGAGAGAGGCGAGAGAGAGAGAAAATTGAATGAATGGATCTGATTGAATGAGATAGCTTCCCAAAGTGAGCTAGTAATAGTTTTTTCTCCTCAAATTACTCTTTAGCATGGAAGATTCAGATTTGACTGCACTTTGCATAAATTCTCTAGCTAAAGCTTCTTATATATTTTTGCAATATGTAAATATTAAAATTTGTATGTGTGTATGAATATAGAGAACTGTTAGAAATTTGGGCCAAATTATTTTCTAATGAATGACCATGGAGACTTGTTTTTGGTGCTGTTTCAGATTGGAATTGATCCTATGTATTTTATATAATATAATTTCTATAAACCAGGCATCAGACCAAGGAGCACAGTTTGAGTTTTGTACTTTCTTGCCTAAGAACCATGGATATTTAAGGTCTCTTTTCTTGAGAAATTAGTTTTTAAGAGCTCAACATTGATAAATAAAGTAATAAAATATAATTAGGTGTTTATAATTTAACAATGAATAAGTAATAGATCATGATAGTTCCACAGTTATTTGTATCTTTTTTGTTTATATTTTTAGCACATACCTATTAAGATAATGTATTTTTTTTTCCTGGAGCTCTAATTTAATCAGTGATGTGACTTAGCCTAGTCCAAATTAAATATTGGCAATAATAAAATAAAAAACTCTTTTAATAAGGACCGTAATATAAGAGACACATGTCATAACAGTTTATATATTTTTTTTTGCCCAGGGTTTGTTGAAAATGAACTGTGTTTCTCTCACTGTACTGAATATATATAGAGTGACACTAGTGTGAATTTAATCAACAAGGGCAGATATTTTTGCCCCTAAAAGTTTGGAAATATCCACGTGTGGGGGCAATTGTGTATGAACATCTGTGGAAGTAGGCAGCTGTGAATATAAAACTAACACTGATTTTGCCTGGATATTTATCTGTGTGTCTTCTCACTCAAATACCACAAAATCCCACTTGCTCTCCCAGGAATATTCTCAGCATTTTTGCACTTGGGTTCTGAAAAAGACATGAGATGTGTCCTGCAAGTGTCAAGGGAGCAATCGCTGCTTTCAAATGCCTAGTTTCTTTTTTTCAGTGAGTCCAGCAGACACTAGCATATGATACCAGTCATACACACCAGTCTTCTCCCTTCTGAGAAGCTTCTTACACCCCACTGGTTTCCCTTTTCTTCCCATCCGCTGACAGAGCACCCTGAAGCCAAATTCCTATTGTCCAAAAGCCCCACCTACAAGTAAGATCTCCTGTACATACCTGCTGGCCATCAGTTACATTCCCTGTTTCAGCTTTTAGGGGGATTGAGGTCAGTTATGGGAGGGGTTAGGGATGGATTAAGAACGCCTCTTTACACCAAATTCACACTGCAGGACCAAATTAACAAGCAGTCGAAAGATTTACTGAACCCTCCTGATTGATAGAATAAATTTGGAGGAACGTTTGGGAAGGACTTGATTTTTAATGATCTGGCTAGGATAAATCATGCACACTGTACCACTTTCTAAGTTCATTTTGGTAATTGGAATCTTATAAATGTCCTGTTGAATCATCTCACCCAGGGTGACCTGGGAAGGGTTATTTCCCCTTTACTCTACTGGGCTATTTAAATAGCAATACATGTATTCCTTGCTTTAAGAAAACAGGGAATATAAAAAATCTAGATTTCCAAGCAAGTACATTAGAGAATGATAGTTAACTTTACAGAAGAGATTAAGATAGAAATCTTTAAGTAGCAAGTGACTACAAGTAAATTGCTTTACAACAAATGTGCCTCTTTTTTCCTACAACCCTTGATTTGGAAAGACTATCTCTATTATCCTCTTACCTCTAAGGATTTTAAGAGTTAGTTCTGAGCAAAAATAAGGAGTTCTAACAGAATAACCTATAAATGTGCTTCTAGCACTTTCTTAGAAACTTTCTTTTGTCCAACAGCATGTATTATTTCAGTCGATCCCATGATAGATAGTCTTATTCTTATAGTTTCTCTGGTAAATGACTTTTTCAGTTTTTGGAGATAGGCAACAGACAGCAAACCTGTTACGGTGGTGCAGATGGGAGGATTTAGTTCTAGGCATAGTTTTTGCACCTGCTAATGGCTGGTCGGGTAACTTGGCTTTTGTGTCTCATCCTCTTCGGCATCCCTTATTTTCCTCTCATGCTTGAGTGATGTCTTGAGTTCTGAGCTGAAGGAGCCTACAGCCAGAGCTGAGGCTCATCTTAGTCCTACATTTTATGGAATAAAATTGGAGCAGTAGAGGAGTTGTTCTGTGTGAACTTTATTCCCTTCCTTTGTGTTGGAAGGTCTTTGCAAGATGCTGATGACTTTCTGGAGACTTCCAACAAGAGTTTCCAAAACCCACTTGTTACTGTTCTCTGGTCCAAAACTATCCCAGAAAACATCTTCAGAGCTCAGCACAGTGGTTCGAGAGAACTTAAACGTAAAGTTGACTCTCTCTCTCTCTCTCTCTCTCTCTATATATATATATATATATATATATATATATATATATATATATATATATATAATTTTAAGCCTACAGCACCTGGTCTTCCTAGGTGGTCTCCCATCCAAGTACTAACCAGGCCTGACTCTGCTTAGCTTCTGAGATCAAATGGGATTGGGTATGTTCAGAGTGGCATGGCCGTAGACTTCAATAAATACTTGTGGGGTACTGTTGGCTGCATGAAACACACGCACATCAACCCCCAGCCTCACCCATGGAAGCAGCTCCAGATGCACAGTTGGCTGCTGAGTTCCATGTCATGCTCTGGAATGTGCTGACCTTCCTTCCTAGGGAAGACGACACTACTGAAGAGTGTTATTATTAGTAGGGCAGCTTTTGCTCTGATCTGTTGACACTCCTTCACTCTGGGTCTTTATTGAGCAATGGCAAACCCAAAAACGTATGGCAGTCAACAAAGCTGACCTCATCTCTTTCTTGAAATTTCTTCTTTTGGTTGCTGTGACCCTATACTTGCCTGGTTTGAATCTTACCTCTACAGCCATCTTTTCAGTTTTCTATGTTGGTTCTTTTGAACTTTAAATAGCTGAGTTCTTCAAAGCTCACTTCTAGACCTTTCCCCCACCTCTTCTTATCTCTTTTCTCCTCATCCTTTCTTTTTTTCTCTTTTTCTAAATAATTTCATTAATTCTCATGATTTTAATGACCCTGTATTTAGCAAAAAAACTCCTAAATTTGTGTTCATTTCATACTTCTCTTTTGAGGTCTAAACCCCTGTATTTGACCATTCCACCTGACATTTCTACCAGGAATTTCACAGATTTCCCAAATTCAACATTGTCAAAACAAAGTGAATTCTCCCCCTCCTCTGTTTGGTCCCTGTGTGCCTACTATAGCCTTCCTCATTGAGTTAGTTTTACTGCAGCTCACCTAGTTCCTTAGGTCAGAAACGAGAATGTTTCTCATCATCAATGGGTAAGTACTGTCAATTAAAGCTTTACTATTTCTCAAACCTTTACGTTAGTTTAATAATGTCTCCTGGTAGCTACATCAACCTTCCAACTAGTTCCCCGCACACGTTCCTCCCAAATTCTTTCCTTAGCAGCTTCTTTCTTCCTCCCTTCCCTCCTGATGATTTAAATTTTTATTTTTCTTATTTAAAATATCTTTTCAACTTTTTATTTTGAAATACTTATAGCTTCATGGAAAACTATTAAATATATTACAGAGGTCCCATGTACCCATTATGCAGCTTCCCCCACTGGTAACATCTTACATAACTATAATACAATCAAAAGCAGGCAATTGACATTAATGCAATCACAGACCTTATTCATATTTTATTGGTTTTTACATGCACACACATGTGTAATTCTATGCAATCTTATCACATATGAAACCACCATCACAGTAAAGATACAAAACTGCTTCATCATTCCAAAGATCCCTCTTGCTAAAGTACGTTTCTTTAAAACACAACATGATCAGTTACTGCCTTGCTTAAAACCCTGTAATGATTTTAAAGCTCTGAATCTTTAAATAAAGGCTACGAGTGTAATCTGGCTCCAACTACCCTGCCGGCTGCCTCTTGCCTTTCTCCTTTCCCTGGTCTCTGCTCACTGGCCTTTCTTTTCCTTTTAATTTGCCAAGCTCCTTTACTGCTTGGAGCATCCACATGTACTGTTCTCCTCACTTGGAACCCTCCCAGTTAAATCCTCCTCACCTGCCAGACATCATCTTTCTCAGGGTATGTTTTCTTGACACCTCAGACTAAGTTGGCTTCTGTGATTTGTTTGCATTATCAATTATGATTTTCCTTCATGGTACCTATCGCACAGTTGTAAGTAAATAGATATGTGTATAGTTCATTAATTTGAGTTCTCTCTGACTAGAGGGTTTGTGGTGTCTAGCTCATCACTGTATCTTTTCTGTATAGTCCAATGGCTGGTCTAACAGGTGCTCAATAAATGCTAGTTCATGAACAAATTCATGAATAATTATTGGTAGCTCACTAGTTGTGGCTGGGGTGTGACTTTAGACCATGGAACTGGGCAGAGTCAATTTGCTTATATAGATGTCTGCTCTGTGAACTCATCTTCAGCCTTCCCAAAGATACCTATCTGAGAATCCGAGCATCTATGGCCCATACCACTCAGAATCTCAAACTAGTATTTTCTCTCCTAGTCCATACCAGTATTCTCTCGGAGAGATTAGAGTAGGGAACAACCCTAGCCAGTGTTCTTCTTAGATCTTTGAGATGCTTTCAGGAATATCAGTTGAATGTTCATCTAGGCTTTTAATGTCAAGCTTCTTTCTCTGGGTCATTGCCAAGGTATCACTTTGAGAAGGTTACTACTCTAGAGCTATGGGAGTCTCTAAGTTGCATGGCACCTGAGAAGTCCTTGAAAAGCTTTTACATCATCCCTCTCCTTGATGCTTCCACCTTATCTTTGCTAATTGTCCCCTAGATCCCCCATGAATAAGTCATTTCCATCCCCACTCTCACTCAGAGATAACTCAGTGAGGTTTGCATTGGTAGAGCCCCAAATTTGAAGGGTCTTTATATTGACCAAATGTATTTCCTCCTAATGATCATGATGTAACCAGCTCTCTGAGGAATTAGAAGGGAGGAAATGGGGGCCTATTGCTGGAATGTGGCTTTGCCAAGGGGTAGTGGTACCACCCAGGATCCTGACCATTGTGGAAGGCACTAGGTTAGTGAAACTCACTCTAATTGGTGCCCCCTGTCTCTAGTATTCTTCTTTAGAAGCACATAATTCCTCATGCGAAAGAAGCAAAGCAATGTATTATATGTGGGTTTGGCAGAGTTGGGAGCTCTGGAGAAGGATTAACCCCAGCAGTGGGCAAAGCTGTCAATTATTTTGTGATAGAGTCAGTAATGAGCTTTGCTCTGGGCAGATTCCTGTCTGATTCACAGCACTGGGAAACCTGGGATTATCATCCAAGTTTCTTTTCCCTGCCAAGTAGAAGGTCAAGAGTCTGCACATTCTATAGGTCACAGCTGTCCTCTCACTGCTGGTGTCTCTCTTTTGGATGAGTTATGGCTGAGAACAGAGTCCAGCTCTGTAGGCCAAGCTGTAGTGTTTGTCCACTGGGGCTGTGGGCTCGAAGGTCAAAAGCTTAATGTCCCTCCCCGATCTTGCTATTGGCTTGGCTAACATAATACTTGGGATGAAGAAAAAAGTTAGAGCCAGCAACCAGTCCTTTTAGGACAGACCTGGCCATTGTGTGCCCTTTGCTGTGAAGCTGCACTTTTTGGCCCTCCCTGCCAAGCCACTCACCCCTATAGTGCCTGGTGTTGTGCAGAGTGTGGGCTCCTGCTAATCTCCTGGGCATGGTCATGGATGCTTTTGATGACAGTGCAATGCCTTACGGAGCCCCTTAAAAACCTTATATACTCCCTCTGACCTCCTCCCCTGCTCCCCGAGGTAGTGTGAGCAATGCTGTAGATCAGAAAGCCCAATTTCAAATAAGTTTTGTGTTGTTCCTGCCATAATTGATGCTAGACTGGGAGATAGTATGGGTGACTCTTATGGTACTGCCTCGTGCTGTGTGCTGTGTGCTGTGTAATATCCTTTATCTTTCTCTCTGATCACCATTTTCTGACCTTGTAACTGACTATTCCTCTAGGGGGACAAACTCTTAGGGCAGGAGGATTTGGATGGCACCTATCCCTGGTGAAAGGGTTAATGCTTGATCTGATATAACTGGGTGGTGGTGTGAGTGTGGGTAGGACACCATCAGAGCCCCTGGTCTGTTTCCCAATATATGTTTCTCGTGCCCTCCCTCCAATCTAGGCACAAATGTGTTTTCAGTTAGTGGTCTTGAGGGATGACAAATCAGACCCTCTGGCCCTAATGCTGCCATTTCTGCTTCTTCTAGGTCACCCGACCTGCCTGCAGTTTACCCTGAACATGACTGAGGCTGTCAAGACCTACAAGTGGCAGTGCATAGAGTGCAAATCTTGCATCCTCTGTGGGACCTCAGAGAATGATGTAAGTTTGGGGCTTCCTTCACAAAAGGGAGAAATACAAGGAGCTGGGAGTTCTTTGAGGGGTGGAGAGGAAGCCAGGACTCTTGTCACTGGGCTCCTGGGGAAAATGTCAGTCAGGACCTTTCCTTTCCCTTTGACTCCAGAATATCTGGGACCCTGGTAGCACAGGGACCTTGGTTACCCCCAGGAATAGATTATATAAAAAAGGCAGGCTATATACTTGATCTTTTCCTTTATATATTACTTTTCAAAATAACAGGGTGATTCCAACACCTATTCATGATTAAAACACTTGTGAAAATAGAAACTGTGAGATAACTTTCTTAACAAGATAAACTTTTTATACCTTAAATCTAAAGCCGTTATCTTACTTAATGGGGAAACACTAAAGGCACTTATACAAGATCAGGAACTAGATAAGGATACTCACTATCTCTGATACTTTCATCATTAGTTTAGAGATATTAGCTAATGCAATTAGACAAGAGATATCAACTAGAGGCATAAGAATGGTAGCAAAGTAGTAAAACTCTTTATTTCATAAACTATAATAGCATATCTGAAAAACCCAAGAGAATCAATGACAAAGCTCAGTCAAACATTAAAAGTAGCAGGATATAAAATTACCATACAAAAAATTAGTAGCCATCATATACACAAATAATAACCAATTAGAAGACATAACAGTAGAGAATCTCTACTTCCAATAGCAATAAAGAAGAAATACTTAGAAATAAGTTTAACAATAAATGTGTGAGACCTATGTGAATAAAATTTTAAAATACTTTTGAAAAGTTATAGAAGTAGACCTGAGCAAATGTTAAGACATTTTGTGATCTTGGATAGAATGACTCAGCATTATAAGATGTTAGTTCTTATAAATTAATTTACAAATTTAATTCAAGCCCAGTAAAAACATCAATAGCTTTTTTTATGGAATGAGACAAGCTGATACTATAGTTCAAATGGAAAAATAAACATGTAATAATAGCCAAAAAACAAAAGCTTTGAAAAATAACAAATTATGAGAGAAGACTAGCCCTACCAGATGTTAAAACAAGTTATAAAGCCTCTCTAATTAAAACAGTATAGACAAATAGACCAATGGAATAGAATAGGAAACCTATAAATCAAATCAACTACATATGGACATTTCATATAGAATAAAGGTTGCATCTAAAATTACTGGATCAAAGATGGCCATTTTCATGAATGATACTGGGGACAATAGGGTAATCATTTGGGGAAAGATAAAATTAAGTCCATATCTCACATTATACATAAGAACAATCTCCAAATGGACTTGGGATCTGAATGTAAAAAATAAAACCATATTAGTATTAGAAGAAACATGAGTAAATTCCTCTTTATTCTAAATATAAGGAAAGATTTTTTGTGACTCAAAATTCAGAAGCAATAAAAGAAAATATTGACAAATTTGACCACATAAAAATTTGCATAGTAAAAATCATGATAAAGTAAAAGGACAACTGACAAAGTGAGAAAAAAATTTGAGCATATACCACGAATAAAGGACTAATATCCCTAATATATAAAAAGCTCTTAAAATTTGAGGAACAAGAGACCAGAAACTTGATAGAAAATGGGAAAGAGACATGAATGAGACAATTCACAAAAGATAAAAATGGTCCTTAAACATTAAAAAGGAGCTCAAATCCACTTTACTTAAAGAAGTTCAATTTAAAATAACATGGAGATTCTATTTCTTATAAAACTGAAAAGAAAAAAATTAAAAAGTGTATAATACATGCTGTTGATGAAACTGTGAGAAAACTGTCCCCTTCGTACATTGTCACTGGGACTACAAAGTGGTACAACTCATATGGAGGGAAATTTAGCAATACCTGACACAACTACTATGCCCTTAATCTATTGATTTAGCAATCTCACCTACAGGAATCTACCTAAAGGTAGAAAATACATACGCATAAGGTTATTCAGGGTTGCATTGTTTGTACTTACTTGCAAAATACTGGATATGACCTAAATGTTCATACACAAAAGAATGGTTGAATAATCATGGTCCAGCCATATAATGGAATACTATGCAGTTGTTAAAAAAATGAGGCAGATATTTATTAATTAATATGGAGTGATTTTAGGATATATTATTAAGTAAAAAAAGGTTAAAAAAGTATCTATATCTATAGTATGCTATCATTCTTGAAAGAAAGGATAAAAATATACATATGTCTGTTCATTTGTGTAAAAGGAATACAGGAAGGATAACCAAGAAACAAAAGAGATTGGTTCTCCATAGGAGTGAGCGGAAATGGGTTAGAAAGAATGGGGAGAAAAGGAGTGGAATAGTGGAGACAAGGGAGAGTGATACTTCTCTGAGAACGCCTTTTTGTATATCTCTGAGTGTTAGAACTAGGTATTGTTTCACATACCCTATGGTAAATAAATAATGAAAATTAACCAGGATGTTGGGGGAAATAAAAATGGAATATGAACAGTAACCAATGAAATTAACTATAATATAAACAGGCAACATAATCATACTGAAGTAACTTAAGTAACTTTGGAAAGTCTTATTTGTGTATTTTAAGTCTAAAGACAGAAATAACTATACAAATTTTGTACTCTAGTTAGTAAATTTGTTTTTCACTGGCATGTGAATTAGTCATTCTGAAACTACTTTACATGTATACAGGTCTGAACTAATAACTATATATTGTGAATAATGAAAGTCAGTTTTCTCAATGTCAGAGAAAAAATATTCAAATAAAGGGGGATGGCTAAACTGAACCTTGTAATGTTGGGTCAGAATAGGGTGTATCAGTATGAATTTATGATTTTTAATATAATGCATTATATATATGTTTACATATATTATATACATCTATATTTATAGTTATATCAAAATATACACAAATATAGATAGCTACTAAAATAAATATATGCATACATGTGTAACTACATATACATTTTTTTTCTAACTCTGTCAGCTGGGAAGACCTAGAAACAATGACAACCCAGAAGCAATGATGACCCATAACTTCAAGACATTGGTTTCTAAATACAGTTGACCCTTGAACAATATGGGAGTTAGGGTTGCCAACTCCCCATGTAATTGAAAATCTGTATATAACTTTTGATTCCTCTAAACTTAAATACTAACAGCCTACTGTTGACTGGAAGCCTTACCAATAACAAAACCAGTCTATTAACACATATTATTATAATCAAGTAAGCTAGAAAAAAGAAAATGTTATTAAGAAAAATCATAAGGACGAGAAAATACATTTGCAGTACTTAATGAAAAAAAGTCCACATGTAATTGGACTCATGCAGTTAAAACCTATGTTGTGCAAGGGTCAACTGCAGCATTCTCCAGTAATTGGAACCAGGGATCTTTGGAGAAATGGCTGATGCCAGGGCGGCAGCTGGGAAAATACAAGAGAATCCTGGAACATCCTATGGTACTAGAAAGTTAGGAAGTGCTCAAAAATTGATAGGGCAAGTCTAAAAGATTTTGAAGGAACTCCTAACGGCCAGATTTGGGACATTTTGAATAACAAAGTTAATAATGATAATATTGGATTATAACCCAAAGAACAAAAAAAAATCCATACTGATATTTAAATGAATAAATGAATGAATAGAGTATAGTTAAACTCTTCCTTAGAGCAGAATTCCAACTGATAAGTGTAGAGAGAAGAAGGAAATCTTCAGACAAACATCACAGTTATGGTTGCTGTAAGCAGAACCATCAATTAATGCCAAAGTTAATGGGCAAAAATATGATGAGAAACAGAATATTTGCATAATCTCAAAGTAGTTCCTCTACCAGGTCACTTATTACTATATTTTAAATGGAAAATCATAATTTACAGTGGAAAAACTGACAGACACTGCCTTAACTATATGATCAGAGTAACATTACTAGTAATAAAAGAATTAGTTTCCCCTGATAAGATTCACTGAGAAGGGCATACATAACATCTCTTTTGTAGTCGTTTTGTTTTGTTTTTGCCAAAAATGCATACCCTTAAAAGATTGGACAAATTCAAATTAAATGACATTGCATAAAGTCACTGGAGGTTCCTCTTACTCTGTGCCTCTGAGACAAGACCAAGCTCTGTCTGTGGAGTGTTACCCCTTTTCTAATAAATTTTCCTTTTGACTCTAAAAAACCAACCAACCAACCAACAAAAATCCCCCAAAACTCACTGGCTTGGAATCTTCAAAAGTGTCATGGTTATGAAAGACAAATCAAGGAACTGTCACAAATCAAGGACATTAAGAAAACATGACAACTAAAGGCAATGTTGGATCCTGGGAAAAGAAACATAAGTGGGAAAATTGGTGAAATTCAAATGAGGTCTGCAGATTAGTCAATGGTATCATGCTACTGGTGATTTCCTGCTTTTCATGGTTGTGCCATGGTAATGTAAGATGTTAACATTGGGGAAAGCTCAGTAAAGTATGTACAGAAACTCTTATCATTGGTAACTTTAAGACTAAAATTATTTCATAAAAATAAATTTAAAAATAATTAAATAGATTAAATAATCTTCCAAAGGTGACATAACAAAGTTTTTTTAAAGTTTCTTTATGAACTCAAAGACTTAAACATTTTTATTTGTTTCAGTTCATTACAGTTAAAATAGGCTCTTCTTTGGCCAGTGGGAACATAATCAGGTTAGATCCTGAGGTTTTTTGTTTTTGTTTTTGTTTTTTGACTCAGGCACCCTAAGTCTTCATGATCCCAATAGTTTGGTAGTTTCTTTGCTTTCCAATATGTAAAAATATTTATTCACTTCAAGCTCCAGACCTGAAATCAGCCATTTCTCCAAAGACTATGTTTCCTTTTAATGGGCAATGATCTTTAGAGAACATGATATGGGAACTAGGGGTGCTAATTTTTACTGTGTTAGTTATTGTTTTGGGACATTTTCCATGGACAGAGCTAGAAAACATGTTTTGCTTGTTTTGAAGTTAAATACACCATGAATTGATACTGATACCCAGGGTTTTTACTTAACCTCATCAATCTTACATCTATATTTTGATATATATCTCTATGTCAAAATTATTTCTTTTCAATGCAACATAATCACTCATTTACAACACACAAAGTCTCAGAATATCAATTCCACTATTACCATCAACAATATAATTTCTGAAAATAAATGTATATTTGCATATTTTCTCTTATTTATGTCCTAAGATATACAGTGGATGTACAGTGAAACTATGTATTTTAAAGTCGCTTGGAATAGTTTCTTTCTTTGTAGTTATACCACCAACTAATGCATCATTAGATTAATTTGTATAATTTTTCTTTTGTTTTTAGAGACAATTACAATGTGAATTTTGTTTTATGGCTATGTAAAATATTTACTGGTTCCAAAATCAAATCTACAAAATAAACAATATATTCAAAGAAATCTAGCTTCTTTCACACTGTCCTCTTTCACACTATCCTCTTTCTCTTCTTTTAGGTGATAATTTTTTTAAAATTACAGTTTATCTTTTTATTCTGTTTCAATGTAAGTATATGTATGTGCACACAAATCCAAAAGAAAATAAACACATTTTTTTTTTTAGAAAACAGTAACAGATATACATGTTTTCTTCACCTTTCTTTTCTACTGAATATCCTAGAGATTACTCCACAGCAATATATAGACATAATCTTCATCTCTTCCTATAGCTGCATAATACTTCATTAGTTTATTCGACCAGTCTCTTATTGATGGACATTTGGGGTGATTCTGGTCTTTTGCTTTATAAGTAGTATCAATGCAGAGGGTTTTTTTTTTGTTGTTGATTTGGGAAAACCTTAGGAGAGGAATTGAGGAGTGAGGCTGATTGGGGAATAGAGATCCTCTCATATAGTCAGGGGCGTATCCTGCACATCCCAGAGTGGGAATCCCTTTTTTCTGTAACTGCAGCCATGGGTACATCCTGGCTCTTGGATACTTGGGAGCCAGAGGCCCTTAAATTGTGTTTTTCATGGGGGTTAGCATGAGCTGGGGGTTCTTGGTGTTTTTGACAGGAAATTATCCCAAAAAGCAAATGGAAAAGAAAAAAATATGGTGCCAGACAATGATCAACCCAGGAAAAAAGCATTTAAACCCACAGGTACATTATTTCCCTATGGGAAAGTTCAATCTAGGGGATTCTACCTTCTTGTATTTCTTGTGTCAGCACTACTGTAGGGCTTATCAGTGTCAGTGTCTTAAGGACATTAGTAATACTGTTTCTGACAAGTCTCTTCATATTTTCTGTCCTCATCCTAACTTGTTTTTTTTCATGTTATCCCTAAATCATATTGTCACATAATTTACTTCTGCTCTGACAATCATGGTGCAACTTTTTTGGAGTAAAACATACTGTCCTGTTTTTATCTTCTCTGACTGCTTTTTAGCCTCTTTTTTCTCTCCCAGTCCCTTGGTGTTTCCCAAGGGTCTATTCTTGGCTTTTTTCTTAGTAACCTTTTATGAGTCCTTGATTTTCAAAAAAATTCAATGACAGCTATGGATTTATTATTTCTTCAGAAAAAATGTACATTTATTTCTACCTATACACAAAGTTGTGCATATAATTTCAAGGAGTTCATGAATACTCCTCCATGAGCACAAGTTCAAGGACATCTGCTCTCACACATTCTGAGCTTCCTCTCCTATAACCCCCACTCTCATCTAATCACAAAAGACTCCCAAATCCTTCTCTCAAGCCCCGGGCATCTGCAAATGATCTGATTTCTAGATGTTTCAAGTGCATCACTTGTGGGTGATCTGTAGATCTATAGAACCTGTCTATAGCTGAAGTTGCCCTCTCCTTCACACAGGTCTGCTCCTCTGCCCATGTCTCAATGGGTAGCTGCATCATTTGGCCTGCTGTCCAAGCCACAACCCAGGATTGAGATTCTTGATTTCTTCCTTATCACTCTCCACATCTAATCAATGACTCCTAAATGGGATTGTAATACTTTTCTTTCTCCCATGCTACAGCCCTAGTTCAGACCAATATCATCTCTTACCTAGATGGCTATAGTAGCCTTTTAAGTGGTCTCAGTCCTCTAGAAGCAACCTCTCTCCACCCGGATATGTATTCTTGCACGTTAGCTAGTGAGATCTTTCTAAATCACAAGTTTGACTATGTCACTCCTCTATTTCTAACTCTTCAAAAGCTTCCCATTGCCCCATAAAAAAAAAAAAAAAGGTTTTCCTGCCTCGTTGCTTGCTCACCTGGGGTTCCAACTTCTATATCTACTTTCTTTTCAGGATCTCTGTACTTGTGAGAGCCAAGGTGAGATTTGATATAATACTTTTTTTGCAACCATCTTATATGCCATTGAAGCAAGTCCAAATATCATTGAATAGAACAAGGCTGAACCTGGAGAATGGGGACCAGATCACAAACACTTACCAAGGAGATAGAGATGAATAAGACAAGGTTCTGCTCCAAGGACCATATAGTCCATAAAGGAGTGGACTAAAGAAGTGTATTCCAAATGAACTAGTCAACAGAACGATTATAAGTAGATATCTACCACATACCAGGCTTTATAACGTAAAGGAAAATGCAATTAAATGTCATAAGAAAAGGAAAACACTCTAAGGATGCAAGTGGGGATTAATCAACCAGGGGGTTGATTAGTGAAGTCTTTATGGGAGAAAAGGGCTTGGAAACTTGAAAGGTGTGTTAGGAAAGGTACAGAAGAGAAGTGGTCAGGAATTGGGAGAGCTTCCAGGCAGAAGGTACTGTAGAGCAAAGGTGCATACTGTATCCTTGGAAGTGAACCACAGCTGAAGGGTCCTGTCTCTCACCTGGGCTGCAGCCTCCAGCTCTTGAGGAGGATTTTGGGAACTGTAGAAGGGCTTTGCTTGCCTTTCTCTACATTAACTCAATGAAATCCCAAAATGGTTCTGAGGCATTGTAGACGTTACCACCAAGTATGGTTGTTGCCTTTTTTACAGAGGGAAAGAGTGAGGTTCAGAGGAGTTCAAGTAAAATTTTTAAACAATTTACTTTCTATGTACTAGGTGATCATTATAGGGAATATAGAAATGTATAAATTTAGTTTCCTGCCCTAATGGAAACTGTGTTATTGGCTATGGGAGTTCAGAAGAATAATGAATCCCTTTTAGCATAGATGTGAGGAAGTCCAGAAAGGCTTCTTGGAGGAGGTATGATTTGAGCAGAGCCCTAAAGTGGGGGTAGGATTTGTATAGGCGGCGGTGGTGGTGGGGGGTGGAATTCCAGGTGTGGGCAAAGCACAGGGCATGTTCAGACAATAGTGAAGACTCAAAATAGGCTCTGGAAAGGGGCAGCCAGGGAGGCTGATCTTTGGAAGTCAGGCTGGTAGACTAGGTGGGGCCAGATGTTGGCCTTAAATAATTCAGTCTCTCTCTCCTTACCACTACTTTGTATTCCACCAGGACCAGCTACTTTTCTGTGATGACTGTGACCGTGGCTACCACATGTACTGTTTAAATCCTCCTGTGGCTGAGCCCCCAGAAGGTAATGCTGATGAGGCTGACAATCACAACAACAGCTGCTACTACCACTTACTGAGCCCTCACTATGGTGCAGGCCTCATGCTAAGGACTTTACATGTCCTGTCTCATTTAATCATCACAGCCCTAGGAGGCAGGTATGACCACAACCATTTCACAGATGAGAAAACTGAGGCACAGTTCGACCTGCTGAAGTTTCAACCTGAGAATGGAGGGGATGTTTCCTAGACATATGGCTGAGAAGGTGGGAGAGGTGAACTTCAAGGGAAACTGGCTCAGGCCCATGGATGCTGGTTAAGAGGCACCATTGAGGAGCAAGGGTCTTTACAACAGTTCAGCTGATCACCTCTGAGCACTTACCATTTTCTGAGCAGCACTTAATCTCTGCAGAGCTCCAAATTCCAGCATGTTTTTATGACTGGAACTTCTCTGACTTGTGAAAGTCAAAAGAGAACAAGGTTTACTAGAAGTTAGAGCTCAGGGGTGGGGCTTGAGAGTTGAGAGAGGCCCCACTAGTAAATGCCATTTTGTTTCTTGTAGGAAGCTGGAGCTGCCATTTATGCTGGGAACTGCTCAAAGAGAAAGCCTCAGCCTTTGGCTGCCAAGCCTAGGGCCCCAGGTCACAGAATGTGACTTGCTGCTGGAGAGGCTGAACCAGAGCCCAGTTCAATCCAGATTAAGCCCCTACTTCCATGTATCTAAACAGACCACCTGTAAGGAAAACCAGTAATCACGGAGGGCATGGGCACATGGAATCAAGAGGGCGAGGTACCTTCTTAACTGCCACACACAGGTTTCGGCACTTCAGCTACCCTTTCCTTGTTTCTACCAGAAGGGTCTTGCCCTGTTGAAGAACAACCCCAGCCCCAGCGCCGTGGAGCCTCCTTGCGTTTACCCTAGCACTGCGACCCTCTCACTGGTTTCCACTGTAAGGGAAGCCATTTTGTTACCACCCATCGGTTACCCACGTGTAGTTTGGTGTTTTCTATATATTGTATTCTAAGAAATCTCACAGCCTCCTGCCTCCAGCTTAGGCTCTTCATCCTGAAATCAACAGAGAAACAACGGCTATAAAGAAGTTATTTATTACAAGTCTCCCTGGAAACTTCTAGACTCAGAGCCTGGAGGCCATACTGATGGCGAAAATCCTTCCTTTGTTCCTTGGTCTCTGTGAAGAGGAAGAGCTGCTTTCTGTACCCTCAGTAGATATCCAGTGGCATTCATGGCCAGGATGGCCTCTTGGTGGGGCTCGGGAGGAAAGAGCAGCACTGAGGGGTGGGAGGAAACGTTTTGAAGCTAGTTCTGTGGCCCTGCCATAGCCAGTCTGTATTTGTTATTCATCAGAAGTGGCTTTGCGAGGGACCAGGCTGTACGGTTCTTTCACCTTCAAAATTGAAGGGGGCATCCTTGAGGTAAGACAAGCCACAACCTGTGGGCAGAGAAGGATGCTAAGACTCTGCCTCCCAACTGACCTAGGTCTGGAGCTTTTCTTGGTGCGACTCAAGAACCAGGAAGGTAAGTGAAGAAGACTGCCAGTCAAGAGTCTGAGTGTTGGTACAAAGGACTGCAGCTGTGAGAAATCCTTCAGTATTGATGTAACACTATGACTTCCTTTCCCCAAGTAATTTCTTTCTTCCACAAAGTGTATGTCTGTCATTGTCCATTAAGACTTGACTCTGGAAATTTTCGGATGGGCGTGAGATGATCGTTGCCTAAACAAATAACTGGGGTGATGTGATTACTTATGATCAAGTGGCAATGATGGAGAACCCTCAGCTTGAGGTTTGATCTTGTCTCCTAAGCTCCCCAAGATGTGCTGGACACTTGTTTTCAAACAAATGTATTGAGAAGAAAGAGGTGGGGAGGTGCAGATTCCGAGAAGTCTGTGTTGGAAGTCAACTCCGCGGGCCGGGCTGTCTTTGAATTTTAGTAGCAGTGGCAACAGCAGTAGCGCACAATAACTGACACATTTCTGGAAAAATCATTTGCCCAAAGGGCAGGTCTCGTGAGCGAGACCCTCGCGCATGCTCAGCTTCCCTGAAATCAGCTCCATCTCTGTGGTCCGGCTGCTTACAACAAAGGCTGAGGTTATTTTTAGCCCTTCAGTTCCTGAAGAAACCCCTGGAGACTCAGAGACTGGGGCTAGTTGGGCCACTTCTGCCCTCTGCAGTTTTTGCTCTGTGACTTGGCGAGAGCCTTCTTCCTAGCTAATTGCTCTTGGCCAGTGGACCCAGGGTAGCCTGGCATGGAGCCAGGCCCTGTTGGGCTCCCTCAGCCCTTTGCAGTGTGACCTGTGGCAAGAGATAAGGGTCACTCTCCTGCAGGGACCTGTGGCCTCAGAGTGAGTTATATGCATACGTAATGATCTCATTTAAAAGGCCCTGTCCAGATGGGATTTTATCTCCCTCATAAGATAATTTCTCTTCCTGCTATTTGAGGAATCTGTTTTGGATGTTGGAGGCCCAGGGTTTGAGAAGCTGCTGTGTTGTCCCATCATTCGTTTACCTGGGAGTGTCATGTGAGAGGGGTAGATTCCCCCTCCTGACTGCTCTGGCTCTCTCATCTCCCCACCCTCGAACCCAAAGTGGGGTGTTTTCAAAGGCCATTGGTTTTGAAGATCGGTTTGATTTAATTTCAGGAAAAAAGTTACCAAAATGTTCCAAATGCCACAATGGCTTAAAAGTTAAAGAAGCAAATCTGAAACAAAAAACCGTGGCCCTAGTGCTTGACAGGTCCTCTTCAGAGTATGTGCAAATCCGTTCCCCACAACACAGATGATGGGGGCTGCCCTGTTCTATCCCCAGACATGCCTGCTGCCCAAAGAAGCTGTGAGGGTAGGAATCAGTCTCGCAGACAAGGAGGGTGCTGTAACCTGCTGTGGGGGCGGGGCTGGCCTGTGCTCTGGGACTGACATCAGGAAGACCCAGAGTTCCCTTCGCAGTTTCACTCCCTGCAGGATGAGCCCTCCCCCTCCTTTTTGGAGAGCTCAGTTTCCCCATTTGGAAAGTGAGGATGTTCCAAGGATGGCAAAGCTGGCTTAGGGGATGGCACTTTCAAGGTACTGCAAGCCAATAGAATTCTCCACAGTCACATTTGTCATCACCTTCTGTCTTGAAAAAAGGAAGGGGGTGTAAACTTCACACTGGTCTTTCTTTGAGCCCCAGAGAGCAAGCCAAGTTCATAGGGTACACATGGATGATCAGGGTTTCGGTTTTGCCTCTGGCACTGAGTAGCTGTGTGACCAAGGCAAGTCACTTAACATCTCTGAACCTGAATTTGCCACCAATGAAACAGAGATAATAATATTTGCTTTGCCTGTTCCACAGTGATGCTGGGAGACCTAAAAAGCAAAAGATTATGCAAATAACCACTGGCAGCAGTGCTTGTCAGGGAGAGACCCCAAATGATTTCTATTCCCCCTTTCTTATATGAGTTAGCTATGAGTAGATGTCTTCTTAGAATCTCCATTTGGACCAAAGGGAGTTTATGTTTTAAGGGCTAGGCTGCCGGTGGTCAGGACTACTGGGCCAAAGCTGTGATAAAGAACCATGACTGTGCATGGGTCTGTGGTGGAAGGTGAGGGATTTACCCTGGGTTTGGGGACTTCAGAATGAAGATACTCGAGATGCTTCTTTTTATAAGATCAATGCAGCCTCAAATGGAGAGTTAAGTTCTAGAGAGGGCTATAATTGAATTCAGTGTAACATTCACTTACAAACTTTGGTTGAACACTTAGCTTTACAACTTTCTAGCTATTTGACATGGGGGAAATTACTTAACCTTTCTGAGCCTTATTTTCTGCATCTGTAAAGTGGCACAATATGGCCAACCCAGCAGGGTTGTTGCAGAGATTAGAGGTAGTGCTGGTAGAGATAGACCCTGGCATGGGGCCTGGCATGAAGGCCTCCACACCATGGTAGCTCTTATTGTGTACAAAGGTCAGGTGGAGATTATAATGCTGTTGGCTCCCAGCTCAGATCTTTGGAACAGCCATGGTGCCTTTGCTTCAACCCAATGTGGCTTCAGCTGACCAGAGAGAAGGTAAAGCTGTAGGATCCAAACGGGAAGTTGAAACCCTTCATTTCCTGTAGTTTTTTTTTTAAACATAGCCTTTCAGGCTTGCAGCAAATGCAGTGCAGGCAAGGCAACGTTGGGAGGAAATAGAGACAAGGCTCCTGATAGGAGATTTACATTTTAACTTTCCTTCTCCATGACCCTCTGACTCATTGCACCTAAGCCAGGAACCAGCAGGTCCGGAGGCTCCTATGAGCCTGCCATTGCCCCCAGGGCCAGGCAGGCAGCTCCTGCAGTCCTCTCAGGCAGTCTGTGGAGAGCAGCTTCTTCTCTAGGTTCAGCTCAGTCTCACTGAACCAGGCTAGCAAGTGGGGGGGTAGGAGAGAGGCCAGATTCCTTCAGAGCTAGGGAAGATAACACGTTTTAAGGTTGGGGGAGAGTTAGAGTTTCACAGTGATGGTTCATAATACCCTGGAGAGTTCCACTCATGGTGCATTTTAGTCTTTGTGCTTTGAACACAGCACAATTCTATTTGGGCCTCTCCTTAAAAAGTTCAGATACTTTAAGGAAGAAAAATGAGATGATGATTATTACTTTTCCTAGGGGGGCAAGTTTAGGGGACAAACTTATACTCTTCTGTATTGTTGAAGAATGATTACTGGCAACCTCTGGCTTCGGGGCTCAGAGAAGAGGGATCTCTGTTTTCTCTTTGAGTTCCTGTGTGTGTGTGGGTTGGGGAATAGGGGGAGTGGGGAGCCATGAGGGTCACCTTCCCCAGCCCATAGGCCAGGCCTGTTCTCAGACTGTTACGGTTCTCAGTCTGTTATACAATGCTGTCGTTATGCAAGTGGCCTACTCTCTCTTTCTCACTCCCTGACCCTCCCAGGCTCTCCCCTGCTGCCGACTGCAGGCCTCTCCTTGGAGTGTCCCTGTGTCACAACCCAAGGGGAATGATGGGTCTTTGAGCCAGAGTCAGGCTCACACTCCTAATGAAGATGACCTAATGTGCTATGCCTGGCTCCTTTCCTGAATTGTGCTGTGGTGTCTCTTGTGGTAGGTTTGCATACTCAGAGGCAGAGGGACAAAGGAGGCTCTGAGCCTGGAGGGGGGAGGGCCAAAGGTCATTTCAGTCAGGCAGAGCAAAATGAAGGGAAGGGAGGGAATGTGCTTGAGGAGGGGACCAGAAACCCGGTTTCCACTTAGGAAGAAGTCCTGTAGCTAAATAACTAGAGGGCATAGATAGGAAGGAAGAGTTACTTCTACCTATTGTTTCTTCCTATGATCCTGTGATCTTGGACAATATAGTTGTTTTTTACTAAAAAAAAAAAAAAAAAAAAAAAAAAGGCCAAGCTGTTGCTCAGTTCTTGACACCGAGCCAGAACCTCCTTTCTTGAGGTCCCCTGGCCTCTGGCTCCCTGTTGGCTGGGGCGTTTCTGAGGGAAAATTGAGCAAGAGCAGTGCTCCTCACCTGCTGGAGATGGGAGATACAGAGATTCTGGCGGCTGGATCTCAGTGGATTGTCCCCGCTCCTATGGGAAATGTGTCCCCCTGACTTTCTGAGATAAGCTGCTAAAGTCTCTCCTGTTCTGGCTTGGGGGAGGGGTTTGGAGGAGAAAGAGATGGCAGCAAAGGGTGGGCTAGATCATGGCCAGGAGCCTTGAGTAGTAGAGAGGTGCTAAGCACGACTACCAAAAGGCGCAGTACCAAGAGGCTCCTCAGTTCCTAAGCCCAGGGCACCAGCAGCTGAGAAGTGATAAGGGAGATTGGAATCTGGCTGGCCCTGCCTCCCCTGGCAAAGTGGATGGGGGTCCTCCTCCTTGCCCGTGTGTTTCCCTGTTTAGAATCTTACTCCCAACCCAAAGGATGCTTCTGATTCTCAGATCAGCCCAATTTCATCTGGATACCAGATGAGGAATGGGGAAGATGATGGAAAGCAACAGAAACTTTAATTGCCTCAGGCCTATAAGTCTCACACCCAGGCCCTGGGCCCTGCCATTTCCTTGGGTCTAATGGATCAGTGGTCAGAGGAAGGCTCTGCAGTTGTCTTTGGGTTGGGCCTCTTTCCCTCATTCTTGAATATTCCCAGGGCTCTGGGTATTTATGATTCTCTGTCAGGGGCCACAGACACCAGGCCTGGTGTAGAAGCTGCAGCAGAGATGGGTTAGTTCAGGGCCTTTGGGGTGGATGGAAAAGGATCTTTGATGCTGGGAAGCTGGATCCCTTTCTAAGAAGGCTAGAGACCCTCTCTGAGGAGACAGCTGAGGTCATTGTTCTGAGAGGGAGGCAAGAAGGAGGAGGGCAGAGGAAGAAGTCTGTGTTGACTGCTTCAGTGCTCTTACTGGGAGGATGAACAGAACCCCCTGACAGACGAAGTGGGAACTTCCTTTGGGCATCTCGGCAGCTGCTCCCAGGAAGGTTTGGCTGGGCTGCGTGGCACCTTCTCCATGCTTTCAGCCCAGCCTGCTGGGAAGAAGGACCTCCAGGAAATGGATAGGGTGGCTGCAGGGGGTTGTGGGTGAGGGGCTTGCCTGGTCCTCAACCAGTTGGTGTCCCAGAAGGAACAGGGAGTTCCCTGTGTGAAGGGAAAAATTAGGAAGTAGCTATGTTCCCAGGGAAGGCTCATTCTGGACTGAGTGAGCCCTGGCTGTGTAACCTTAGATAGCTGAGGCCTGAGATAACTCCTCAGGTTTCCACAAGGCTATGAGGGATCTGAGAGGTGTCAGAGGGCACAGGGATGTTCCCTTGGTCCCAGTTTGTTCCCAATGCCCTCCTTTCTTTCACTCTCATGTCTTGAATGAGGACCATTCCAGGGTTCCTCCTTCTTTGGCCCTACCAGGAGAAGGAGGTATTTGTGCTGATGGTGACATTTCCCAGGGCAGGCTGCAGGAAGGCAGGAACCAGGACTGGCAGGCAGCCAGAACCCTCTTCGACAGAGATATAATTACTAAGAATGACCTCTAGCCCAGGCAGTGAGCAAAGTGGCTGTTCAGGACAGCACCAACCCAGTTCGGCAAATAAACGCCACTGTGATGGGCAGGGAGGGTGGGTAAGTGGTCCCTGTAGGGAATGGGGGAGGACAAGAGCCCCTGGGACCTACATTCTCAGTAACCTCTCTAGGTTGTATTTACATGCACTGCATTCTGTGTAACAATAACAGCATTTGCTTGCCTCTCCACATCTTTATTTCTATCAGTGTTATTAATATTGATGATAAAAACAGGGATGTATACACATGCGCGTGCGCGCACGCGCGCACACACACATACACACACACATACACATACACACACACCACTGCTTAATGAACTACAGTGGCCCTTATGTGTTGCTCAAGGATGAGAGGAAGAATCTGTCCATAACCAGGAGCTGCCAGACAAGATTTGTTTTTCTCTGATGTCTACCCTGGGCCAGCTCCCCAATATTTCAGCTCCTGCACAACCCCAGGGAGCTGTATAGAGAGCCTTGTGTTTGCAAAGCCGTTGATTGCAAGGACTCTTTTATCTTGCCCCTTCATTTCTGCTCCTTTGCGGAAGATGTTTGGTAATAGTTGGGGATTTAGGGGAAAAAAAGGTTTCGATTCTGATTTCTATCAAAGGGATGCAAAGATTTTATGGGTAGAGTTGGGGTTGTGGTTTGTGTTGACTTTGCCTTTCCATGTTTACTCCCCATCTAAGACCTTGGTTCTCCTTTTCCTTATCCTGCCTTTGTCCTTCCTGCACCTTTCCCTCCCCTCCTGCCATGGGTAGAGTGGTGTTAGGAAGAAATAGTTGTACGAAAGAGAAAGCAAATATACCCTCTGCACATTTTCACTATGTAGTTGAAGAGGCTTAAATTAGATACTAGGGGAAAAAAACACTGCTGAGAGCATGAAAATATAGATCTCAAGCAGGGGAGGTGGGGAACAGGTGGCTGAACATGTGGGTAGGGAGACAGAGTCCTTTCTTACTGATGCCTCTGGTCCACGTGGCATTTGGGAAAGGAGAGAAGTCACACTTTGGCAATAAGTGGCCAGTTGCTTTGGGAAAGGGAGGAGTATCCATCCTAGTTGCCTACCACTTATCTACTATGTTTGCTCACTCTGGGCATTTTCCTCTGGAGGAAAATGAACACGTTTCTTGCCTGCTGTGAGGTATTGCTGGACAGGCTGACACTAACTCAAACACTTGGCAGAGCACAGACCCTGTGCAGGGCAATGCTCTGCATCCCATAGGGGCTAGAGAAATAAACCACATCTTGGTCCAAACTTCAAATTGCTTTCCAGTCCTAAAATTACACTCTCTCAAAGCATCCTGATCGTATGTCAGGTAGCATGCCATCAGGGAGGCTGTCAGTATATCTAGGTCTCTCTGTTTAGGATGCATGTTTGTCAACAGCAGATGAGCAGGCTAAAGCATCTGGTTATTTCCAATCTCTGGGAATTGGGGAGAAACACACAATTGACCTTAGCCTAGTTGCATTTGTTTTCCCAAGCACTAGCTGCTCTCAGAAGATGGACATCTTTAATATGAATTTAAGTGAGATGATGAAGGTACCTGAGTTGGAGTGTGTCACCAACCAAGGGGAGTTTGAGCCTGTGCCTCTACTCTAAATGCTGCTTTTGGATGCCTGGAGCAGTGGGCAGACAGGTGCAACTGGCAGGGCCCGATTAGAGGTGGAAAGTGATTTATCCAGTGGCTTGTCCAGTCCCTGCTGGAGAAAGCAGACTGGGAGTGGTGGAATGGGGGCATTGAGTGAGAGCATTTCATGGCATTTGGGAAGGGAGAGAAGTCACATTTCATGCTCTTACTCATTGCAAGGATTGGGTGGACTCCCAGCCAAGCTGTGTCAGCTGTGCCGGGTATGTCTGGCACATCAGGGTATCTGTGGGGAGGAAGCCCAACGTAAGATGTGGTTCCAGTAAACCTGTGCCCACCTTCAGCCAGGTGCTCATCAGATTCTAGCTTCATGCTTCACTAGACTCTCCATTATCTGTATTGACAGCATCAAGAATAAACCATTTGTTCCATCTCCCCTTTTCTCTCTGCACATGTCACAGCCAGATTTTCAGCTTCTTTCTAGCTATTCCCTTAAGAAGCCGCACCAAGCTCTCTTTCAAGCTCAATGCCTGGGCTTGGGGGTAGGTTTGTATCTGCCTATGTGCAGCTGTCAGCTCAGAGTTGGCCTAAAGCAGCCTTTGGCCTCTCTGTGGGGAGGCTCTGAGGAGGGTGCTTTGGAGTCTCTGGATAGCACATGGCTCCCAGCGGGTAGAATTTTGATTTTGGTGGAAAGAATCAGGGACGTGAAGCTTTCATGATGCTTGGCTGTGAATCTGGTTTTAAAGTGCTGGAGTACCCAAAATGCATTCTGGGGTTTAACTCGCCCTTGCATTTGAAAATCCATGGGCAGGATTCTTTGGAACCAAGCCTCCTTTGAGTGACCTGGCTTTGCTCAGTCCCTTTGAGTGACCTGGCTTTGCTCAGTCTCCTTTGCTGGCAGGAGGAGAGCGGGGAAGGCCATCTGACTTGAATTCCATCCAGGCCAGACTGTCATCACCACCTTCAGGCAGCCAGCCTGAGACCCTGAGCCCACAGGACCCTCAGGCTCTGCAAGGGACTCTGCTTGCCCTGTGCCTGAACTCTGAGAGGGTGTCCCCTCCCAGCTTCACTTAAGTACACTCAAAGGCTGAGAATGCAGTCCGTTTGAACTTCTTCCCAACTGGATTCTGACCCAGTCCATCAGTGCAAGTGCCAGAGCTAGTCCTCAACAAGGTCCGTTCCCTCTTCCACATATGTTTAGACTGAGGACAAGTTTAAAGCCCAGTTGTGATAACATTCCCCTTTGAGAGCCAAGGAATGCAGTATCTCTGCCAGGAAGTCTAAAGAAATGGATTTTCTTCTTCGAGCTGCCTAAAGCCCCACTGTGTTTCTCCTCAGGGAGAAGCTGGTTCTGGTGGCTTTGGTAAGGGCTGCCACCACATATAAATCCTCCTGTTCCTCTGGGTGGCCTTTGGGCCCTGGGATAGAAAGGATGAGGAGGTCCTTAGAAGGAGATGCCTACCCCAGTGCCATGTAGGGAAGCTCACACCTGTGCAGGCTCTGCGAAGGGCAGGGGAGCCGTTTGGTGAGTCAGAGTGAGAAGAGTCTGGGAAGGCATTAGTTTAGTCTTCACTGTCCCGTCCCAGCTGGTGAATAGACCTTGAGCAACTGCCACCAGATTGCTTTGGGCTGTGGCCGAAAAGGCAACCGCTAGGAACATTCCAATAACCTCTGGTTGCCGTGTCTCCATTTATATCTCTAGGCCTGTAGATATGATACAAACCTGGGGTTGCTTCTTGCAGGTGTCAACACAAGAGAGGGAATCCATTTCACCTGTATACCCCTATCATTGCAAACTTCTTTCTTGTCTCTTTTACCTCATGCCCCAACTCTTTCTGAAACTCTTAGTTATAAAGAATGGTCAAGAGAGTTGAAATCCAGCGATGGAAATGCCTGACAAAGAGGGTCTTCCTCCTATGCTCTCTTGAACTCCCTCCTTATGGGACCCTTGGGATCCATCACCACATTGCCTCCCACTGACTGGACAACTTAAGAGTTCTTGCCTTGAGTTGCTCTGGTACTTCGAACAGTATCCAGGACTGAGCAGACACAGCTTTCACGAGGTCAGAGAGAAGGGTGCCAACTTGGGAAGCTGTGTATAACTGTCTGAAGAAGATATCTCCACTGGCTTCTCTAAAAAGCAACCACAGCAACAGACAAACAAAGAAAATTCCCCACCCCCCACCCCACTAACTCTTTCATGTGTGACATGATTGTGGTCTCAGTCTGTAGGTGTGTGTGCCACTCTGCTTCTGTCTTCTGGGGATGCTCCTTTCTCCTGTGTATTAAGTTCCCACTCTTTTGTGGCTCCTGATGTGAAAAGTGCTGTGATGTTTCTGCCCCATCGAAGGGATGTGTTGAAATCTCTCAGTATTTCAGTCTTGGAGATGAGGCCGTGTCACATCTCCCACTGTCCTAAGAGGATGCGCAGGTTCTGTGATTTCCCAGGGAGCTGGCGTACTGTGAAAATCTCCAGGAGGATCTCCAGGTTGGAAGCAGCCCACATCTGGATTTGGACTCACTGACAAGGACTTGCTCAGAGGCAGTCAGTTGCTTCATTCAGAGGGCTGGCTGGAAGGGCAGCCTAGGAACCGGGACTCTTCCCTCTCTCTCTGCCTTTGCTCCTGTCCCGACTGCGTTCTGGGAGCGGGGCCTGGAGAGTTCAAGACCTATAGCCAGCTCGAGGTGGGCATCAAACAGGCTTCATCTCTGGAGACCTGAACATGCCAGCCCCTCTGTGGAGACTTTGCGTGCTCATAAAGACTGAGTCACAGGCCCATCTCTTTGCCGTGATTAGTATCTTGTTCTGTGGTTGGTTAGCAGTATTAATGACCTACGTACATAGCGAATCTTTTTTGTCTGCAATTTAGAGAATGTGTAAACAAATAAAAGGCTTTAAAACTCTTGAGATCTTTTGGTTACCACCCCACACCCCCATCCTTAAAAAAATCGATTCAAATGTATAGATCTTGTGGAAGCAGAGCCTTTTCATGTTGGGATGTATGGTGAGATTACATGTATAAATGCACGTGTGTGTGTGTGTGTGTGTGTGTGTGTGTGTGTGTGTGTGTGAGCACATGCATGCATGTGTTTCAGGCTCCAGAGAGATGCTGGTGCTTACATGTTTACAAGGAGACTCCAGGGGCAATGCATTCCAGGCCTCAGTTGTTCCTGGTGATGGAATTCTTAGCCTGTCACACACAAGCTCTTGGGAAGCCACAGTGATGGCATCCTTCATGGGTACCACAGGCAGTTTAGCCAAGAGCTTCATCCGAGGAGACCCTTCTGAAAAAATGGTGGCGCATTTTGAAGAGAACCCCCTGGAACTTCCAGGGGAGGGAAGGTTGATGACTCAGAGATGACTCACAGCTGAGGTGGGGGAACGTGGTGGGGGAGAGAGGGATCTCAGGCTCAGGACCCATCTAGAAGCTACCTGAGTCATTGCTCTTTCCCTCTCGGTCAGAAACCACCTTCCATAAAAAGAAGTGAGACAGCGTACTGGGTGAGGCTTCGCAGAAGACACACCTACCCCAGGAGTCCCCAAGCCTGCTTAGTGACAGCCTTAAAGGAACAGTGTCTGGGTGCGGGACTCCTAGGGCACTCAGGAATTGGTTTCTGAAGGCTGCAAGCTAGGAGTCATTCTTCCAAAAACAAATTTCAGATAAACAAGTAAGAAAAGCTTCTCCTGTGTGCTAGGCACTGGGACTGCAGCAGAGAAGACAAAGACCCACCCCTTGTGGGGCTTATAAACCAGGCAGGTAATAGCACAATGCATGGTGCTTGAGACCAAGGGGGCATTGTGGGGGAGCTGAAACCAGAGCGGGGACTTCTGGTCTCAGCCAGTCGGTGTGCTTTCAGGTATAATCTATTTGACACAGGTGGACATAGCAGTGGGGGAATACCAGTTCACTTTTGGTCCCTCTGCTGAGTATGTGCTCCACTGCTCATCAATAGTCATTGCGTGCTTTCAGCCTTTCCTTTCTGAAGCATAATATGGGGTGGTTATTTCTAGCAGAGAAGTCATCGATTGTTGCTGCAGACACGGGCCATTGAGCAGTTTGTTGAGCCATTTCTACAGAGGGAGTGACATCCCGACCCAGGGGCCAGGATGGAAAAGCCCACGTGGTCTGAGATGAAAGCTGGGCTGGCTATGCTGAGCTGCTGATCCAGCAATGGTGGGGACTCAGTCTTGTGACAAAGTCCAGCAGGAAAAGATTGCACAAACACCCACGCATAACCCTTTCATCTGCACCAAGGGCTGCGATGCATCCTCTTTGACCCCAGGGAACCCAGCTTTGCATCCGAGTCTCACTCCACCAGTTGCTGAGATGACCTTAGAGGAGGCAAGAGAAACGTATGATGGCTGGGCCTGGAAAAATTATCTAACACAGACCAGAAACTGATGAAGCCCTGGGGAGTCGAAGTGATGGGGGAGGGGAAGCACTGGTGGGACCTGAATCACGTTTAAGGAAACTCAGAGCAGAATAGATTTCCTTTGTTCTTTCCTTGGGGAGAGGAAAAAGCATGAAATAGGGGTGGGGATAATTGGGGGTATCTAAGAAGAAGTGAAGAATGGAATAACACCCAGTGTTTGAGAGAGTCTGGCATTATGGCAGATATAATGGGGTTTCCCCTTCTTGGTGGAGCAGAAAGGACCTTAGAAGAGCAATCAGAAGGCCTGGGTTTTCTGACTTTGTAGGTGCAGGCAAGAGTTTCTATAAAGCTAGCCCAAGCCTTGGGCAGGTTTTGGTAAGGAGCCAACCGGATCAGGTGGATACACATGCAAGCAGCCAGGCCTGTCCTGTACCTGAAGCTCACCTGTGTCAGAGGCCTTTGGGGCGTCCGACAAAGTCTGTCTCCACACAGCCCTTTGGAGTGTCATGGTGTAATGCCAGATACAACAAAGCCAGATGATTGTGTTCTACAGCATTGGTTTTCCAAGTAGAGTTCACAAAGGCCTAGGCTGATGGGAGGGATTTTGGGGGTGGCCAAAGACCTCTGGGGACAAGAGCAGAAGGAAGTTTTCTTATCTTTAACTCAAACCATTGACCAGCATAGCTCTAATTTTCTCTCATATAGTGCTGATTTTGCTGCTTAAAAAAAGCACACAACAATTTGATACCATTTTGCGGGCTATATGATAGGAGGGGCTCAAGGGGTATCCTCTCCGGCTGTGTGGAGAGCAGTGTGGTGATGGGAGGCCACCGTGGGCCCATGACCCTCTGCCAGGTACAAATGGACATAATCTCTGCTCCCAGCTGTCTCCATGTGGGGCCTGACCTCCACTCAGGCTTCTCCCTTGGGTTTCTCTTAAGCAGAACTGAGGATCATCTGTGTCATGACCTGGAGGTTTCACTTTCTTCTCTCTTGGGGGTCCTTGCAGCCTGCAGTGCTTTCTACCCTCCCTCCCTCCCTCTCCCACCCTGCCCTCTCCTCCCTCACACCCTGGCCTACCATGGCTCTCAGCTGTCACCTCCGTCTTGTAAACCTCAGCCCATCACTGCTTTAGCAGCGCTAGAACAACAGTGCATCCCCCAAGCTGGTGGGGTTGAGAATGGTCGGGCTAAACTTTAGGCAATTAGTATTGTTAATGCTTGGTCTGTGATATTACAGCTGTGAGCCTCATTAAAGTGTCCTCCAGGGGGAGGCGAGTGGAGATTCAGGTGTCAGCTCTGTTCCTCACACAGGCACCCGCCTGCCATCTCCAAGCCTCTGTTGTGAAGCCTGGTTTGTTTCCATTTCTTCTCCTGCTCCTGCTCACTGTCTGCTGGCATCTGGGTGCAGCCTGCCTTTTTGAGTTGGGACTCACTTCTTCCTGCCCACTCTCTAGCATAGAAAGCTTTGGTGTCTGCTGTCCCTCCCTTCCGCCCAGAGAGAAGCGTGCCTACAACAGGGAGGGGAGTGGCTGCTGCCCGTCAGCATGGTTCCAACTTAGCTTTGAAAAAAAGGGTTTGCCTGAGCTTGCCCTCCAGGTACTGGGGCTTTCTTGTCCAGGGCTGTTACTTTCTTCACTTCCCACCCTTGCAGAGAAAACCCAAGGCCTGGTGTCCCCATCCAGTCCTCCACCTCTTGGCTGGATTTCTTAGGCTCGACTGGCATCTGCTCTCGTGGCCCCTCCTCAGGATGAAACCTGAGTCCCTCTGGTTTTAATTTCTGGGATTCCTGATTCCTGGGAGGAGAGACAAGGGACAGACTATTTGCCAAACAGAGAAATATGAACCGTTCTTCAACCCCCTTGAAACCTTGAGGAAAATAATGCCAGTCCCTCTAGGGACTAAACACAGGCTCAACCCAAAACAGAGGAAAATACAATTCCAGAAGGCCTCCCAGGAGGCTGGGGGCTGAAGACTCCTGGCTGTCACCACTCCTCTCACCTGTGAGTCTTCTGTGTCCACAGAAGTGCTCAGAGGACTCATCAGAGCCGTTTTTGATGAACGTACCCTGACCACCTAGAATGGGCTGCACACTTGGAGGACATATGGAGCTCGATACCAGCATTAGAACTTCCCGAAGGATTCGACAGGCCAACCGAGAGCACTAGCACAGACACGAGTGTCTTTAATTCAGGACAGAGTGACACTGTACGAGCCCAAATGCATACAGGTGGGAAGAACATAGTCAGAAGGGCTGGGTGCTTTGGAGCGGAGCCCTGTGGGATGTGCTGGACTCTGAGGGCAGTGATTTGCGTTTTGGGGTTGGTCTTTGGATGTGGAGAGGGCAAAGTGAGCAGAAGCCCCCTTCTTATTCTAGGTATACTGGGCTGGCCTGGGACTTGTGCCTTGGGCATTGGGACCTGGGTTGCATACCAGATATAGGGCAAGCACTTCCACAGAGCCCTGTTGCCATCTTGACTTCACTGAAGGCCTTCTCCTGAAGCTGAGAGCTGGTGGCAGAAACTCTCAAGGTTGAATCTGTGAGAGATGAGCCTGAGGTCCTCCAGCAACTCTCCTGCCATTTTGTTGGATGCGTGAGATGGGGAATACTTGTAACCTTTACTCCCTTTCCTGACCCGCTGCATATTCTCCCACAAGATAGCTCCTTAAGCTAGACTCAACTCTAAACCTTAGTCTAAATTCTTTTTAAGTGGTTTCTTACAATCCTCATTTTCTACAGTTCAGAGCTTCTCCAACCTTCCACTCTGTCTTTTGTCAATGTGTCTGACTTGTGTTCTGTCTAGAATGCCACAGTCCTCCATGTTCCCACACTCTTTCACCCAGATTCTCTCCACCTGCAAACGCTTTTAAGGCTTAACTTAGCTCTTGCTGTTCATGGAGATTTTTCTGACTTGCCCAGGAGTGGTTGCCTAGGGAGCAGCTTTCCTTCCACAGAGCCCCCACCATGTTTTGTATACACCTCTCTTATAGCACCTGACACTCCCTGCCCATTTGTCAACTTCTTCACTGGCCTTCCCAATTAGACTGAGGTCTTTGAGGGCACAGACTGTGTATTGTTCACTGTTGAATCCCAACTGTTTCAGTCCATATTCATTGAATGGATGGATGGCTAGATGAATGAATACATGAGTGAGTGAGTGATTGAGTGAATAAATGAGTAAATCAGAGGGAATAAAGTGGGGTGGGGTGAGGGGCACAGTTTGCTTCATAGACATAGCTCTTTGTCCCTCTGAGGCAGGGCTTTGGCCATATCAGAAGCAGATCTCCTGCCAGGGCCTGGCCCTGTGGGGGGAAGTTGGCTCTGTTGGGTGAGAAGGACTGACTGGCTGGGCCTTTATCCATCTCTCTGCTGGGTTACTACAGCCCACTTAAAACCCGAATCCTTCAAGTCCCACTGCATTATTAACAGGATCTATGTTAAGTGGGCCGCCCTGTGTTCTTCCTAAAGGAAATCCACTCTGCACTTAAAGAAATAATAAATTATGAAAATGATCTCCATGCTTCTCTGGGGCAAAAAGACCAGCTTTCTTTTTTTCTAAAGAGCTCACAGAGGACCCTAAAAATATCTATTATGGATTAGTCTCTAGATAGATGAACACAGGCTAAAGCCAGTGATAAGCAGCACCTAAAAGTACAGGGTTTAAATCTGGTGTTTTATAACTATCCTTGGATTTTAAAGGACTAGGTAAAAATCAAGACCCATCTTCTTCCACCTAGATCTAACTTTGGAGTGGGGTAGAAGGCAGCTTCTAGGAGGACCTTTCAGTTGTGCTTTTTTTGTGTCATAAAATCATTAGCTTTCCTCTAGTTATGTCATTAAAAAATATACACTGTACTCCTGTATGCTTTTAATTATGTCTTAAGGCCAAACTTATTACCCTTGGGAATGCAGATCCAATTACGTAATGGAATTCAGTAAGAAAATACATTTCAATTACAAAAGTCATTGGACTCTAACACTTGGGGACCTATTTGCTGACTGGAGGGAGGCATCACGAAAGCTCATCCCTGCCTCAGCACACACTGTGGGACTGGGGGGTTGGGGGCTGAGAGTGCCTGGAGCAAAGGCTTGTCCTGCCACTCAGAGTGGCTGTCAGCAAGTACCTTACACAACCTCTGGGAGCCTCAGTTGCCTCATCTATAAAGTGGGGATAATTATCCTGCTTGGTAGAGTTGCTGTGAAGATTAAAGAGAATGATATGTGCCTAGTGCCTGGCACATGTGGTCTTCTCTCTTCCTTCTCCTACTACTCTCTCTCCCGTCATTTAATGACAAATGTGGCAATAACTTGATTCTAGGAGAAAAGGTGAGTAAGATCCTGCTCTTGAGACCTAAATTCCCTTAAGAAACTTAGGTGGCACAGTAAGACAATACCTGGCTTGGGAGTCAGAAAGATGTGGCTTTGCCTCTTGTTTGTCTCCTAATGGAGATGATGGCCTCTACCTTACATCTTATGTTTCTAGGAAGATTGAATTAAACAACTTAGGCAAAACTATTGGCCCTCTACTCAGCACACAATGGGCACCCACTAAATAGTCACAGGGCACTAGAAATGAGGGGAACGTGGCAAAGGCCACAAGAGTTGTCAGATAATGTCACAAGAAATCAGGAGGGAGAAGACTTCCTAGGGAGAAAACTAGAAAGGCTTCAGAGTGAAGGTGGCATTTGAGCTAATTTTGACATTAGATAATGGAAGGAGGTGGAATGAGAGAGAGATTTTTCCAAGCACATGTGTAGAGACAAGAAAATATGGCTGGTCATATTAATCGGGCTGGCCACTGTGGACAGGAGTCTTAGGAGATGAGACTGGGGTCTGAGCT
Organism: Macroglossus sobrinus; assembly: GCA_004027375.1. Taxonomy (NCBI): domain Eukaryota; kingdom Metazoa; phylum Chordata; class Mammalia; order Chiroptera; family Pteropodidae; genus Macroglossus; species Macroglossus sobrinus. Next base: position 95,017 of record PVKZ01002375.1, read on the forward strand.
GGACTGCCATCAGGGAGAAAAGAGCTGGGGGTGTCCACTGAAGAGCTGCTAATGGTTCCTGAGTAAGGGGGTGTGAGCTGCACTGGGCAGGTGGATTTGAGAAGTGAGGGAGGCCGCTGGCTCTGGGACAATGGCCCTATTCCTTAGAGCCTGCTGATGATTGCAGGCCAGGCTTGCTGGGCCAAGGCCACATGCCAAGGGTGTGTGACGGGTGTGATGCAGACCAGAGCCCCAGGACAGGGCTTGGGATTAAGAAGGAGGTGCCAGAGACTGTAGCTCCTTGGCTCTCTACCTGTCCACTGAAGGAACAACTCCTTCTCCTTTCCTCTCCTTCTTTCCTCTTCAGATCTTTCACAGCTGAGCAGGCTTCGAGGAGGGCTAAAGACACATGGGGATTGTTGTACAGGGAGCAGGGCACTTGCAGGTGGTGGGGAGGAGGTAAGAGAGGTAGGGACACTGGAATGGCTGGTGCAGGTGGCCGTGTGGTCTGGCCTCATCCTCCTGTGACTCCTTTGGGGTAGAGGAGTTAACCCCAGGGTTTTAGACTCAACGTGAACTTGGTCAAGACCCCTGAAGAACATTTCTGAGGTTTGTGGATGGGCTTCCAACTTGTCTGTAAAATGGTGTGCGTCTGTGTGTCTGTCTGCCTTGCCTCAGATTCTCAAAAGGGTCTGTGACATCCCAAAAGCTTAAATACTACTTGTCAATGTAACCCTTTCATTTTCTAGGTGAAGAAACTGAAGCCTAGAGAGGGAGAGTGACTCACTGGGTCTCACAACTAGTTAACTGCCATCCAGGGCAAACTAGAAGAAAAGGATGTCTGTCAGGAGAGCAGGGGTACTGGGAGCTGGTCCAGGAGTGGAAAGAGAGAGGGGAGAGGGAGGGGGAGGCGAGGAAAGGAAAGCCCAGAACTGCCCAGGGATTAACCATCTGTGTGTTGTGTAGGAGCAGGTCCCCTCCATGATACCTGATACCCTTCCCCAGGTATTGTTCAAATACTTTCCCAGGATGGACTGGGCTGGGCTGGGAGACTGGAGGTGGGCAGAGTGGAAAGGGGGAGAGGTAGAAAGCAGTAACAAGTTAAGAGAGAGAGGAGGGGAGAGTTGAAGAGAGGAGAGGAGAAGAGAGAGGAGAGAAAGAGAGAAAGAAAGAGAGAGAGAGAGAGAAAGAGAGAGAGAGACAGACAGACAGACAGACAGACAGACACACAGACAGACATATAGTACAAATGGTAGAGAGTTAACCTAGGGACATATAAGGTAGGCAAGCCCTAATCCTAGCTCAGGAATTCTACCCAAGTCCCTGGGGCTGGGGCAGATGTCGGGGATGCTCAGGGCCTCCACCAATTTTCTCCTGAGGGCAGTTTTAGGAATCTGAATTTGAGGGCCAAATGTGTGGTAACCCACGTGGCTTGCTGGCTGGTCTTGGGACTTGCTGTTAAATGTTTTTTAGCCTTTCCCCAGACCTCACAGTCTCTTCCTTCCTCCACAAAGGAACAGGTAAGGGAGGGGCTGACAGGGTCCTCTGTCACTGACTGGCAGTCTGTCTAAGATTTTGTTGTGGGAGAAATTCCTTGGCTAAAAATATGAATGCTAAGCTCCCTGCCTGCCTCCCCCGAATTTATAGAAGGGAAACTGAGGCTGAGACTTACTAAGGTGACAGGAAATCCAGTGCTGAGCTGGGACTCAGGTCAGGCCTCCCGACTCCCAGGCTAGTTGCCTGATCTCTTCTTTCTCACTGGGCTAAGCAAGAGAAGGGAGGTCTTGCAGAGGAGAAGGGAGTGCCTGGGTAGTGTGTGAAGCCAGACAAGGGGAGATGTGAGAGCCCCAGAAAGGGTTGTGGTTCTCCTGCAGGCACAGCCCTCCTGCTGCGATCCTAGATCATGGGTTGGGCCTGCTGTACCTGCCTAGGAGGGAAACTGCTCTAGGGTGGAGGCGAGGGGCAGGGGAGGCGGGGAGGCCCCAATTTTATACTCTCAGATTTAGAGCCCAGGAGTGTTAGGATGACTCTGTGCCCTTGTCAGCTTAGTGGAAAGCTCTAGCAAGCCTGTCTCTCTTTTTCTTCCAAGGCTGAGTAGACAGATGAAAGCTGGCCCCCAGCCGCTGAGCTGGGTGCTCCAAGCAGAGGTAGCTTCTGGACAGCTGTGAAGGCCTCATTTGCATATATGCAAATAAGTGCCTGGCTCCTCTCTTTCCTAGCATCATCCAGGCAGACCCAGGTGCTATTGGAAGAGTTCCAGATCCTGCATCAAAATTAGCCTCTTGAATGAGTTTTTTGGTTTCCCAATGTGAAATTTCCTTTGAATTCCTTCCAAGACCTTGGGACCTTTCCCAGTCCTCAGCTCCACCCGCTGCCAGTCATGTTAGCTTCGTAAAACCTAAGAGTCAGAACTGAAGAAACAGATTTGGAGACAGTCATGGGTGTTGGGCAGAGTTCATGCTGGGAAGCCTGGGTACTGGTTCCTCCTAGATACTGGTCTCAGCTCTGCCATTGGTTCAGTGTTACCTGGGGTGAGCCACCTAACCTCTCTGTCCCAAAATGTCCCAAAACAAAGAAAGGGGGTGAAGGTCCCTTCTAGCTCCAATGGTCTGTACATGTTTGGGAATCCCTGTACATTAAGTCTCTTTGGTTGTAAATAACAGACACCCACTAAAGGCCATTAAATTAAAACATATTAGGAGGACACAGGGTGTTGCAAGAACACATGAGTGACAGTGAGTGAGTAGGTTCAGAATAGGAAGGGGAGGAAGGCATGGAGAGCTGTCTGGTGCCTCCATCTCTTCTCTCAGCTCCTTTCTGGGCAACAGCTTTAATCCCCTCTTTCTCAAGACTGATTTTTCTCTCCTTCTCAGTGGACATGGGGTGAGGGGGCGGGGAAGAATATCCTACAACACCAAGTCCAGGGAAAGTGGCCCAGAGGGACCAAGTCAACCATCTGTTAGTATTTCCATTCCAGATTCCTGGGGGAGAACATCTATTGGTTTAGCTTGAGTCAGGTGACCATCTCTGGTCTAATCAGCCATGGCCAGGAGGTCAGCTACACAGGGGAGAAACATGGCTGCCTGAGGCCTGTACCCTGACTCAGAGAGAAGGTTTCCAGGTTTTGGGCAGACACCCAAGGAGTCCACTACATCCTACTAAGTGTAAGGTGCTGGATTATAGTGAGAGCTATTGAGCTTTTGTAAGGAGACACTGGGCTAAGCATATTTCATATAAGATTCAACAAACCAATGAATTAGATGCTATTGTTGTCACATTTAATCCTCATAACTCTCCCTTAAGGCAGGTTCCATTATTCCACGCATTTTACAAATGGGGAATCTGAGCATTGATGAAGTTAAATAACTTGCCTGAGGTCAGCAGAGCTGGGATTCTCATTTGAGTCATTCTGTGCATCAGGTTTATCTTCTCCAAAACAATAATTTCTATTCAGTAGAACTCTGGTGAAGATTAAGTGATATAAAGTGTGATAAGTGCTTAGCAACATGTGAGGCATATAGTAACCACTTATTTATGATGAAATGGCCCTTTGGCCTATGTTTGAAGTCCTGTAGGAACTGGGGATTCAGTATCTTCAATAGCAGACTTTTCTACCTATAGTCAGCTCAGACTATTAAAGTGTTTTTCTTTGTTTTCTGAGCTTTGGACTAGACTGGAAATGGACTCTCAGTAATTTTTACTACTGGCCCTAACACTACCTATCAGGGATCACAGCAGGCAGATCATGGCACTTCAAAGATGTTCACATCTGATTCTCAGAATACATTTTGTTACATAACAGGGGAGAATTAAGGTTGCAGATGGAAGTAAGGTTGTTAATCAGATGACCTAAAATAGGGAGATTAATCTGGATTATAAAGATGGGTCCAACATGATCACAAGGGTCTTTAAAAGATAAAGGAAAGAGTCAGATTCAGAGTGATGTGACATGAGAAAGGCTCGACCAGCCATTGCTGGCTTAGAGAATGAAGGAAGGAGCCATGAGTCAAGGAGTGCAGGTGGCCTCTAGAGACTGGAAAAGGCAAGAAAGTGGATTGTCCCCTACAGCCTCTAGAAAAGAATGCAGCTCTGTCTACACGTTGATTTTAGTATCTTTGATCTTCAGAGCTGAAGATAATAACTTTGTGTTGTTTTAAGGTACTACTTATAGCAGCAATAGAAAAATGAATACAGAAGCATTTTAAGCAAATCAGATCCTAGAACCTAGGGTTTTGTTCTCCTGAGTGTCTTCTCCTCTAGGCTGTATGTATAACCCTGGCTCCTTCACAGTGTTCTTCAAATGAATATTTTAAAAAGTTTAAACCCTATCAGAGTCAAGGAAAGATCATTAGTTTGGCAATTATTGGTTCCCTGGTCACTTTCCATAAAGATGAGCGACCTAAGTAGCACAGAATGGATGGAGTCTAGACTGTAAGGGTTTGCATTTGTATGATGTCAGTGGTGATGGAGAAAAGTAAATGCAGGTATAATTTATCACTTCTCAGCCTTTCCCAACACCCTGCTAAATATCAGAGTAACCTTTAAAAAAGGCAGAGGCCATCAATTAAATAAACAGATGGCTTGATGGAAAATAGAAATATAAACACAGGCACCATCTCATAATTGACTGGTGGTAATTCACTTGGTGGGCTCTTCTCTGTCTGCACTAAAGAAAAAAAAGAAATGCATCATGACAATGTGAAGACCTTCATGAAACATGCTAAACACCAAAATAGATTACAGAAAAATGTGTGACATCTTCCTAGGGTTAACATTTTTTTTAAACAAGAGGTTGCTTATGAGTCTGTCTAGCATGATTTAACCAATGCCTTTGGAGATGCAAGGGAATGAATAAGATGACTTTTGAGCAGTTCCTGCCATCTTTTAATTCAAGGATCCAAAGGCTGTGATTGAGTCTGCACATTACACTCACAATTAAACTATTTATACAAGTTGCTTAATACAGATAGAAAAATACACTGAACCATAGTTCCAATGACCTGATGATGTGTACGACGTATTCAGCAAAAACAAACCAGGGATTAATATTGCTAAAGTCAGTGTGGTCATTTTGGGTGCACAGTGGGTAATCCTTCATAAGGGTTCACCACTCTTCCGTATCTTAGTTCATCTATAATGGACTGGCAGAGAGAGATGGTTATGAGAAAATAAAATGCACTTAGAATCCCCCCATGAATCATTTATGGAAGACACCATGCTTAGCAAAGACCATGAAAATATGTCTGTTAAAGGCATTTCAGTCACTATTTCTGGATGGCTTTCAAGCATGACTACTGACCACAGAAACAGGAGTGGACACAATGGAAGGATTTAAGCCTTCAAGGTAGAAGGGAAAATGTGTGGGCAGAGGCTGTGCCCAAGGGGGCGACCTCCAGAAGCAACCATGTGGTGGTACCTGTGAGGGGTCTCTCGCCTTACTTTCTTTCATTTTTCCACTATTGGCTAGAGGAGGAGCAGGTCAGCTGAAGATGCAATTAATTTAACAGAACTGGGGTTTGAGCAATTAACTTCTAAATATGCAAGCAGTTCGGAAGAGAGAGGAAGTGGTTTCTTAGCACAGCCAGTGAAAGATGGTGTGATGTTATCAAGGCTTTTGTGTAACCAGCAAAAAGTTTTTCAGTTCCCTCTCAACCCACACTCAGAGTATCAGAGCTATGATAGCCTAATGATAGGGGCCTCAAGAGCCTGAAGAAGGAAAGAATCGGTGCTCACTGGGTCAACTATAAATAGAACTTGTTAAGATCTTTCTAGAAAGCTGGGGGAGGCAATAAGCTAACTAAAGAACTGTGCAGGAGTTTTCCCAAGAGCACATTTTGACTTAGGCTTTTAGTTTCCTTTATAGTCAATAACTAAGGGGACATGTATTTGCTTCTTGCAGATGTGTTTGAATCACAGCAGATCTCCTGCTGGAGAGGTAGTGTGGTGGAAGAGAAAGGGTAGACCTGCACTTGGGGACAGGGAGAACCTGCTTTAAAACTTTGCTCCACCGTGTTTGAAGTGTTGGATCCTGGATAAGTCACTTTTCCTGCTCTGGGATGTTCTGTAAAGTAAGGGTCAAAATACTCACTTCACCAAACTCTACCCTGTTATGAGGATGGATAGGTGGCTAATAAACACATGCTATTTGGTGGGGGAGTGGGACTTGTGGGGAGATAAACTACTGTCCTGGGAGAGTTAGGAGATCTTGGTTCTGCCCCACCTCCACCACTGACCTGTTCCTTTACTCTAGAATGAGGGGCATGTGCCAAGTGCCCCACACTCCCTGAGTCTTGCAGCTTCCCTGGTCCTTCTTCTGGAAGTTCTGATTCAGAAATGGTGCTGTAGGCCCAGGAATTTGTTTCTTGACATCCAGTGTTTGTGAAACACTGGATTACATTACTGTCTTCTTAACATATCAGATCATAAAGGTTCCAGAGTGGATGCAAAAATGCAGACTAACAGCACCTCTAGCAACGGGGCCTAGCAAGTTGCATTTTTAACCAGCACATCAGGTATGTTTGGCAAACCTGATTTAAAATTATCTTTATGGTCAAAATTTTGATTATTTCCACTCTAAGCTGATGTTCAGCTAAGATACACAGATCTGGCCATATTGCGTGTCAGAATAAAAAACACTTGCATTCGATTGGTAAATGGCTGCTGCTCCCACCTCTCCCTAGTGTCCTAACCCTTTTCTTGGTTCCTTTCCCAGCACCCTCTCCTGCCTCTGCACAGCCCACTCACTAAAGCGTTTACATGCCACACATAGGGTCTTAACCCAGCACTTCTTCTGACTGATGGGTACCTGTGCCACAATAGCTGTCACATATTTCAGTCACTTCTGCTTACCCTCATTGAAGCAATAATCAAGTCCTAGACTGTTAAATTTTGCGAGGGGAAGCAGAAACTGAAAACAACACATGGATTTCCTAATTTTTTCCTGCTTTGATGTGGTCTTAGAAGCTAGCTCTTTTTTTGGTGGTGGTGGTACATCTTATATCTTCCCAGAATGCCTGTGTTAGACTCTTGATTGCAAGGAGTGGCCCCTTGGCTCATCTCAATACAGGAGATTGTTTTTTTTGGCACTGATGCTCCTTCCAGTGTCACAGCCTATGAGATGTTCCCATGACTTTGCACTACCCTCTGTCCAGCTCTGCCCAGATCATGGGGACTGGGGTGTCAGTAAGTTACCCAATACAATCATAGCCTGCCAGATCAACCCGTCAGCATACATGCTACACCACTGCAAACTGTTTATGGGTATTATGTTGGGTAAAAATGTTTTTAAAAAAATTTTAGAACAATCTTTAAAAAAACATTTCTGGCATAAAGATGCTTGTACTCTCACAAGATATTTATTGTGAGGATACATGGATTAAATGGTGGCAGGATGGCAGTCTAGCTTCAGAAGTTAAAAGAATAGACTTTAGAATTAGACTGTCAGGTTTGAATTTTCCTTTCCCACTTGTAACCTGGAGCAAATTGTTACTTAACCTTTTGAAGCCTTTGTTTTCTCTTTTGTAAAATTCGGGTAATGAGAGGCCTGGACTAACCTCGCAGTGGCATTGTGAGAACTAAGTGAGATTTCGTAAGTAAAACATAGAGAACAGTATCTGGCATGTAGAAAAAGTTCAATAATAAATGTTACCTGTTGGTAAACTTCGTAAAATTAAGAGCCAGATAGTAAATATTTCAGGTTTTATGGGCTATATGGTCTCTGTCACAATTACTCAAATTTGTCAGTTTGGTGTGGAAGCAGCCATAGACAATATCGTAATTGAAGTGTGTGGCTGTGCTGCAATAAACTTTATTTACAATAATCAGTAGCAGGCTGGATTTGATCCTTGGGCCATAGTTTACTGCTGCTTGTTTTAAAGGAGGACAGGTATCTTATGGAAAGCAAGGACAGCTAAATCACCAGGCCTCCTGGATCTTGGAATATAGTCCAGGAACTGGAAGGCTAAGCTGAGCCTTTAAGACTGGCTAGTTTATTGCCTCCTCAGCAGCACGAATTCTTGCCCTTTTGCCATTTTGGAGATCCAACTACTGTTTCCATGTCTGCTGCTCCTGCTACTGTCAATCAGCCAGCTTACTCTCTGCTGCTAACATCTTTTCCATATCTCAGAGCTTCTTCTTTCTCTAGTTCCTACTTATTCATGCATCTGTACAGGCTTCTCTGAGGACCTTTTGGCTTTTGCTCCCACACTTTTTCTTGACTTTTGCCTTGTATTGGAGATAGTCCAATTGGTTTGGTTAATACCCATTGTTCCTGTTTAGGTGGAGATTTTGTTCCAGATATATGATGGTTAATTTTATGTCGGCTTAACTGAGCCACGAGGGTGCACAGACATTTTGTGAAACATTCTGTGTATCTGTGGGGGGTGTTTTAGATGAGATTAACATTTGAATGGGAAGACTGAGTAAAGCAGATTACTCTCTAATGTGGGTAGGTCTTGTCTAATCACTTGTCTAATCTATCCATCATCTATCTATTATCTATCTATCTATCTATCTATCTATCATCTATCTATCTATCATCTATCACCTCCTATTGGTTCTGTCTCTCTGGAGAACCCTGCTTAATACTAAATCTCTTCATAGTCCTTTGGCCCATATACAGGCGTGGAGCTCTTGGGTCAATCAGCGTAGTGGTTGGAGTATGGGTCAGAGGGTCCAGGATCTGCTTCTCTCAGCAAAGAGATGTGGGAAGGAGTCCCTGAGAAGGAATCTGGATTCTGGGGCTTGGCCTATCTAGTATACTGTCTTCCTAAATTGGTTTCTGGCCTCACTCATAGAGCCATCAGACAAGCATCCATAGCCCTTACATTGCATTGCACTACCAGAGCCACTATCTAATTCTTTAACAATATAGAGAGGCAGCCTGGTATGATGAGGGAGGGAGTGGGATCTATAAACAGACAATGTCCAGGAGCAAGGCACTTAACTTATATAAGTCCCAGTGTTTCCTCTGAAAAGTGGGGATAATGACATTACCTCGCATGACAGTGGTAAATTTACTGGCATGTAAAAAGTGTTTACCAAAATATTAGTTTCATTCTTTCCTTCTCCCCCCAACCCCAAATTATAATTCTATCCCTGGTTATTTTCCTTTGACACTGCTGATGGAGCTGGTAGAACTTTCTGGACTTCTAATTTTGGTACTGCAAAATATCCAGGTCTGCTCAAATGCCCGCTCAAAGGGCCTTACACCTTCCAATTGTAGGACTTCCAAAATTTTACGATGCTCCTCACCTTTTCTGAGATTGCCTCCTCTGTCCTTTTGATGATTTTCATTAGCCAGCCTATAGCCCTGTATTGAAGGACTGAAATCGAGTTTAGCTGTGGGGAGGAAGTGCTCTCTGGTTTTGGAGAAGCACTGGATTCCATGGCAGAAGGAGTGATGTAGACTTTGAACAGTCAAGTCACCTGAACTCTAAGTAGAAAGCAATGGTCTTTTCATCTCCATCATTTTTTTTCAAATGTATTTGTGGAGGAAAGATTTCCCTTCCTCTTGGATGAAAATTCACACAGCTTCCTGACTTTTTTGCTCCTTCTTAGATAATAAGAAGTCCAGGAGTCGCTTAAGTCATCACACACTGTCTCAATCCAGAAATTAGAATGCCCAGGTTCATGCAATAACCCAAACTCCACAACTCAACAGCTAGGGTGATTACAGGAAGGAAGCCTATAGTTGGAGAAAGGGTGGGGACGGATTTTTTTTTTTTCTTTCTCAGTTCCTCCTCCTCTAACTCCCCAGTCAGAATTACGATTCCTTTTGAGTTGAAGCAGGTAGAGAAGAAGAGAGGAGATGAGCAAAGAGGCTCTTACTTGACTGGCAATAGGGAAGGTGGATGATATTCTTTCTCTGATGTGTGTGTCCGTAGGAGGCTCTCTATCACTAGGACCTCCCCCTGCAGCTCTCTTGTCCAGGGCGGTCAGTTTCCTCCAGCTCTTCACAATGCTCTTCCCACAGCTCATAGGAATTAGAGATCATGTCAGCTTCTCCCAGCTGAGGAGTGTTTATTTCTCCAGGAGGCCCCTGCCTCTTGGACAAGGCCCAGTGTGACCACACCCACTTTCTCTTGCACAATTGGCTCACATCTAGTCAAAGGAAAACCCTCAGGTGTCCCTGCCCAGACACACTCTGGGAGTTTGTAGGGCAGTCTCGAGACTGCAAAAATATCTCCGTCCACCCACTGTGGAAGCAGCTAACCACCCCATGTCTCCCTGCCTTTTAAATTTCCAGGCTGAAATCCAACATGGGACAACTTTAACACCATGCCTCTCTCCCCTCCATCCTCCTGCCAATCACAGGGATGTGTACCAAGCTTTCTGAATGGTCCCTCTGAAACCCCTTTTGCTAGATTTGAGATGAGGAACAGGCAACTCTCAGCCACCCTCTTAGGAGGGGCGAGGCTCACAACACACCAGTAATTTTTCCCAAATAAATCTTCCCTACAATTCTCCCTTAATCTCTAAAAGCCAGACAATTTTATATCCTCAATGTGAGTGTAACAAATTTTTGGATCTTACCTTGAAATTTTGCATCTTCTTCAGACATCACATTGGAATGTCATGTCACAGTGCCTCAGGCGAAACTTTCAACTTAACACCTTGTTATATTTACTTTGGTCTTGGCGCAATTGCTGGTGGAGATACCAACTGCCAAGGAACTTCAGATGCTTGAAATACAGACTACTGTGCATCATGGCCATGTCATGCATTTTGTGTTGTTGACACTCTCTTGGGAACAAGCAAATTTGGCTGGGATCATCAGAAGACTTGAGGATGGATTTTGCTCGTTACACACTGGTAACTCCTCAGCTTTCCCGTGGGGAGATTTTCAGAGCGTGCTTAGGGTACTCTTTATTTTTCTTCTTTTTGGCTTCTTCACTTCTTCATGGGAAGACTGATTAAGCCTAGCTCACCTGAAGTCAGTGTGGTTGAATGGTAAAGAACCCCAGGTGTTTATTGCTTTTTATCCTTGTCTCAGGCCTTTGGATAACTCACCTCCTGGGGCAGGGGAGGAGTCGGGGAACCTCCTGTAGGATTTAGATAGCAAAAGGGGAAAGTGGGCATTGATATGATGGCAGGAGAAGCAGGAGGGGCTGGCCTGGGTGGGGTGTACATCTCTTCAGGTTAGATGTATCCATTTGCTGTAGCTCTGGGCATGTTTTCCATCTATTTTCACATGCGGGTGTTTATTCTCTTTTGCAAACTGATCTACCACTAGACAAGACCAGTGTCTGCTGGCACACTCCAATTCCAGCACCCACGCAGCCTCTGTAGGCCACCAGCCACAATAGGCACTACTAAATGCTGAGTGAGTGACTGAAGGCCGATGGCTCCATTAGAAAAGCAGTCACCAGAGGACCTCATTTTCGTTTAGGTCTGTGAATGCCACAAGGGTTCACTGAGGGACTTCTAGGTGTCAGCACCGCACACAGGCATTACACAATTATTTTGGTCTGAAGCCAATGGAGAGATCAAATTCAATTTTCCAGCCCAATCTAGTTTAATATACTTATCATGTAAAAAAATATATTGGGAAAAAAGGAAAGTTAAGATGAAAAAAACATCGCCCATAATTCTACCACCAAGATAATTACTGTTAATATTTTCTCTACTTTCATGCATATTGTTTTAAATAAATGGATTTATTTGTATATTCAAGTTTATTTTCTTTACCTCATTTCCAACATTTTAAAAACTTGTTCCTAAACATTGTCTTGATTCTTTATATAACTTTTTTTTTCTGTTCATAAAAATAATAGATGCTCATTGTGGAAAAATGTAAGTTGAAAGAGGCTATATAGCATCACACAACTCCCACCCAGATGTAGCTACTGTATTTTCTTCAAGTCTTTTTTCTATAATTTTATTTGTATACTTTTTACAATATTGGCAACTATATGCCATGTACAGTTTATTAAAAGTTTTTTTTTTTTTTTAAGTTTAGTGAAATAATATGTGCTCATGGTTAAATAAAAATAGTGTATAGATTTGCCTGGAATGAAAAGCAGTGCTGTTGTCTACTTTCGTGTCCCCAGTCCTAATGCTCGGGGTCAGCTGCTCTTAGCCTTTCTGGTATTTTCTTCTGGTGGTTATGTCAGCCTGTATCTCCAGCTGACATGGGTCAACCACTGTTTTCCTGCTTATCAATGTTAGACATTATCCACTAGGCTTCCTGCTTCCATGATATGGCTTCTCTGTCTCTTTCTCCTCCATGGTGATAATTTCTCTATCAGTTACTTTTTATTGTAAGCAACAAATATATATTTTTAGTCTTGTTTTACTGGCTCAATATAGTAATTTTGACCCTTCGTTTTCTATATGGAGGATATTGACCCCATCCCCCTCATTTTTCCGCTTTCCTCCTGTATTCTGTAGATCAACTTGTGTCTACAGTACTTTGTTTTGTTTTTTTTCAGTGTCAAACGTCTGCGTGGCGTTCCGCAACAACAATTAAATTTTCCATCTTTCCTATAGGTTCATCTGGAAAATCAGGAATCAGTAAACTGTTTTTGTCTTTGTGGCTTATCACCATGGTTCACTGCAGAGCCGAGAAGTACTTATTCCGAGGGTACATCTGCTGCTCGAACAGCTCTGTTTTGCTTGGGTTTTTCTTGTCTGTTTTCTTTGTCTTTATTAAACTCTCTGTTTCACCCCAACCTTTTCATCCAATGAAGTAATCCAGCAGGTTTGTTGTCCTAATACGTGGACATGAAGTTTCTGGATTGAGCTTTGATTCCTTATCTTTTCTTTCTTTTTTATTTTGATTTATTTTCTTGGAGAGTTTCTAATTTTCTTTGGGTTCTCTCTCTCTCTCTCTCTCTCTCTCTCTCTCTCTCTCTCTCTGTCTCTCTGTCTCTCTCTCTCTTTCTCTCTGTCTCTCTCTCTTTCTCTCTCTGTTTAAGACTGGAACACATTTATGTTTTGTTTAGGGTGATATGAGGTGTACTTGATTGCTTTCTGTGTCACAGCATGGCAGAGTAGGGAACAGATTGTTCCACCTATGATATTGAATTAATCCTCCTGCAGTAACAACCTTGCTTCACTCCAATTCTTCTTCACACTGACATTTCTGAGTCCCCAGCCTTCTTCCTTTGGCCGAATCACCCAGTGACTATGTTCTAGGTTGAGGGACCCGTCACCCTACTGGGTCGGTTATCTCTCCTCTATCAGATTTTCAACTTGCCCACATCTTTTGAATTTGGGCCCCCTACTTGATCTTTTTCCCTTTACTATCATTTAGGGGTCTTGGAGAGAGATGCATGTAGTTAATGTGCCAATTTTTTTTTTTTTTACTGAAAATATAGACTTTTTTTAAATGAAAAATTATTGAGATGTAATAAAGTAAAATAAAATGCACCACTTTTAAGTGTATAGTTCACTGTTTTAACAAATGCGTCATGGTCAAGATATAGAATATCTCCATCTCCAAAAAGTTCCTTTGTGCTCCTTCCTAGTCAATCTTTATACTCGCTTTCTCACCCAGCCCCAAAGAACTAGTACTTTTGCTCGTTCTAGGATTTTATATAAATGAAACATATAGTATGGGCACTTTTATGTCTGGTTTCTTTTCTCAATGTACTGTTTATGAGATTCTTCCAGGGTGTTGTATATATCAAAAACTGTGTTCTTTTTATTGCTGAGTAACATTCCATTATATGTAGGAGCCACAGATTGTTTCCCAGTCACCTATCAGTGAACATTTAGGTTGTCTCCAGTTTTGATGAAGAGATGATGAGCATCCATATTCACGTGAGAGAGGGATTGCTGGATTGTGTGGTGAGAGTATGTTTAACTTTATTAGAACCTGCCAAACTCTTCTCCAAAGTTTCTGGACTAGTTTAAACTCCCACTAGCAATAGACAAGAGTTCCAGTTCTTCCATACCTTTACAATACTTAATATTACCCCTCTTTTTAATTTTAGACATTCCAGTGAGTGTGTAGTGGTATCTCATTGGTTCAATTTGTATTTCTCTGATGACTACTGATTTTGAGCATCTTTTCACATGCTTATTATCCATTTTACATATATTCTTTTGTAAAGTGTCTTCAAATCTTTTGCCCACCTTTTAACTGGGTTATTTCCTTATTTATATGTAAGATTGTTCTATATTTGCAGTCAAGTCTTTTGTGAGATAGTGTCCATGTGTTTTTGAGCTCTGTGTTTTCCCACTTTCTATTGCATTGTAAGCAATTCTTCATGTAATTACTTTGTTTGAAAACATATTTAATATTTATTAATATTCTGCCATACACATGTATCATTATTTATTTAAATCAGTTTTTTTTTAATCGTTGAACACTTATGTCTCCACTTTTGTGGCTCTCCCTTAGAAGCAAAGTAACAAGGTCAAAAGGTAGAATATATTAAGGACTTTTGATATATACTGCCAAATTTCTTTCCAAAAATTTGCACAAATTTAAATGCCACCAGTAGCAGGTGGAAACTCCACATTATACAATCACTGCCAGTTTGGGATATTCTTACTTGAAAAAAAAGGCTAATTTAATGGGTAGAAACGGTAGTTGTTTTTAAGCTGCATTTCTTAAATTATTAGTGTGGTTGGATATATTTCCAAGTGTTTGGTAATAATTTATTTTTCCTCCTCCATAAATTGTTTATTCATATCTTTTGTTCTCAAATGGGGTTTGAGGCATGTTTCCCAACTCTGCAAAGAGGTTGCAGTGGGTGCAAGTGTTCAACACTGGAGTCAGGGGAGGAGAGAATCATGCTGGCCACAAACCAGAAAGCAGGGTGCTGGATTGATGGGGTGCACTGGGACACCTGGGTACCCTCCACACTCCTTTCTTGGCACAGGTGAACCAGTTTGTGAAGACTTCCATTTCTTTCTGTAAATAGTTAGAGGGAAACACTGCCTGTGTCCCAAAAAAGGAGGGACAAAAGCTGACCTTCTGAGAGTTAAATTATAACTTTGTTGCCTAACAGAGCACAATGGTGTTATGTAAGGTCATCAGAAAGGGTCAAAATGGCTCCCAGGCCAGCAAGTTTTGAAAGTAACCTTAACAAAAGAATTACCAGACTTAAATAATAAGTTTGCCCCTCAGGAGGAGGAAAGGGTGTGGTTCTAAGATATCAAAATGAATGTAAAAATGTTCTAGGCCTGTAGGTGAGAAGGTCATTAAATCGTGACCCTCAAATTTCACTCTGATCATGCAGAATGTGCCCCAAATATTTTGAGCCCAGGAGTGCTTCACATACCCTCACAGTAAGTCCCTCATGTGGAGGTGGGAGTCCCCAGGGATGTTTCTCTTGAGCTTAGGTCCCTTGATAACATTTCTGAGAGTCTCTGGGGAACCCCATACATCACTTCACAAACAAGTCTGCCCCAGGTATTTCTGGGAACTCCCAGACGGTATCTCACAGGGTTCACAGATAAGAGTCCCTTTGATATTAAGGGTGTCCTTACATAGTATCTCACATCTGCACCCCAGCCTGTTCCTCTGCCCCAATGTTCCTGGGGGTCTTCAGGAAGAGTTGCATCTGAGTTCACGAACAAGGCCTCCCCCTTCTAGTACAGTCACTGCTCCAGCTCAAGGTTCCCTAAGTCCTAGAGCCTCCCACCAGATGTCTGACGGGGCACTGCCCTCTCTTGGTGGGTGATGATGTCTCCCCTGATTGGAGCTTCTGGGATACCAAAGCTGCAGAATGGTTTGAAGGAAAATGAGGTCAAATTTATTTTTCTCCTCTGTTGGAGGGTGGTCAAGTGGGTCAGTCTGTGCCTCAGTGTTTTACGCAGAATTAGTCAACAGTTCTTTCAATTTTGACTAACAGTTCTGTTCTTAATGGTTTATATAGGAGTCTGGGTGTGCTGGCCCAGGAGATATATCTAAAGAACAGAATTATTCTTCTGATGACAGAGGCTTTGCTGCCAGGTTAATTGCACTATATCTGGCTGCTTCTCTCCTTAGGATGAACCCTTTCCAAGGAGAATCCACAGGCCTCCTTATAAATGGGTGTATTTTTCAGTTGCTCTTTTAAGGATAGAGGGATTTATTGCAAGGTACGGGGTAAATTCTATTGAAGAGTCGAGAAACCAGCCAGGAGAAATGCCCACAGACTGTTGGAGCAGAAACCTACTTCTGGGCCCACCTGGCTGCACTCCATTATCTTTGATGCCAGGGACCAGGCAGTAGGACTTCCACCATGGCTTCTCTCAAAAACCAAACACCTCTGTCACCAGTTCTGATCTCACAGCACATGGCTGCCACCTCATATTACTCACTTCCATTTTCCGACTGTCTGATGGGTGCATCTATCTGCTTGGGGAAAGTAGGTCATGTGGGATGTTTTTAGGATGTGGTTTCCAGTTTTAGTCTCTCCAGTGCAGGAAGGCATGTGAGAAAGGGTTTGGTGTGATTGTTAGGTGAGCCCAGTGGACACATCCCACTAGCTTATCAGAAACACATAGACATGGCTGACTTTCAAGGACTCACTAAAATGTCTAAAATTAAAAAGAGGGATAACATAAAAACCATATTCAAGGATGAAGGGCTGTCATGGATTCATGCAGTGCTAATACTTTTGGGGGGCTGTTGCTCTGGTATGAGGATTCTATCTTTTTATTCTTTGTGACTACTATATCCCTACTGTGTAGATGAACTCCTTACAGCATCTTGTTTTGGTATTAAATAGTCAGATAACATTACTAATTCTTCTTATTCTTAATGGTTAACTAGTTGACTTATCTCTCAACTAATTACTGAGTGCTTATTATATGCCATGTACTGCAATAGTATTTGAAGATATTAAAAAGAATATGATATAGTCTCTATTCTTAAGAATCTCACTGTCTCACAGAGAAGGAGTCAAGACATCATGACATTATGAGAGAACTGTGAGTGCCAGGATAGAGGGGGAAGATCGAGATGACCTGGGGTGAGAGATGGAGTGGGGATGGATTGTGTTGGGTGTATTGTTTCAAGGTAGAGTGAGTTCTACAAGGAGTCCTAAAGGTAAGAGAGGGCAGAGTTGGAAAGACATTCCTGGCCAAAGAGCCACAAGTCCTAAGAAACACTTAGAGAACACTAAGTTGTGCATAAAGGCTGAAGCATAACTCCAGGAGTGGGATGGAGATAGATGAGGTCGGAGGCCTCAATAGGGGTCAGTTCATAAAGGATCCAGAATTCTGTGATCTGAATTCAGACTTCATCCTGAAAGAATTCAGTTTTTATTCTGAAGATAGTTGCTGAAGAGTTTAAAATAGTATAATAACGGGTTCAGATTTGTGTCTTAGAAAAATAAGACAGCCATGTGGCAACCATGCAGAGTATAGACTGGAGAGAGCCAGGGAGAGTAGGTTGAAGACCTAGCCCAGGTGAATATTTTGAGACTTGAACTAGTGTCAAGGTGGAAAGAGAGAAGAGGATGTATGGGAGAAATGTATAGAAGATTGACCTCCAGGACACATCTTATCTCTCATGGGATAATAGGGATGAGGGAAAAGGGTGAAGAAGTAGATGCTTTGATTTGCCACCTTGAATCCCTCAAGACCAAAAGAATTACTTCTCCAGCTGCTGGGAAAATTGCCCTTGGCTGCAGACAAATATCTGGTCCAAGCTCACGCCACCTTCCTGGATAGCCCACATCCAAAGACTGGTCAACATTAGGGAAGAAAAGCTACATCCAAGACCCTTTGTCCCACATCAAGATAACTCTGAGGGCCATCCCACCTTCAGAACATCCTCAAGTGTTGGCTGAGACTTTATTGCCGCTTAATGTCTTCCCCACCCCCCAAATCTGCTTTTCTCCCTTTTCTTCCACAGGTGGGTGTTCCAAGGGCACTTTTCAATACATTTCTTGTGCTAATCTTCATCTAAGATATCGCTTCATGGGAGATTCAAATCTACAATGGATGATGTCAAACTTCCTGGCTTGTGAGCAGTGTAGAAGATGTTGTCATTCAATGATATGTGGAATATAGAAAAAGGAGTTGACTTGGAGTGGATGAGAGGGAGATCATGAGTTCAACTTTGGAAAAAGTGAGTTTGAAATTCTTGATCTTTCAGGGAGTCAGGACTAAATTTCAAGAGAAATGTGTAGACTGCAAGTATATGTTTGAAAATCCGTAGTGTTCTGGGGTTAGTTTAAGTCTTAGATTGGCCTGCATCCCAACAGGAAGCATATACCCAATTTCCTGGAAATGGAAATGCCATTATCCATGGGTTTCTTCATCTTTGGCTTCACATGCAACTCCTGACTGAATTCTGAATTCCTGATCCTTTGAGTTATTCTGGCCTTTATTCCTACACACCTAGAATCTGACCCTGGGCTTGGTTTGGCCCCATCCTACAGATATACCCCAGCCTCTCCTATACTTGCCCATTGCAATTTTGGCCTTGACCCAACTCCCTAAGACCTATCTGCATGATTCAATACCAAACCTACTCCTGGTGTTAATCCCTTCTAGAATCCCGAGCATCCCAATGTTAAATATTGTTGAGATAGCCACTGTCAATTTCTGCTTTCTCTAGATTCTCTCAGCTGAAAGTGGTAATGTTTGCAACCCATGACTATATAAGTTTCTGGAACCCTTCACTATTAGCTCTCTGTAGGATCACACATTATTAGGATACTGCTATTCCACTGTCTTTGAACAGCAACCTGTCTCACCGTGGGCCTTTGCACCAGCTATTTTCTTGTTGCCCGTGTGGTTAGCTGATTCCTCTATGTCATTCAAAGTGTAGTTTCAAATGTCAGCTTTTCAGAGAGGAATCTTTTAGTCACCCAATCTAAAGTAGCCACACAGTTCATCTCTATAACATCACCCAATTTTATTTTTGTGAATAGCATTTATTACTATCTGACTTTTTCTTATTTGTCTCTTTGTCTTTCCCTAACTGAAATGTAAGTCTCTGAAAAGGAGGGTCCTTATGGGAATCATTTACTATTCTGTTCCCTAGAACAGTGCCTGGCAAATGGTAGGTGTTCAATAAATACCTGAACTGTGGTAGGTGTTCAATAAATGTTGAACAGCTGGTTGAATTAATCTGTTCTTTGGCACTGTGGCCCCTTATTAGATTGAACTTATTAGATTGAACATCTCCAAATATTGCATCAACTGGAATTAAATCTGAAGTCTTCAGCAGCTGTCTCTAAGTTTCCGGCATGCTCTAAGGCAAAGCCTGCCCGAATTATGACCATTTATGTTATAAGAATTCAGACTCATCCCTTGCCTCCTTGGCCATCAGTTCATTTCATCTCTTGGGTGATGATTCTTTCTCATTTTGTTTTCTCCTGCACCAGCGGCTTGATTGATGGTGATTAGCAGAGGGGTGGTCCGTTTATGTGAAACACCTGCTTCCCACCTGTATCCCCTTGAGCAGCCAGCTTTGGACCCAGGGCAGAAAGCTGGTGGGTGTCCTTCATAGCTGAATGGGCTTCCAGAATTTTCTCCAGGAGTCAGATCCAAACTGGCACCATATGGGTGACCATCTGTATGTCATTTAGCCAGCATCAAACACATCTGCCAGCTTGTGAAAGAGACCTGGGGAGGCTTGGGGGCACTAAGGATTGATGGAAAAACTGGCCCAAGAAGAAGGCCGAGCCAGATAGAGCAGTTTCCACTTTGTGAGTCAGGTTGTAATTCTGTTGACTTCCCTTCCTTTAGGCATAAAACTGGCAAACACCAGCTCAGAAGATTGTGTTCTTACATCATTCTCATCAACCCATTCTGAAAACAGTGGACAAATGTGTCAAAGTAATTTTACCCAACCCAGTGTTGAAAAGCATATCTTGGCACATCAAAGTTCCCGTAGTGGGGGAACAAGATGGCATGGAGGCTATGGCTGTGTTCCTAGTTTTTGCATCATAGCCAAGTCGTTCATTCAACATGAGTCAGACTATACTACATGCTAATTACCAATTGTTCCTTAGGTCAGTGATAAGACTCACAGAACCAAGAGTCAACACATTTGGTGGGATGAGTCTAGAGGGAATTACACAAGTCAAAAATGTAGAGGAAACTGAGGTAAAACTGAAAGTGCTCTATTTGAAAACGTTTTTTTATTCTGCATGTGTGATTTGCATGTCTGATTTTGCCACCTTATTCCTAATTATACTCACCCCAAGCTATTGCCCCATTGGGTCATTAGGTGATTTGCAACCTCCTCCCTTATTTTATTTGTTTTTTCATGAGTCCAACCATTTGACACTTTGATATGTTTTTCCAGTGTTCTATGCTGTAATAGGCATAGAGGATACAAAGTTGACTACAAGGACATCCTTGCCCTGGAGGAGCCCAAAGACAGGTGAGGGAGTAAGCTGTATGGATATTACACATCAATAAGCCCATAACAGGGGCCCTTATCCCAAACTTTGGGGAAGGAGGGATCAGAGAGAAGGCTCTTGGATAGGGGTGAAACTTGAGCCAAGCACTGAAGGAGGAACAGGATATAGCTAAGGAGGGAGCAGAAGGGAAAGCATTCCAGACAGAGGCAGCAGCACATGCAAAGGCTGCTAGTGAGGTAAGCAGAACTGTTGGGACACTATGAGCAGTATGGCCACAGCATAGACTCATGGACGTGCAAAGGCTCAGATGAGGAGTTTGGATATCATCCGAAGGACAATGAGAGCTATGGAAAGACTGATCAAAGGCATTGGAGGATCAGACCTGAAATTCCTGGGAGGTAATTTTGGCTGCAGTGTGGAAAATAGGTTGGAAAGAGATGAAATCGCATGCAGAGGGCCAGGTCAGGCTGTCGTGGTGGCAGCCGGGAACTACTAGAGTGGAAGTGGAAAGGAGGAGAGTGGTTGGGCCAAAGGGGTGTAAATATAGAATTTGTAATTGATTGGATGTGGAGTGGGGTGGACTTTAGTCTTTGGAGAATGAATGGATGGGGGTGCCATAAGCAAAGACAAGAAACCCCAAGGAACAGCAGGTGGGAATTCTTCTTTCTATGGCCTATGAAGGAGCAGTTCTGGATCAGCCAAATGGCTCAGAAAGGCCTAGGCAGGGAGCTTCGCTATAGGAAATTCTGAAGATCCCTCTCTCAGCTGCCCCTAGAAATCAGATTGCTATTTTGACCTCTTGGGAAGCCTGAAGGGAACAGGATGGCTCACACTTGGCTTTGGACACTGGACGCTGCCCCTACTGGGGCGCAGAATGAGGCCACCTGCCTATAAATTAAAAAGAAGTGTTTACAAGCCAACTGAGTCTCTAGGCCCTGAATTGAGAAGGGGACTCATGGCTTGTATTTGCTCATAGAGGGCAGGTGGAACAGGTAGAGGGCAGGGCTTTGGCTGGAAGGCCCTGCTTCCTTTTGAGGGCCAGGGAAGTGGATATTTTGACTGTGGTTAGCTGGAGACCTGAGTCCTAGCCCCTTGGTCATGTAGGAAGCTAAAGAGCTACTTGAAAGAGATCATATGCATAGATTATACCAACACAGACTCTGCTTTCTCTGGAAAGCAATTTCAAAACCACTTCATTCTCCACCTGCGTTTGGCTAATGGCCTGATTATAGCCACCCTAATAACCTTCAAACACTCTCAAGAGCAGCCTTGGCTCTGAAAGGTGCCACCCCCTTTCCTCCTTGCCCGATTTCATGCTTCTCTGGGACTGCAATGACAACAGCTATTTATTCCTCCCAGGGCCTGAGTTACTTGGAGGAGAGGCAGATGGCTGTGGGCTAATTCCTGAAGTATACTTCTGGGGACCATCAGCTCAGGCTCCCAGGCTGACTTCCCACACAAGCTACGGGTCAGAGCAGGAATACTTCCCATGAATATGGATGTCGAGGATGGAGGCTGATTGCTCTGTTCTGCAGGGCAAAGCTGTCACCCTAGGTGGGGATGACATTTTTGCTGAGATACAGGGTCAAGGGGGAGGGTTGTTTCCTGAGCCCCAAGGCAAGATGTTTTAAGATTTAGGATGCTGGCCTCTGGAGAAAGGTGTCACTATCAGGAAAGGCAGCACAGAGAGGGCTTTGAGTCTGGTATACAATCCCTCCATTCAATTCTTTTCTCCTGCCCTGACAGCACCCAGTGAAGAGCATGCATGGTCAAGGTGCTGTTGGAGGAGTTTTCTGGTGGCTAAGAATTTACAGAGACCACCCACCAAGATGTCTTTCATTTCTAAGGGGCTAGGTGTCTTGGCTCTTGCCTCGGCTGATAATGTTCCCCCAGTTGCTCTTTGTTCTTATTTCTCATTGCCTAAATCTCACTCATCCTCGGTGGTGCAGCTCATGCCCCACCCACTTAGTCATTGAACCCATCCCTATGACTCTAGCCCACAGTGACCTAACTTACATTATGTGAAGAGCTCACTTAACTGCTATGACCTTCAGCTGGGCACATCATTGTATATTGCATGGTCACTCATCGCTCTGTATGTCTGCACCGAGATTGGGTCTCATGTATATACCAAGTCTCATGTATATACCAAGACCGTGAGTGCTTTGTGGTCAGGGGCAATGCCCTGTACTGTACATTGTGGGTCTCCTGTGGCACTTGATTGGTGCTGAGCAGTCAGCATTCTGAGGGATAGATCTCCAGGACATCAGCGGGGCTGGCCGTTGTCACTAGTTGTTATTATTCTAGGGCTATGAGAATGCTTCATCCTGAGAGATGCCAGTGGAGAATGGTCCATAGGCTTTCTTTTAGTGTCTCAGGGCTGGATGTTTCATCCTCTTCCTGCCATTCCATAGCCCCTTAGTAGATCTGTGGGAAGTGGGCTGCATTCTGAATTGGGTTTGTTATTGAGATGACTAGCTTCCCTCATGGTGTAACACTCTGGCCTAATTTTGGTGGTGTTCTGCTAAAGAAGGTATATGTGGCATGGCACAGTGATAACTAGGGACAATGTTTTACCTACTCAAAGGACCTGAACTGCTCAGGAGCTTCCATAATCCTATGCCTTTGTCTGAGTCATTTTCTTTCCCAGAAGAATCTCACAGCATCCCTTTCATCAGTGTCCACCTGACAAATACCTACTTACTCCTTGAGCCTTAGCTCAAATGTTACCAGTCTTCTGTAGTGTCTTCCAATCTCTGGCCCCCAGATTCCAAAATGTTTTATAATTCCTTGCATTTTAGTGCTTTTCACATGAAGCCACATTCGTTTATGTGCCTAACCCACTGGCAGACTCCTGTGAACTCTTTCAGGGTCAGACTCTGCCTCCTTTACCCTTGCATTAATAGCCCTAACCTGACATGTCCTGCATGTGCAATACACATTTGTGAAATTGAACTGAGTGAATTCTGATGGTAATAGGGAGACATTGAGAGGTTTTAAACAAGAAATAGATATATTTTGATGAGTGCTGGAGGTTTTTGGTCCAAGATAGGGATGTTACCGCAAATAATCAAGGTCAAGTTCTGGACCTCATTTTCGGCAAAGGCAGTAAGAATGGGGTAAAGCAGAATTGACAGTATCCGATGTCAGGTAGGGATTAAGATTAGAGGTTGAACCTAAGGCAGTAGGAAGTGGGGTCCATGGAGTCTCCTCAGGGGAGGCATGCCATATGAAAGTAAGAAGATTTAGGTATGTCTTACAAGATAGTAAAGGTCATTTCAAGCCAAAGAAAAATTTGAGGAGCACTTTTCCCCCCTCAAATTAGTAACAATAAGGTCTTTTGAATGGAAGAAATTAAGTTCTAATGGTCAGAGAAGGTAGATAGGCTATTTGTGTTCTGGGCTTGAAGAGAGAAGTAGACAAGTGAGCCATGAGTCAGTACCCAGGTGTAAAAGAATTTCAACCATTTGCTGTAAGGACTGGGACAGTTTATAGGTCACAGTTTCTGGCCCCTGGAGGGAGAGAAGAGGCTTTTATCCTGTGCCAATTCCCAAGCCACTCATACAGCCTCTGTATATCACTTGAACATAACATATTCTGACTTCTTCCTCTATTTAGAGCAAGTTGTGATTCAGGTTTTTGAAAGCAATGTCTATCTGTTATTGGGGCTGGTGACCCAGGTCAGATGGCCACGAATCTGAGCTCTTCTTGTGTCCCTCAGTTCTGGAAATAGCAGCTCAGTGACATGAAGAAGTGGCTTTCTTCCACAGAGGCTATGCTTGGCTCCTTCCAAGGACACAGGGAAATTTAAGTCACCTTTCAGCTTTGAGTGGCAATTTGCACTTTAGATGGTACATGTAATTGGAGCTTTAGTGCCTGGTTCAGACAGGTGTGTTTTATTACATATATGGGCAGCCTACCCTAGCTTTCTTCAAATTATATTAGTCTTGATGTTTCCTGGTGACATTTCAGCTATTGTCCTGTCATGCTAAGAAACAGAGTTGCACTAAATGTGTGTGCTTTTCAGGGATGGGGTAAAAAGAGCAACTATTGAGATAGAAAGAGTGAGAGAGACAGAGGTCAGAGATAAATGCTAAGAGCTGGTGAATGCTACAGAGAGGTAGAACCCTGATCACGTATAAACGTAGAGAACTCTGTTTCTTCTCTGAGAGATTTTGCTGAATTGTTACAAATTTAGGCACAGTAGACCACCCTGAGCAGATGCCATTTCAAACTTCCAACGTGATTGCTCAGAAAATTTTCATATAGATATAAATTTCATGTAGACATGAATATAGAATTCTGGGGAAGAGAAAATTATTGATAGCGTTGGTGTCCTTCCTGAGTTTATGACTTCACTGTTGCTGTCAATACCCCGGCCTGTGACAGCTCCCTGTTGAGAACTTCAGTGCAGATATGCATAAAGATGACTTTCGTAAATGAAATGGGGGTTCAGTACCGTGAGCCTGGGGGCCCTCTACCAGCACACTTACTCTTCAGATCACACCAGTGGTCCCAGAAATAAAAGGGGGGAGTTCTCTAAACAGAAGGCAATGCTGTCACAAAGCCCATGTATTTATTTCCACCTGAAAGGCACAAGGCATCTCAAAGCCTTGGGCTCTCTAACTGGGGCCCAGATTTAGAAGCTAGTGTAAATTAAGCGAAATTCAGATTTTGCTTAATTTTGCTTAATTTCAGATCCCCTCAGAAAATTGTTAATTCTTCCCAAGGTATCATGGGCAGCAGGTTAGGGGAACCAAGGGCTTGGACAAGGGTAGGTGGACCCACCATACTGAGAACCGCAGATTGAGGGAGAAGAAAAGAACTAGATTCCAGCTCTCTAAGTCTCTCCGCATCATGGTATCATAACATGGCTCTAAGGACAGCACTGTATCATGAAGCTATACTTATTTTGATGACATTTCTGCAAATGGTTCTGTTCCAAATTGTTAAAACAAACAGACAAAGAGTTTATGCTTTAAGGTGCAGAAAGCATCTTATGAAATTTCAGGTGTGTCCTGATCGGTCTGCTGCTTTAATAATGCATTAAAAGAATGACATTATTGTGTTGGAGAACTGAATTTCTTTGCTATACATTATCATCATTTATATTATTTCTATTACAGATAACAGGACGATGTTATCCAATGAAGACTCTGCATGCACTTTTTGGGGAGGAGAACACACGATTTTGTTTTGTTGTTGAGAACTCTGTGTGAGGTGGGTCTGTGTGTGTAGGTGCCCATCTTTGCATGGCCAAACAGAGATAGAGCTGAACTGGCTTCATAGGATCTGGAGGAAATGCTCTAAATGGAGAAACTGTGAGAATAAAATGTGTGCTGCTTGTGTGAAAAAGAAAGTAAGAGGTGACAGGATAACTGCAAACAAAGGACAATCTTTCCTCAAAGTGTTTGTGGAGACGGAACATGGTTGTATGAGGTAGTTCACCTTTAACCCTGTCGAGGGGTCTAATAACTGAAAAATCAAAGAGATATCATCAAACTGTTTTCCCAAGAGGCAGTCCCACCAGTTGGACCTCGAAGACTGCGGTGGGGAGTCTCGAGCCATGTCCTAGGATGCATTCCCTGAGAGGGGCGGGATGGACAGGAAGAGGTCCTGGAGGAGAAGTCATCCAGTCTGATGTTTGCTCTGTGTGGAGCTCCACATACAGCATCAGCTTCCCAAAGGGGCTGGCTTTTATTTCCAGAGGTGATGGAGGTGGTGGAGAAAGGTTGTCCCAGCTGTACTTCTGAGGGCAATCTATGTGAAGCTGGAGGCAGGCATGCTCTGCCTTTCCCTCTCACTGCTGCTTTCAGGCCTATGACCTATGACCTATGAACTCTGTCCAGGAGCCTATCTTTTTCTAAAGAAACATCAGTTATTTATTCCATCCTCCCCTCATCCTCATTACCCTCCTCTATGGACCTCCAGGTCACATCTCCATATTCCCCCGGGACAAGGACTCGAGTCACCCACTCCCAGGCTCTTTCTCCACCTCTTACTGCCATTCCAAGTGACCTCAGCATTCACTGGAATGATCCTTGTCTCTTCCACTCTGACCTACCTGCTCTTCTCCAGTTTAGCTGCACCCATGGCCATGCCCTGGATGCCTCAAAATTACTCCGTCTCTGAAATAATGTACTCTGAAAAGCTCTTTCTAATCACCATCTCCTATCATTTTAGCTCCCTCACTGCTTTTATCTCAGGAAATCTGCTCCCAGCCTGCCAGCTCGGTCCTTATAACTTTTTGGACCAGGTCTTAGGTCTACTGATCCCACACTATTCTTCCACACCTATTGGAATCCTCCAAAATACTCAATACTTACCTCTCCCTTTCTAACCTCCACATTCATTGAGTCACCAAGGGGCTTTATATTCTACCACTGAGATCTCCTGAATCTGTCCCCTCCTTCCATTTTCATTGCTGGGCCCTGTCCTGGTTGGAGCCAGGAGCTATTGTAATGTCTCGCTTTGATCTCCAGCTCTGACTTTTGTTTTTCCTTCATGCCCACTCCAGTTCTTCATACTCTTCATTGTCCAGTCCTGGGCTCCACTCACCGCTCTCTAAATAGATGAGTAATTTTCATACCACCTCCTTCCTTACTTCCTCTTAGAGAGAAGTGGTTGTTCCTTGCTACATGCATTTTATTTGTACCTATGTCCCTCTGCCTTGTGTTCCATTGGTTGGTTACATGTCCGTATCTTTCACCAGAAAGTGTGATCTTCACTTTTACTCCACTCTATGAGTTCAGCAGCTAAAACACCTGCAATCTGGCCAATATCAATAAACATTTATAGACTTAAATTTCCTAGGACATGACTTTCATCAGAACTGCCTCCTGGGTCATTTATCAGTCCTGCCTCATTTCTACCCATCTTCTTTGGGGAAGATGCACTCCTATCTTGTCTCTTCCTCTTTCCTCTGTGGGGCCTATTGCTGGATGGTCCTTCCTATTCTGTCATCACATGAGGCTGGGCTGTAGAGGGGGTGGGAAGAGGCAGCAGTGACTGGGGAATGGCACAGAACACTGTGTGAGTGAACTGGCAGAAGTTCTGTGGGCTCACCAGCTGGTACCATGTGGGAGAGCCAAAGGGAAAGTTCATTTTTTCCTGCCCAAATCTCAGAATCCTGAGTGCCGTCATGGGTCTTAATGCTAAAGGCTTAGGAGTGAGAAGTGTCAAGGTCATCTCTGCTTCATGCCTGACAGGGGAGGGGCTTTGCAGATATTGTATGTGTGGAGGTATTGCCAGCCACTGGGCATGTCCAGACAGCTAATAACATGCCAGAGTGAGAGGAAGAGCCACTGACCCAATTTGTAATTTATCTTTTGGGTTGATCCCAATGTTTTCTTTGTTTCTGACTTGATGTATTCATCTGAAGGCTCAGTGAGTTCATGCTGGCAAAGTCTTGCATGAATAGAAGCATTTAACTGCTCAGTAGATTAGCTCATAGTCGCGTGTGTGTGTGTGTGTGTGTGTGCGCGCACACATATGCATACAAATCCCCCCCCACACACACACCCACCCATGTGCACATGGAGCATCCTTAACCCCTAAGTGAGGAATCTTCCTTTCAGGTTACTTTGTGAGGTGGCAAGCAGAGAGCCAGCAGAAGGGATTAGAGTTGGTTTAGGGAAAATCAGCCAGATCTCAGCATACAGACCTTTGCCCCGGGGAGAATGGAGGTGGGCCAGTTGCTTGAAAAAGAGGCAGATAGGAGTTATGTCTTTTCTGGACTTTATATTCTCTTTCCATACAGTTCTCAAGCTGAAAGAAAACATGGGCTGCATCTAGCCCAGTAGTTCCCATCTGACTAAAAGAATCACCTAATATTACATTTTTCCCATTTTATTGAGATTTAATTGATATATACATTGTATTAGTTAAGGTATGCCACATAATAATTTGATATATGTATACATTGAGAAAAGATTGCCACAATAAGTTTAGTTAACATCCATCACCTCACATAGGTACAATTTTTTTCTTATGGTGAGAAATTTTAAGATTTACTCTCAGTAATTTCAAATATATAATAAAGTATTTTTAACTATAGTCTCCATACTGTACATTATATCCTATGACTATTTATCTTATAACTGGGAGTTTATAGCTTTTGACCCCCTTCACCCATTTACCCACAGATCTTCACCTCCACTTCTGGCAACGACCAATCTGTTCTGTTTCTATGAATTTGGTTTTTTAAATTCCACATATATATGAGGCCATATAGTCTATTTGTCTTTCTCTGTCTGACTTGTTTCACTTAGCATAATGTCCTCAAGGTACATTCACGTCTCAAATGGCAGAATATCCTTCTTTTCTGCAGCTGAATAATATTCCATTGTATATATATCCACCACATTTTCTTTATCCACTTGTCCCTCGGTGGATGCCTAGGTTGTATTCATGTCTTAGCTATTGCAAGTAAAGTTGCAATGAATAAACATGGTGGTGCAGATATCTCCTCAAAATAGTGATTTTATTTTCTTTGAATATATACCGTAAAGTGGAATTGATGGATTGTATGGTAGTTCTATTTTTAATTTTTTGGGGAACCTCCATACTGGCTGCACCAATTTACATTGCACCAACAGTGCACAAGGATTCCCTTTTCTCCACATCCTCTCGGGCACTTGTTATCTCTTAACTTTTTGATAATAGCCATTCTAACAGGTATGAGGTGATATCTCACTGTGGTTTTAACTTGCATTTTCCTGATGATTAGTGATGGTGAGTACCTTTTCATGTACTTGTTGGACATTTATATGTCTCTGCAAAATTGTCAGTTCAGTTCCTCTACCCATTTAACAATTTTATATTTGTTATTAAGTTGTAGGAGTTCCTTATGTATTTTAGGTATTAACCTTTTATCAGATATACGATTTGCAAATATATTTTCTAACTCCATAGGTTGCCTTTCATTTTGTTGATGGTTTCCATTGCAGATAGGTTACTTATTAAAATGGAGATTCCTGGGGTCCTTCTCAAACCTCTTGGTTTGGAATCTCTGGAGGTGGTGCCTGGCACTCTAATTTTAGCACTGGGTGTGGCCACCATGAGCCAGCTAAGGCCATGCTGCCTATGATGGTAGATCCAAGACTAGACCCTGAGGCTTTTGACTCCATCTAGGGTATTTCCTTTTATATCCTGAATGTCCCTGGTTCTTCAAACTTTGGAAAACAAGGTTCATATTGGATGCAGAAGAATGTGTTAACTAGATCTCTTACTCTGCAAGCCATTAATGCCCCTAATTTAATTAGTTCTCTATAATGGGGAGCACAAGGGTTTGAATTCCCAGAGTGGGCAGACAGGGCTGAAATGGACACTTGCTCTGAGATGATCTGGCATCTGCAGACACTGTCTTTGACACTAGGAAGGATTTCAAAGTCCTTTGTATCTAACTTCACCTGTTTTCTCTAGGAGCCAGCCACGTTCTCTTGGCGACTTAGAAAAACAAGCTTGGGTTTCTTCCTGGTCTATAAAAATTCCTTCTCCTCCTCTTCTTCCTCCATATCAGCTAGCAATGAAGCTATCAAAGACTGCCAAAGTCATGTCTAAGACTCAGGAGCCAACTTGTAGAGGTGCTCACTGGCTCAAAATGGGATACTTTGGATATCAATAAGGATAATAAATGTGGTAAATTGAAATATATTCAATATATTTAAATTAATGTGTTTATAACAATGCTTAAGAATCTCTAATTATTTGTAGCTTCTGGATTTGGAGATCACTGAGAGAACCCCCAGATTGTTTTTCCAGTTGGCCTGGTTCTCATGCCACTCTATCCTAGATCCCTCTGTCCTTGGGGTCTGTTCCAGCACTTTGCTTCCAGGTAGCTTTTATTGCTTCATTATCCTGTGTTAATCTACTTGGAGAAAGCATGGAAGGACTCCAGAGTTATTGGTAGGGGTCTTTCTCTGTCTTTCTCTGGTATGCACCATTGCTTCCCTTTGTAAGTAGCTTCTGTAAGATGAATAGTCTTGCAGTCTCTTCAGTGGGCAGGTTCTGTGATCATGTGCTTTCTCAAACAAGGGATCATGGATTGGAGGGGGCGCTGTTAAAAGATGAGTTTTTGCAGAAGAAGTTGTGGCCAGTGGGCCTGAGGGGTGGGTGGTAGTGGGGACCTGGGCTCCAGACCCTGCTCCTCTACCTCTTTTCTGCCTTCCCTTTTTACTCTGGGTTTGTTTCTTTACATATAAAAACAAAACATTGAGGGGTGTACTGCTGATATATGCAACAATGTGCACTGTGCTAAGTGAGAGAAGCCAGGCTCAAAATGTCCCATACTATATGATTCCTTTTATATGGCTTTTGGAAAAGGCAGAACTATAGGGTCAGAAAACAGATCAATGGTTTCCCAGAATGAGGGGATGAGGAGAGAAGATTAACCATAAAGGGGTAACAAGGAATTATGAGGGCAAAAGTTACTCTCTATCATGATTTTTGGTATAAGTTAGTCACAATTTATAATGCTACATGGAAAAAAAAATTGAATTTTACTATATGTAAATGATAGCTCAATAAACAAACAAAGTATAAATACACACTCATACACACACTCATCTGCTGGACCAGAAAATCTCTAAGGTTCCTTTCAGTGCTAATATTCCCTGATTCTCTACTGAGGGTCTGGTCGTGGAGTTGCAGGGCAATAGGAATAGAGTCCAGGGTCTTGTTTTATTTTTAAACTTTCTTTCCCTGATTCTTCCTACTCCTCCCCAACTCAAAATAGTCTTTTCATGATACAGTAGGAAAATAGACTTTACTGGCCTGATTGGCCATGTTAGGAACAAGGCCACTCCCTCCATGGAGGTACATGTGTGTCTGTGTGTGCCGGACATGCTCAGAGGATGGGCCTTGCCCAGCCCCTCATCTTAGGTCTAAGATCTGAATTATTGGTCTGAAATGGAATATTTTTTAAAAGGAGCTCAGAATCCAAATTGCAGTGAAGCAGCCACGGAGGCCTGTTAGAAAATAGCATCTAGATGGGGAGCTCAGAGCATGTACTTTGGCTTCTTTTTTCCACTCAAGGTCTAAAGGAGGAGCCCCCAGCCTCCTGCCCTGCCGTTCACTGAGGCCTAATGCAAGATTATTGATTGAGGCTATCTAAGTGACACTCTGTGAGGGAACCAGGCCCTAGCTGGGAAGACAAAAGCAAGGGGATTGTCACAGTAAGAGAGAGGCTGCTACTTGCATAGACCCAGAGCCTCCGGCTGGCACTCAGGCTGGGCCTCACGGGCTGGCCTGGGGTCAGAGGAAGTTACCCAGTGGGGATTTACAAATGTGTCCCACCTCTGCCACATCTCAGTGTATCTCTCAGATGCAGCAACAGCTAATACCAGCACTCATTTCATGAGCACTTACTTTGTGCCAGGCACAGGCTAAGCCTTCTGTATTAATTCACAATAACCATAAGATTTCAAAAATGTTATCCCTGTTTTACAAATGAGGAAACTTGGGCTCAGATTGGGGCATGTGGCTCAGCCTCTCAATTATGAGATGTTTTTGGTCCACTGAAATAAGCCAGACCTGGCTGGGCTAACTCCGAGGCTCTGAGGAGACTGAGGACATGCTTTTGAGGGAGCAGGAGCCTAACAGAAAGCTCAGTTCTAGATGGAGCATATACCGAGCTACATCCCTCACCCTGAGCCTCTTTAAAACAAACCTTGGCCAGGGAGGCCTGCCCCTTGTTGTGTGGGTCTGGGACAGCTCCTGTAATCCCCACTGCAGGCACCGAAAGGGTTGATGCAGGAAAAAAGGCCCAGTAAGGCGAGCCAGGAGTCTGTGTGGGTGTTTCTGCTCAGGGAGGCAGATGGAGGGAAAGCATGTCACCAGAGCTCTGTGGCCCCGAGGGGCATGCCTCTCAGAGGGCCTCTTTGATGCTGCTCTAAGCCTCAGAAGTTAGAGGCTGCCACATCCCAGGAAAAGTCCTAGGATCAGAGACAACCATCAGAAATACTGAAGGTTTCTTAGAGGCTGGGACCAATGAACAATTGGAAGCTGGCACTAAGGGAAAGGACAGCTTCATGCCCTCGAGGCCAGAAGTCCCCAAAAGCATGTGGGGAGAAAGGAAGCAGTCAGAGTAGATTTAAGACAATCTCAGGTGGGCACAGCTCTTAGTTTTATAGCTGGCAGCTTCAAAGCACCCCCTCTACCCTGGACCTGGAGCACATCTCTTCTTGGCGGTCAGCAGGATTGTGAGTGTACACAGTGACAGCTTGCTAAACAAAGATGCTGGAAATAAGCCAGATGGCTCAGCTGCATAGGAGGAATTCCAGGTTCCTTGGAGGTGGTGGCCATGATCAAGGAGGATGGGGAAGCGTGGCTCGTGGTGAGCCAGGACCTGACCATGGGATATGTCATACCTGACATTTCAGGTGCTGTTGCAGGTGTGACCTTGGTCTTGACCTCATGGGGCAGAAAGTCCTGTTTTGAGAGTTGGGCCAGGGGTTGGAAGACAAGTTGATTTCTAAGCAAGTGTGACTAAAGAACCATTTCCATGCCTCTGAGATCATTTCTTTGGGGAACAAAATTTCTACAACTGAAGTAAACTCCTAGGTGCTGGGTTCATCATTAATAGGACAGCCGTACCATGGTTCCTTTTTCCTCATTCTCTGTCCTCTCTCATCAGCCTGACTTCCGGGCTTTCAAAGTCCTGCAGCTTTGGCATTAGCAGGAAATGAGATAGTCTTGTCTGTCGCTCAGGAAACCAAGACCCCCGTAAGGAACACTGTCTGTTTGCAGCAGACTTTGATCTTGGGGCCTTGTTTAAGAATGGCAGAACCGTGTCTGGCCACTAGGTTTTGTAGTTGAACACAGACAGTGGGCCACAGAGACCACTCAGCCAAGGAGACCCAGGGAGTGTCAGGGACTTCAGCCTTCTGGTGAAACCACTGTCCCTACCTACCAGGATGAGTCCTATACCCTAGAGATGTGGCTTTCCTGAGCTGTTCAGCATCCTGCCGGGGGATGAGTGGGAAACATGCTGAGTGTAGATGTGTGTGTGTATTACTGGAGCAGGGTGAGGAGTGGGGGAGTAGGGAAAGGTGGTAGATTTTCAGGTACATTTTGCCCAATGAACCTCCAAACCATGGAGCCACACAGAATTAGCTGGATTATAGTGGGTTCAAGTCATTTATTTTTAGATTGTACCAGCATGTTTGGTTCTGGGGTCCAACCCCCAAATTCCAGAAAAATAAACTAATGAGAACCTCATGCACTATGAGAAGGCCATTCCAAAGTGTCTGTGATCATGCGGTGAGTGGGCAGAGAATACAGACCAGGAGCCCTGGGAGTGGAGCAGGGCCTCGCTCCTGGACAGCTGACAGAAACTGGCTCTGAGCCCTCCTTGGGGATGGGGAGAGGGCTGAGGCTGGGTCATTAGGACCCTGTCCGTTATGGCACTGGGCCTCTTATTGCTACATTTGCTACTTTGCTACTTTATGGTCCCTGGGTTGTGCCCAGGGAATGCCTATCACTGGGTGGTACTAATGAGTAGGCTGCTGGCGTCTGCTGTTGCCATGGTTACATGAGCACAGGCCTCTCTTCAGAGAGTCCCATGGTGAGTTATCAGGGATTCATTTGGCTGCTATTGGACTGTGCCACACATAGTCCTTGCTACATACTCAATTCAGCCAGTCCCTTTGGAGGCTGGTGGCACATTATCCACCTCCCCACCCACCAAGGCTTTCCAGCTTCAGGGCCTTGCTGGAATATCTTCCTCTAATACATTTTGCAAGACCCAACACCAACAGCCTTCAAGCCTTTCCAGCTTCTGGTAAGGCTTCTTAGTGGTAGCTTTTGAAGTCCATGCTTTTGGAGCACAATGGGAGGGGTGCCTTTTAGGAAAGACATCAACTTTCACAACCAGCCAAGGAGCCAGACGGGTGGCAGGCTCCTGGTTCAGCGTCCTGTTGGTGAGGTAGTTTGAACACACCAGCAATCCTGCCAGGGGAAAAGTCCCTAGAACATGTCCCCAGGTGTTCACTGGTCCAAGAAGCAACTCAGAGTTGTGAGAGTTCCCTTCTAGGCACTGGCCCATCTGACTCCTTGACAGTGTTGGCCTTGGGCACTGCCAGCTGACTGCACTGGTGGGCTGGGCCCTGCTGTGTTCCTGGGGTACAGCAACACCTTCCCAGGAAATCAAAGCATTACTTTCTGGCAAAGTAGGAGCCCTCTCTCCAGCCCAGAGAGTTGCTGCTGTGTAGGCCTGGCCCTCTGGCTGCCGCTGGGCATTTACCTGTGTCAGCCTACAGGTTTTACTCTTCCCATATAGGCCAAGGCTATATCTGTAAGATGCCCAACACCCGGTGTCCATGTGTCTGTCTTGATGGGTGAGTGGTTGCTTCTAAGGCTGTCCTGATGCTTTGGCCATGGGGCTGCCAACATATTTGCCCTGTGAGCTCTCACTGGGAAGGGTTTCGGGCCCAGAGATGGTTCCCAGTCAGGGGAGCTACGGAAGCTTCTGGAGGCAGGGGAACATGCTTTGCTACAAAACTGCCTTCAAACATTTCATCTGGTCTGAATTTTTGGCTATGCAGACCAAGCCAACAAGGAACTGGCCAAGACTAGATTTTCCAGGTATACTCTCATTTTAAAGTCTACACAGTAGACTAAGCTTAGACTGGCCAATTGGGTGGAGCAACTCCATGCCACTTTCTGTTGTTAGGCATGATCTACTGCAGTGGTGGTCACAGGACCAGCATGCCTGGGTGGCAGGCAAGATAAAGGGGTTATTGCTCTAAAGCACTCTTACCTCTATGGAGCCTATTGGCTGGTCCTCTCCTCTGGATGTCCCCAGAAGTGTTTTGAAGCGGTTAGCCTGCTCCTTCTCAAGGCCACAGTCCTTCTGGCTCTGGGCGGGCCCTCTGGGGACTTCCAAGGTGAATCAAATCTCAGGTCAGTGTCACTCAAGAACAGCAGCCAGAGTGGCTAGGAAAGCCAACTCTGCTCTGTCTGCAGTCATGGGGAAGAGCAGGAGGCAGCTAGGCCATTGCCTTGGATAACTGAGGGCACAGAGGCACCTGCTATTCTGGAACTTCCTCTGTCCACATGCCCTGTGCCTCCATGTCAGCACAGCTTGGGGACCGTTGGCAGGGAGGGGCGTTCTTTGGGCAATGTAGGGTGCAAAGGAACTTGAACTGCAATTTGATTCTGAAACAAGAGGTCTGTGTGCAAAGCAAGGGGATTAAAAAGGGTGGAAGGAGGAGAGGAGGGGTCAAAAGACCCCATAACAAGGGTTAGGGCTTTATTTCAGTCATTGTCTCATATCTGTCAAGTGCCAGGCTCTGTGCTGAGGTCGTGCGGAATGCCTGATGAGAACCTGGGTCTGTAGCGCCATCCCTGGAGACACTCTGAGGACTCAGCATATTTATCTAACCTCCACTGAAATTCAAAGAGAGAACAACTAGTGCCAGTAGGGGAAACTGAGGCATGGTAGTCAAGAATCCCAAAGGATACAACCCTAATCAGGACCCTTACTGCCCCCAGTGGCCTGTCTGTGGTAGATGAAAGCTTGGTGCCCTGGGGACAGGGCCCAGTAGAATCAGACACGACATGGCATGGGGGTGGGGGTTGGAAAGATGGTTCATGGGAGCACCCAGGAGGCAAGCCTGCAAACAAGCTTATGTGCCTTAGGTCACCAGCTGGCAAATTTGCCTACAGGAGCAAAGAAATACCAGTGATCACTTTTTTGCTTCTATGTTTGCTGTTTATACATTCCCAAGGGAGATTTTTTCACCTATGGTCAAAAAATAGGTCAAAGAAGGATAGTCATAGCAGGTAGGGAGTGAGTGTCTGAATTCAAAAACATGTTGGTTAATACTGCTCTGTCCAAAGGCCCATGGGAGACACATGATAATGACAATAATGAGAGTAATAGCTACCATTTGCTAAGCACCTACTATGTGTCAGGCACCTGACATACATTACCTCACAGCCAAGTTGGCAGATGAGCATTTTGTCACACACATGAAGGGAATACAAGTGGATCTTTCGCAGGTTTTTGCAGGTGTTGCTTTCTGTCTGCTTTTTCCCTTGATGACTGGTATTGTTTAGTGGGGTGCCTTTGCTAGGCTGTCAGAGAACCATTTGGCCATGGCCTAGCCCCTCTGTAGCATATGCCCCTCCAGCTTCACTCACCACTGAGACCTGGCTCAGCAGGGGCCCGGCTACTACTGTAAGAATGCCACAAGGTGGGGGCTGTCAGCTGTGTGACCCAGTGCCCAGCCCCAAGCTGGGAACCCTCCTGGGGCTGCGGGAGGGGAGGATTCCAATGGCCCCCAAGTTCATGGCCATGTTTATTTTGAGTCAAATGTGAGGGAACAAACCAAGGAAAGGGGCAAAAACAGAATCAATTATGAAATCATAAATTTTTAAAGAGATGGTCAGAATCTTCATCACTGTTAATCCACAAGTTCTTTCATCTACACTGGTGCTTCTCTGGTGTTGGACCCTTGAGGCATTTGACAGGACCAGAGGGCAGCCATCACACCTGTGGAGACCACTTTAGAAGTTGGTCTCTAAGCGGGTGAAGGAACGGGAGGCGCAACCGTCCCCAGGTTGCTCAGCGGTGACCGCGTGATTATACGTGTTATGTGGGGTCAGGTGGCCACGAGGACCGGGGCGGGGGTGAGGGGGTGTCAGTGGCGGGAGGCGGGAGGCGGAGAGGACGCAGTGGCTATAACTGTGCTGGGTGCTGTAGGTGCACCAGAGAGACGGTGGGGAAATGGGGCGGAACGCTGGATGTGCTCAAGGCCGGACGGTCCTTCTTGCGTTTGCTGGGCAGCGCGATCCCCCAGACAGCGAGAGGAGTGATGATAATAAGAATATAATCTCAGGTGATAGTCACAACACCCCACAAGATGTTCTCCCCTGAACGAGTTAGGGATAAGGACCTCTCAGAGAACGGGGTGTCGGCGTACAACTGTACAAGGAAGAGACATTTGTAAACAGGGGCCTCTACCGGGCCGACCCCAGGCTCTGTGGACTCTTTCTTTCAGGTCTCCCGTTCACCCACCGAATCTCCCCACCGCTGCCTCTCCTTGCCCTCACTCTTTCTCTTTCACAGTGACCAAATCTCCCCGTAAGGAAACTCTCTCCGCGGAGGTGGAGCGCCGCCTCCTGCCCGCGTGGTCCTCGGGCGCCGGCCCTGCCGTGGGAACCTTCAGGAGGACTGCATCAGGCCCGTGAGGCGCTTGCCCGCCAGCGACTTTCCCTGCAGAGACACGCGACAGAGGCACACACAGGTGCGCACGCGCGCACACACACACGCACACACATGTACACGCACAGAGGGACAGAGACAGAGAGCCAGACAGGTGAATTAATTGTTGCAAGAGCCACGGAGTCCAAATGGCTTAGTCACCTGACCCCTTTGATCTCTGGATTTGGGAGCGTTAACTGCAGACAGTTGGAAAATCCAGGAGTCTGGGGCGGGTTAGGGAGGGAGGAGGGTGTGTTGCCCTACTCTTTCTGGAGTGTGGGAATTTTACTTACCCCAAGCCAGGCATTTCAGCTCTTAGAGTGTCTCTTCTAATGCCTGTGGGCTGTCCCTGAACTTGATTTTATTCAAGCGAGGAAGGAAAAAGTGGACTGGGGAGTATTAAGATCAGGGAGGGTAGGCTGACCCAAATAGATGCTGGCTAAGGATCTGGATGATTAGAAACTAATGAATTAACTAGTAGTCTTAAGAATGCAGAAGACCTAGGAATCCTGTTTGAAATGCAAGAGAGACACACAGGCTTGGGGTCCTCTTGATGACCCAGTTTGAGACTGTGGAAGGGATATTCACTGCAGCTCAAAGCCTGGGCTGGTGACCAGGTGCCATTGCAGGCCCCAGGGCAGTGCGCTGTTGCTGTCTCCTGTGATCTTGGCTCCCCCTCTGTGGTCCCCAGGGCCTCCACATAGGGAATTCTACATGCCCTTTACTTACAACCTATGTAGCTATTCTTAAAACTATGAAGATAAACCAGGCCTTGAGGCCTGGTGCATGAGGCACAGGGGGCTTAAGAGAGGCTAGTTGTTCACACGCCTGGGAGAAGGTGACTGAGGAGCCTCTGATGTGGGCACAAGGGGAGAGATGCTGAGGATGAGTGAGGCTCAGTCATTCTGCTCAGTTCCCTTGATGTGGTCTGAGCCCATTTCCTGTTCCCCTCTTCAGAAATCCATAGCATCAGACAGGGGTCTAGAGGACAATGTGGCTGGATCCAAGCCGATTGATCACAGTGTCTGAGAAAACACTCAAAACCCATCCTGTTATCGACAGGGGGTCAGTGACACCATTGCCATCTGCGAAGGGCAGCACACTATTGCTCGTCAGCACAGGCGGCAGTATTTGGTAGCGGGAGATTGCAAGGGCCAGTAGTTCCTCATGTTCATTTCCAAGTAGGGTGTGAAGGCTCAGCTTGTTTACTGAGCTTGGCTGCGTGTAAGCTGGGTGTAATTAAAAAAATTGATCAGGCTTGTGAAGCCTGGTGGGGTACTCAATAAACCTGCTGATTGATGAATTGATGGATAATGGGCATATCTAACAAATAAACGACATGGGCTGTGAGTCTGCTGGATGCAGGACAATGCGTCATCTGGCTTAACACTCCATGGAGGGACATGCCAGCTTGACTTTGAGAATTCTGATGGCATGGATGGGGAGCTTGTCCGGAAGTGAAATTGCTCTCAGGAACTACTGGAAAGTCCGTATCTACCTCCCCCTGCTCTTTTTTCCCCCTTTATTATCTTCATTATCTTCACGTTCTCCCACTCCTCATTTTCACTAGCGAGATAAACTTTTCATTTTTTCCTCCCTATCTTGAAATACACACACATGTGCACACACACAGAATCTCCCCCATCACCAACCTTATCTGAATCTTCAAATATACTAACCTTAGCTTGCAGCAGGATACATTTCTACTAGGCTAAGGATTTTTTAATCAGTTTCCTTTTTTTTTTTTTAATCCTAGAGGGTTACAGTGCCAGTCTTTGCACATTACTAAAAACAGGATGGCTACTCCTCTGTGTAGAGTGGATAGGTACAACAATAACTTGTAGCCAGCAAAGGCTGACCTTCAAGCGCTCCCGCCAGCCCTGGATTCTAAGGCACACACATAGCCAGCACTCCCTTTGACTGCCCTTTCTTAGATGGAGCTTGAGGCGTTTGTCATTCAGTTGGTTCACCTGGGATTGTGCCTTCTGGAAGCAGGCCTGAAGGCAAGAAGCATGTGTGTGTGTGTGTGTGTGTGTGTGTGTGTACGTGTGTGTACGTGTATGAACGTGTGTGAGTGTATGTGTGTGTGCGTGTGTGTGAACATGTGTGTGTGTGTGTGGTCCTCTCTGGGAAAATACAGAGCTGATGAGTCTCGGGGCCTGGTGGTCCAGAGCTCTAACAAACCTCCCCCACCCCCTCTCCCCATGCTCATATGAAAGGCACCAAGGAATTTTGCTTTTCTCTCGGTGCTCCTTATAAGTGCAGTAACCACGTATCAAATACCGGTTTCTCCCCACCCCCATACCTCCTCCACCAGGGCCACAAATTATACACTGTGTCCCCAGATATATGTTCCAGGTTTGCCACACACAGTATATGGGGCTCTGATTTAGCTGGCAAATGTGAAAAAAAAAAATCACTAAAGCTTCTGCAAAAACTGTTTCCAGTGTGTATATTAAAAGCCCAGAGACAAAGAAGGTGAGGTTTACCAGGCATCCAAACCCTCATTACAGCTTCTTCCTCATTAGTGAGGTCATTTTGGCTCGAGAGGGGGCTGTGGGTTGAGGAAGGTTGGAGAGTCTATTTCTGGAGGATTGTGACTATTTGTTTTAGCTGAATTTGACCCTGAGGCCCCCCACCCTCCAGACCTTCCAATTCTATAGAGTGGGCTGGGCTGGGATTGAAGGCACTAATTAATCTCTTCCTGCCTAAATCCTGGAGCTCAGCCTCACAGCTCTGACTCCAAGGACCTGTGGCCAACCCATCAATCCTGCCCTTTCCCTCCCCCCAGCTGCTTCTATTTCTTCGGACTTCAGGGGCAGGGGGTGCAGCAGACCAGCCTAGAGAACCACCAGAGATTGCTCTCAACCGCTCAGCAATCCAGGTGGTGCTCCTTGGCATTTTTCACTCATGCATTTACCAAATGCCAGTTCTACTGCTAAAGGAGGTCATAAGGGTTCGGGTCGGCTGGAGGAGGGCAGCTCAGCCCAGCTGCAATCTGTCTTCTATGCAATGACCTCCCGGGTGAGGCTGGAAGGTGGTTATTCATGCAGGACGCAGACAGGGCTCGATGCCTGGCCTCTGGCTTTAGGGAAGAAATCCTGCAATCACACTGGCTCAGCAGCTGCCTCCCTTCTGAAGAGCTGAGGTTCCTGTAGTTTTCAAGGATCAAAGTGAAATCTGATAGCAGAGGCTACCTGTGTTCTGAGATCAGCTGCCCCAAGGTTTATTCTGCTAGGGGCTTGCTGGGAGCTCCAGAATTACCTACTCTGCCCAGACAGAGGTGAGCTCCCACCCTCACCCCCATGCTGCCTCTAATCTGGATGATTCTGTAGGAAACACTTGGGAAGGGGAGGGGTTATTTCACCTCCGCCTGCCATCTTGCATAGTTACAGGGGAAGCTGTTTTTTTCAGGGTGTGAGTGTGTGATGTTCCTTAGTGCCGGTCAGTTGGGAACACATCATGGTGCCCAGAAACTGCAGCCAGCTCAGCCTGAAGCCTTGGCGTAGCCGAGCCAAGCAGCTGAAGGTGGTTGAAAATGCTATTAGCAGGCAGCTTTTGTCCAAGTGAAAAAACATACATTCATTAAGAACTGAGCTGCAGAAGTAACATTCCAGAGACACCAAAGCTTTGCATACAAAGCGCTTTTCACCTTCGAAACGTTTGACAAAATTTAATCCAATGGGATTTGGGATCCTTCAGTTTCATGGGCCACAGGCTCAGTGCTGGGCTCACAAACGCCCACACGTTCAATTCCCACCCTCCACCCCGACTAATCATTTCAGCTTTGTGGCCATCTTGACGGCTAGAAGCCTGTAAAAATGTGATCATGAAATCCTTTGTTTCTAAAATGGAAAGGCGCAAAAGGAATTAACCTTTTGTGCAGCGCTTTAAGGAAAATCATCAACATGCTGCTTGACATGCTGTGGCTCTGTGCATCGCACCTACAGATATTAATCAACAAACATGCATGATCTAGGTTACCGGGACCTGTCACCACTTACTTACCTGGGAGACTGATGCTAGACTCTTTGGGTAGGAGAAGGGCTGTGGCTCAAAGAGTAGCCCTGGGGTGGGGTCAGATGGCATATTTGGGGGTAGTGGAGCCAAGCACTAGGGACTCAGGCAGGACCCTTTTCAATGCTAAGGGGGTAAAGACATCTGAGCTACCGATGAAATTCTCTTGCTGATTTACTCAGATGACCTAAGACCAAAGTTACAGATATCAAGTCCACCAAGTCTAAATCCACATTACTACGGGGATAGAAATTAACCATGGTTGCCTCTGGTGGAGAGGGATGGAATTGACTGGAGAGAGGCATGAGGGAACTATCCAGGGTCACAGGCTGTAGGGTACTCTGGTGCATACAAATTCATTGAATCATGTGTAATTATACCTCAAAAGAAAAAAAAATATTAGAAAAAAATCCCAGCTGTCACATTATGCTTTGAAATTTCCCATTCCTTACTTTCCTCTAGTTGTTATCTCAGCAAATTTGCCTTTTAGCTAAATTTAATGCTTCTCCTCCAATATATAAGAACCAAGCTTCCTCCATGAGGGGGACTAGAACTTGCAACAGAATTCATTTGGAACACTATTTCTAGTTTGCATGGATCCCAACTTATCACCTTGTTGTGACACACAAGCATTTTTCATCCTTGCTATTGAAAAATGGTGTTTTGCTGAACAAGGCTCACCGAGTGGCTTCAGTAGGCAAGAAGTGGGAGGCCCCAGGGATGAGCTGTTCTTCCAAGGAGAAAGAAGGTCACCTAGGAGTAGGTGATCCTCGAGGCCATTAATGATGAATAAGTGTGGAATCACAGTCCTGGGGGAACATTCCTGGGGGAGCAGTCAGGAGCCAGGCGGGAAGGTCAGGACTCTGACTTGGGTTTGGTAGGAAGGGGACGGTGACAAGGACCTGCCTAACTCCACTGTGTGACCTCCCCGAAGCCTCTTCTCCACCGAACAAAGCAGCAGGAATGATTTCAAAAGGGAGCATGAGGAATGCTGTGGCATCTCCTTTCTTAATGATGTTTAAAACCTAGGCAAGGGTGCCATTTGGTTGGGATAGTTTAGAGGTCTGGGAAACTCTGGCAGGAGAGGATAGGTGAATCCATACCTAATACAGAGTAGTTTTAAAAAACTTTTCAACTCTTGGTCTCTTATCACCCTCTACTGAACTTTGTGAGGCAAGGTGGAACAGACAAAATGGGGAAATCAGGATATGCGACAAGCCAAAGATTACACACTGCTAACCAACAGCAGAGCTGTTGTTTTTGGCTTTCTTACTCTTCAGCAAAAGGGGGCGGGAGCCCCATGGCAAGGTCCATTCCTGGGGTCTGTATTACTCTCAGATCCTTGCCAAGCTTTCTGATCAGGAGCTGAAGGCCATTTTATTTTGTTTTAAATTATTCTCTTTATTTGACTTTTTAAAAATAAGATACCACAAACATAAAACAATAGCCAAATTAAAAAAAAAATCAAGGATGGGTTAAATTGAATAAAAAAAAAGTTCATTGGCTGAAGAATTAATATACATTAATATACATTTAAGCCTGTTAAAAATAAGGAATATGATCAAAATAAAAATAATGGATCTCTTTATAACAACACACTATCTCATGTACAGTGGTCTAAAAAATGAGATTTTGCCACGTAAATGGTGGGTCTATGGAATTTGTCAGCCTTCCCATCTTCTGAAAGCTATTTCCACAAAATGTCACTGGGATCATAAGCAGGTTCAGACACTTTACTCCAGCCTATATTGGCAACTATCAGTGCTTTTTTTTCCTTAAAAATATTTTTAATTTAAAAAAGGCGAGTTGCCAGCCTTCCTATCTGAACCAAATGTGAAAGGACCAGCCTATCCCCTGATTCCCCAGAGATTTTCTCTTTGAATTTCTTAATCTCACCCAGTGGGGTGGCATCAATCTCACAGGTAATCTCCCTTCTCAAGTGCCCTCCTCTTCAACTCACCCAGACCTTGATGGTGGCAGGGTGGGGATGGTCCCATGAACAGGGACACAGGTGAGCGGCCAAGGACAGTTACTATCAGCCTCCCCACCTCCCGCCCACTGACTGAACAGTGAGCAGCTGT
Organism: Macroglossus sobrinus; assembly: GCA_004027375.1. NCBI lineage: Eukaryota > Metazoa > Chordata > Mammalia > Chiroptera > Pteropodidae > Macroglossus > Macroglossus sobrinus. Next base: position 138,561 of record PVKZ01002375.1, read on the forward strand.
TGTGTGTCAGGCACACTAGACATTTTCCAGCCCCTCAGACTTGCTGATGTCCACACCACCCTTGCCCATTAGGTATTACTCTAACCCCCACTGGACAGAAGAGGAAACAGGCTCAAACAGAGCTCGAGCCACTTGCCTGAGAGCATACAGCTAGTCAGTGGTGGAGAAAAGTGGGCTGCTCTCCGTGATCCATACACCTTTTACACTGTACTCAAGAGGCAGACGAAACACTCAGAGACCACAAACTTCTCTACGTCCACCGACACCAGGCGACCTCTCTGGGCAGCACAGGATGATTTTCTCAACCTCATTGAGAAAGAAGCTGTAGCTCTCGGGCACACTTGAGACCATCTAAGGCCCTCCTGCCCTGCCTGAGGTGCTTCCCTCATCATATTTGGGAATCCCGAGAAACAGAAGGTGCCACCTTTTGTCTGGCAAGCCTGGCAAAGTAAGACTTTGGTTACTGTGCTGAGCTGGGGTGCAGCCACCACTATTTGGTGCACATGGATTTAAAGTGGTGGCTGCCGGACAGGCTAGGTGAAGCCACCACTTCTGTTTGTGGCCCTGCGTTATTGGTGCCTCTGGGATCTCTATAGCAACATTCCCAGTGAAGCGAGAAGCAGGTGTGATGTTTACCTTTCCAAGGAGGTGCAGACACAGATGCCTTACTCTTGTTAGAACCAACTCTAATCAGAACCTTGAATTGGGGTGTCCCAGCCCCTGGGGAAGCCCTCCCTGGGGCTTGTACCTGGCGTCTCAGACTTCTGCCTTCTATTATACTCATCGCTCACAGGGCACTTTGCAGAGGGCAGCCTCTGCCTGTCCATTTTGGTGGGTGCCGGGAGACCTTCCTTCATGGTCTCCAGAAGTGCTGGGACAAATCTGGAAACAGGAAGGAATGCCAGGAGTGACAATGGCTCAGCAGCTGGGGCCCACACTGGTAGCACAATGCCCAGCACAGACACCCCCAGCCTCTTTTGCAAGTCATGCATTCCTATTTTCTCATTGCTTTTTCTCTGGTTGCAGAAGTTTCTCCTTTTCCTACCAGATCCTTCTTATCTCCTCCTTCTAGTTCTGACTAAACAATGCAGATGCTCTTTGTATACACAGCTTGCAGGAAGTTCTTGGCGGACTCAGAAATGGAGTGGAGTTTGGCATTTCACTCTCAAGGCCCCTCAGTAGCCTGTGGAATGCCTCCCCTTCCTCTCCTCCTCCTCCCCAAATGTACTTTGGCTTCTCAGCCCTGGTTCACTCCAAATTAGGAAAAGGCTCAAGGAAACAGGGACATGGCCTATTGGCAACAACTTGATGCTACTTTTTTTCTAACTAGGAAGTTCACGTGAGCCTTGACTATGGCTAGAGTGGAGGGTGCTGCTGAAGTTTTACAGACGAGATAGCAGAGGAGTCACTTGCTTGCCAGTGTGTGATTCTCCTGAGGCCCCACGAGGACTCTAACTCCACCCTCCTAAGGGTACTTCACATCTCCTGCAAACACATTTACCCAAAACATATTCATTGGTGAGAGTCCTTGGTTAAGCCAGCTACCGGGGCAGAGAACAATGAAGGCACAGGCAGTCAACCTGCTGACTGCCCCACACTGCCCAGGAGCATAATCTTTCCATGAATGTCCATGTCCATTTGAACACATACGCAGAGGGCTGGCTCATTTCCTTTCTACCACCAGGAATGCAGTTCAGCAGGCATTTATCAGACATGTATTTCTAACCTGAAAAAGTATAGCAGGGGACATGTCACGCTGTATTTTTCAAGACATCTCTGGATTGAAACTTGGGCCTATGGAATTTCTAGCCACTGATAACCTTCTTACTTCCCTACAGACCCTTTTCACATGTCACCATGATGATTTTCGTCCCCGTGGGACAGTAGGTGGGTGGCTTCTCAGCCTTCTCCCCTATAGAGGGGCAGGCAGAGCTGCCTCACTCCTATCAGAGCCAACTATATAGAATGTGAGATTGCTAAGTTTCCAGCAGGACTTGGCCTTAGGCCACAGAGGAATGATTATGGGAGCCCTATCTGAGAGATAAAGCCTAAGGCTGCTGCTGTTGCATTTAAAAGCATCTTCAAAGGTGGTGTGCTTTTCTATCCTGCTCTGCTAGGGGTCTAGGGGAAGCAACCTATAGGATCAATATCGAAAGACATTATTTGCACATTGCCACTGGGACAATGGACTCATCTCAGTGTCATTTCTGGACCCCATCAGCTCCTTGTTTCTTAGAAAGAAAATACTACGGGAGCAAAAATGAGCAGGAAAAATGGGAACACCAAAAATGTGTGCCACTGACTGACTGTCCATGGAACGAGAGAGTGAGTACAGGAGTGGTGGGCGGAGACGAGGCCACAGACAGACAAATCATCTCTTCCGGATTTGGGAGCACCTTCTGTGCAGAAGGATCCCAAAGAATGTTAGAGAGTGGGGACGCCGGGGTCACTCACCCACTGCTGGAAGGAAGCCACCTCGGGGGTGAAATGCAGCGGCCATTCTGACTCTGCGCCAGCAGCACTAGGCAATTGTGTTTTTAGGAAGGGAAGTGAAGAATAACTTATCCATCTGAAACCATGAAGACCTGTGGCTTGAGGGGGACCCCTGCCCAGACACACACACAGCTGTGGCAGGCATGCAATCCATGCGCAGACAACATGCAGGTCCGCAGCGTATGTTACACACGTACCATACACTGAACACGGAGGCATCTAACATGCAGGCAGCACATGCACCTGTGACTACAGCTGTGCACATGTTCATGTGCATGTTTACACTACAGGCACTTACATAAGCATCTCATGCAAGGTGCATAAGCAACCATGCAATTGGCTGTCGAGCATTAACCTTAGGCTCCTGAGATGCCAATCTTTGACAAACACTGCAAACTTAAAGCATTTACCTTAAGATATGTGTATAAAACCTGAATTCTCCCCAGGAAAAAGTCATTCATGTCAGTGGAAATGACCTCTTTGCTTCTGTCTCTGTCGATACTACAAACAGTAGGAGCGTGCACCCCAAGGGTCTGGTTTATTGAGATTTCAAAGCATCCCCTGCCACCTGCTCCTGATTCCTTCAACAACCCTATCTTGTAGTACGTGGTTAAAAAATAGAAGCCTTTGTCTATCTGGCAGATGGAGCAACCCGGCTTGCTGAGGCTGTATTGCTCAGGATGGCTCCAGGCAGGCAGGCAGCTGAGAGGAGAGGGTTCCTGGGAATGAGGCTTCGGCTGTGCTGAGTGCTACATCTGGACGATTGGATCTCATGCTCCTACCATGAGGAGAACTATTCCTAATCTGTCTGGAGACAGGAGGCATCGTAGGGTCCTGCGCCTCAGTAGGAGGCAAAAGCCAGATCTCGATGATGACGTATGCAACATTTTCCGGGTGGCTCTCCCCACCTCCCTGCACCACACAGTGATGAGCCCCACGGCTCCCACAGCTTTAGGGGCCCTGTGAAGTTGACCGCAAGGCAGAAGCTGGCCTGCTGGGCACCATTGTCCCTCTGTACCCAGGGAAAGCAGAGGAACCGGCTCTCTGGGTTGACTTTAAAAATAAGCCGATAATAATAGTTAACATTTATTGAATAGTTCATTGAGCTGGGCACCGTAAAAAAATAAATGTGCTTTGTACACATTGTCATATATGAAATACCCACCAAACCATCCTCAACTGTAAAGTAAATATGATACCCCCCTCACAGAATACTATTGGAAATTAAATAAGGCAATAAGAACTAAGCATGGGCTGCAGATAATGTCATAATAATGAAAATAATAATACAAAGAGCTACGCTTGAGTGCATGCACTACAAATACTGTACTAAGCACCTTGTGTATTTTTTCCCACTTAATCATTTACTCTTATCTCTCTTTTACAGATGAGGAAACAGGCTTAGAGAAGCTGCCCAAATCATCCAGCTAAGTGGTAGAGCTGGAGTAGAATAAAGTCCCTCTCAGGCCAAGCTCAGCATGACACAGATGCCCACAGTAAAACACAGTGAGCCCCCAGGAAATGGCAGCCACTGTTGTCATGCCCTCATACAGCGCCAAAAGACGTTCCATGCAATAGGCTTCATTACACCTGTCGGACAAGTGAGTGACTTGCCAGGGTCTTATTCCAATGTCAGGTGGAGAGATAGGATTCACCGGGGGCTGCCTGTCTGCTATTTCCCCACATTCTGGTGGGTACAAAAGGCATGTTGTTTTCAGAGGGCAAAGCCAGTGGGTCATCTTCATTAGGGGATGAGAATGCAGTTGGGGGAAATGTTGCTGCCAGATTTTTTACAACATTTAACCCTGGATGGTTGGTGGTGCTCGGTCTCGCCCCACATGGCTGGCTACTGATGGAATAACAAGAGTCTGGGGGGCTCAGGGCAGGCAGCCACGAGGGACCAGTCGGTGCCTCTTGAAAAGCACTCCAGTCAGGCAAGATGCACCTTGCTGCGCCTCATCTGTGGGGTCCTGGGGAGTATGGAGAGAAAGGGGACCCTGTCGCCAAACCTGAGAGAAACTGCTAGAGGGCAGGTTAGGAGGCTCTGGTGGCAGCCACTCTACCCACACCTCTTCCTGGTAATCCTTTCATAATGTTCCACAGGTCTAGAAATGACTCAGGAAAGCTATGATGGAGGGCTTGCAAAGGACAGTCTCTGCATCTGTGTCATTACCAAGGAAACCCCCATCCAGCATATGACCACTAGACAGTGACCACTCGCAAATGCTAATGGTTGACTCCCTTCCATGTTTAGAACTATGGAACTTGTCAGTATCATCCCAGAGACAGAACTCATCAGAATTTCCCCACTGGTTTGGCTGTGAATTATAAGGTCGGGTTGAGTTTTTCATTGGCGGCTCCATCTCCATTTCACAACTTAATCTGCTATGATGGAAGGCCAGGCCCTTGATATTTGCTTGACAGTCTGTCTTTTTCCATTAGGCATGAAAGTTCAGATGCACCATACTGTTGGTGCAAGTGAGAAAGGCCAGGGGGCAGGGTGAAAAACGTCTCTCCAATCCTGTAGAAAAGTCTGGGAGTACCCTGGGTAGGCTCTCTTCCCCACCTCTTATACCCAGAAACCAATTGTGCTTGACAGAGTTTTAAAGGACTATTTAGAAGAACATAGTAACAATCAACTCTGACTAGGTTTTCTTTAGCTTATTAAAGTTTTGCTGACTTTACCAGGATTGCCATGTTTAATGAGAGGCCTCAAAGAATTTGAAAGCAAAAGATGAGGAGAGGAAAAAAGCCATCAGCTATAATCACCATAATTATACAATCCCATGAGTTGGAAGCAGCCATAGTGAAGCTTAAGAGAGAGAAGAGAGGGTCATTTGCAATTGGGTTGGTCCTCAGGACAGCTGGAAAGAATGTGACCCAAGAGCCCTTCCCTTACCCGGAGTTAGGTTGAAGATGAGTCCTCAAGGCATAGCCCAGGAGAAGGGGTTTCCAGGGAGGGCAGTTTCTCCCTAGTCTAAGGTTTCTGAGGGCTTGTTCTGCTCCTGATCAGGCTGAGACGTTTTTGGTGCCAGCTTGCTCACCTGGAATCTGCAACTGACTTTATCATCTTTTCTGCTTTCAAGGAAACACCTTTTCTGGATGGGAATAATGACAGGCCAAGCTTCCTCTGATGCAGAACTGGGGCACTCCACATACATGCCCACGACAGCTGTGCTCATCCCAACTGCACTGCAGTTGCTCAGCCTTCCTGTGCCAACAGGCACCTACATCTTCTGCCCACTGACCTCCCTTTAGGCTTTCAGGGAGAGGGCCCTGTTGCCCAGAGCTCAGCTGAAGCAGTAGGGTTGGCTTAAAATAAAACAAAACAAAAAGCAAGAATGACATGCAAAGGACAGTATTTCTACTCCTTGACTGTGTGTCATCATTTGGCTTTTTCTTCCTTAAGGAACAGTCTAACCTGCCTCTTGGATCCCTCTTCTCCAGTATCAGCAAATTCCTTCCATTTGATTCATTCTTCTTTTCCATGGCATATTTCTAAACAAAATGCAGTAGGAGCCATTTAACAAATATTTTGAATGAATCAGACGATTTCAGTTGGAAGAGATGATGGAATCCAATGTAGAAACCTACTCTACAATATCCTTGGACATTCAGCCTTAGCAGGTTTTCCCTAAGGTGACACAGTCCATTCTTGGGAAGTTGCTCCTGTTAGAATATGCTCCAGTAGAGTGACCCTGCCCCTATTTTCTCCCCATTTGTTCTAGCTTTGTCTGAAACAATCGAGAAATGTCCACTCACTCTGGAAGACAAACACAAGTATATCTCATGATGGTTACAGAGTCCCCTTAGAGGCTAAACATCTTTGTCTACTTTTGTCTCAGCTAAGATGGCTTCATGATTCCCCAGTCATTCCTTCTGAATTTTCTCTAGATTGTTAAAGTTCCTAGTAAAATGGGGGGGGGGGGCTCAGCACCAAGATTCAGCACAGTCTAAAGCAACACAGAAAGCAGTAAAACACTTTTCTGTCTTCTGCCCTTGCCACTTTTGTCATTGCTGCCTAAAGTTGCTTTTTTGAAACAAGTGATTATATCCTGCCTTTGCTTATATTAAGCTTGCAGTCAATTTCAACTCCAGAATTTTTTTACTTGAATTACAGTGAAGGATTTGAAAGCCATCCTGTAGTAGTAAGATTGAATTTTTTCAAACATAAATTTTATCTGGTTAAATTTTATCTACTTGTTTTTGACACCTCCTTCTCCCTAAAGGAGGTACTTTTCAAATATAATTTCATTATCTACCAAATGAGCAATACCTGAATATGATCGGCATATTTGTCTCTTTATCCGAGTTATCAAACATGATGTTGGATAGGACAGGGCAGTGGCTGGAGCCTTGTGGCCACAACTGGAAATTGCCTTTCCCATTGACATAGATCTATGAATTTAACCTCTTACTTGTCATTAAGATACTGTGGATATACTTGCTTTACCTAATTAGGAGTAAACAGAGGGACTAAAGATGAAGGGGAGAGGAGCAGAAATAGACATTATTTTCAAGCTCATTGCACTAATCTCAGGTCACAAATAAATATTCTCTGAAGCAGGGAATGTAGTTATAATGGTCTTCCATATGCAGTAAGCCAGGCTGACAAGTTCCTGCCAAATATCATACCAATGAGGCCCCTTCCTGTTTGGGGCTCTGGTGCCATTGCTCAGGCCAGAATGATTTGATGGTGACCAGGCAGTGTGAAAGAACCACTAGCTGGGGTGGCTAGACATTCCCAGGCTTGTCCACCATCCCATTCATCAAGGAGCCATCAAACAAATACCCAAGAGTCTTTCGCTCATTGGCTTTCAGGTAACATCACTAAACTGAAAATCTCTCTGCTCTGAGCTCTTCTCAGCTCCCTGCAGTGTCCCATTTAATATTCTGCTTCATAGCAACGTCTTACAGATTGTTCCTGTGTATGGATTTGTATCCCACCCTCCTTCCAGAATGCCATACTTCTCAAACTCAGTTTCAACTGAAGAATCTCATTTGCTGCTTAAAAAAAAAGCAGGAGACTCTGAGTTATTGTCACCAGGAGTTGACTTTGGGGGGAATGCCATAGCGGTCTTACTCTTCAGCTTTCGAAGTTCTTAGACCTTAAGCTCTCTGACTCTAACTCTCCACAGGCAGAGTTGTGTCTTTTCTCCCTGACCTTGACTTTGACAGCCTTGTCCTCTTCCTAGGTTCCTGCTGTTACAAAGCTTGACAAATGCCTGGAGGTTTCTTTCCTTCTCGCCCCTTGGGTGGTGCCCCTGAACCCCTGGCAGGACTGAGGTGGATTCTGTCCTGTGCAGCAGTGTGCATCCTGTCCCCAGACTGGTCTGTCCTTCCCATTGTCCGTCCTCACTGGACAGATGGGAGCCCGTGGCTGTTCTGTGGCTGTTCAATCAGCCACTTCTAAAGCGAGAACTCCTTCTAGAAGGACGTCTTTTTCTGAGTGGAGGGTGGGAGGAAGGTTCTGTTACGGCAAAGGGCTACAGGTCACCTCCCAAAATAGATTCCCGCCTGGCACACACACACACAGCTTGCCCCCAGCCTGCCTTGCGGAGACTGGCAGGGGATGCGATTTGGATCCGAATCAGTGGCTGTAAACACACAGCTGTGCCTTTCTGCCTCAGAGGACTCTGATTTTCACTTGACTGCTCAACACACGGAGTCTCAGGAAGGCAGGGGAGGGCCTGGGTGTGGGGAGAGGGTGGGCCTGGGCAGCGGGGAGGGAGTGCCAGGTGTGGGGAGAGGGAGGGCAGCGAGAGGAGGCAGGGAGCAACTCTGCAGGGCCTTGCTTGACCCAAGTGTCCCGCATGTGGGGACCTGAGTCACCGCTATGTGTTTTCTCTGAGTGGCACTCCCTGGGGAGGGTGTTTTGGGATGCTTTTGGTTGACAAGTTGAACCATCAGCTGCAACAGCTGGGGAAAGTCGGTCCTCCTTCCAGAAAGGTCATAGGGTATAGGGCTGAGTTTCTCAAAAATGACGACTTCTGACCCTTTAGAGGAATAAAAATCTCACCTGTCTCCAGAGTCTTGGAAAGACCACCCCCATCCTCCTGCCATGGAGAATCACTTTGTCTTCTCTGTACCCCACTGGCCAAGCTGATTTGGTTGTCTTACATTCTGTAGTTTGCTTTTTAAAAATTATCATTTTCATTGTTTAGCTACAACATTATAATATTAAATATGCCTTTTTAAACTTCACTTGGAGCCAAGATGGAGAGAGAAGGCTAGAGACCAGAGGAGACAGAACCTACTGCTGACTGTAACCAGGACATGTAAACCTCTGTTTGCCCAGCTCTAAGAGGGAACAGTGGCAAGCTGGCCCAGAGTTCTTCAGGGAACCCAAAAGCATGGTGGCAGGTGAGCAGCAGCGTGATGCTGAGGTCCCCAAACGCTCACATTTCATTCCTTCCTGTGCCCCATGATGCACTGTGATGCAGCAGCACCCGCTCTGGAATCCACACTTCTGCCCAGCTGATCTCACCCCCCACCTGCCAACGCACACCAGGCTGGGCGTCCATCCCAGAGGGCGGGGACTACAGAACTGGCAACGTTGCCCTAAAGGAGTCACAGTGAGTGAGGGAGCCCTGAGCAATGGAGGGAGGGAGACTGTGGCTTAGATAGCCCGCGACACTCTTAGTTCTGGTGCCTTATCCTCAAATCTTTGTCAAAAGATTTTAAATAAACACCCAACTCAATTCCATCCATGAATTATTTCCTGGCTTCAAAGGCTGGCAGCTACTTCCTGGGCAGGAAGGCAGCTCCTCTGTCATTCTGAGGGATGATTAGCACAGCTCAAAAATCTCAGGATGGAGAGGAGCACAAACCTGTAGACACTGCCAGCTGGAAAAGTCTATAGAGATTATCTAGTCCAAGCCATTGTACAAAGAGAAGCCCAGCACTCAGAGAGGGCTAGTGATTTGCCTAGGGTCACACAGATAGTAAGTTCAGGCTGGAAGCAGGAGCCACTCTGCATGAGGGCTGCTGTGGAGTTTCACAGGGTCCTAGAAAAAGTCCTGGCTGCCCCAAAGAGGCAGAGTTTCTGTAGGCAGGCCAGGGTTTCACTACCGCTGGATCTCAGCGCTCTGAGAAGGGGAAGGCTGGCAGTCTGCTTTGTGACCTAGTGGTCACAAAGGGGCCTAAGGACTGTTTGCAATCAAAACCAAACCTGCGAAAAGACTTTCAGCCAATCGCCCCTTGCTGGAGGCCCAAAAGCATTTTTTTTTTTTTCCAAATGAAGTCAAAACCCTCCCTCTGGGGGCTCTGCTGGGTCCAGGTTTTGAGAACTCACTCCACCAGAGTGCATGGCTGAGCAGGAGGGAAAGCAAGGTCCTCCGGGAAGGAGCTGCTAATGCTGATTTGGCTGAACACCCTGGTTATCTGCTGCCTGCCTTGCCTGCCAGGAGCCTCTGCCATTGTTCGCTTCCGGTTCAGCACCTGGGCCTGGAGCAGGGCGTTTCTGCCAGCTGAGCTGCCTGAAAGCGGGCAGGGAGGGGGCGAACTGCCTACTTTTTAGCTCTCATTAGCTTTCAGCTAGAGGGAGGAAACAGAGGGAGGAAGGGTGGGGAAGGGGGAGGGGGAGGGTGACAGCTGGCTTTCAGAGCTTCCTGATCTCCATCTGACTTTCCTGCTGCATTCCTTGGCAGGCACGCCTGTGGCAGAGATGCCCCTGGGCACAAGCCAAAGCTCCCTCAGCCCCTGGCCCCAGGTGTTTCAATTCCAAGGAGCACCTTGACAAAGCTCAATTGCTATGTTCTCCTGGAGGTGCATGAGCACACATGGCGCTCGTTCTCACCTCTGCTCTCCTCTGGCCTCCTGTGCTTGCTCAGGCACTAGCAGCCCCATTTTCCATTTTTGGACCTCAAGGCTACAGCTGATGAGGCTCCCAAGAGGGCAGCTGAGGCTTCAACTGAGATCCTAGGCAAAGGTGTCCAGGGAGGTTCATGCCAGTATCACTTGGGGCTACCGCTTCCTCTAATGTAAGTGCCATCACTCTGTGGAACTGTACACAAGGAGACTTTCTGTAGCTTCTCCTTCCTGGCTTAGAGTTCTCACTGGATGACTTTGGCTACCACCCCAAAAGGGACAATCTAATTGCTGCTATTGAGACCTGGCTAAAGGCCCTTTGCTTCTCACTCTCCTGGTCCCCAATGTCAGAGTCAGCTCCTAGTGGGGCCCTCCCCACTTAGTGGTAGACCATGAAGGAATGAGCACACCTACCAGAGAACAGTGGGAGGGAGAGCCTTGTCACTCGGACTATCCTCATACCCTCATCTGTCAACCACAAAACCAGGAAGACAGTGGGGAATGGCAGGCTGGTCAGCACTGAGAGGTAGGAAGCTGTCTTTAGTTTGACAACCCTCCCCCTCCCCCAGTCAGTAATGCCTGGGACTTCCCACCAAAGAACCTGAAGAGATGGCAGGTGATGCAAAGGCAACCCACAATGACGTACTAGATGTTTCCTATTGTGGCTTTCATGTTTTACAGCTGCCCTGAAACAAAGCTTCCCAGCGGACAGGACCTGGGAGAAACAGGCTCCACTCATTTGAGCCGAGGCCATGTCTGGGGCTCCCCTTGAGAGGCTGCTACATGTTGCAGCTCTTCTCGAGACTAGGGCCCCTTGGACTGTTGCCTCTGTGTACTGTGGTGTGAGTCATTCACCGCACAAAGGAAGCTGAGGGTCAAGTAGGAGCTGAAATCCAGCCTATGCTTTGCTTGGCCAGGTGGGCATCTATAGAGCTGGGCCCATCAGAGGGAATCCTATTTCTGGTTTTGAAAAAGGATACAAAATGGGCCATGCCATGGACTTTCAATTGTTTGGTTCTGAACCCGGGCCTTCTCTGTCAAACAGGCAGGGTTTCACGCCGTCCACCAAACTACACAATGCTCAGCACAGCGCACCTCCAGACATCTGCTTTGTATATTCAAGCTCTGAGTGACTCAAAATGAAGCTTCCATTGGAAGGAGAAGCTCATGCAGCATTGCTTCTGCTGGGGGTTGCAAGGCCCCTTCTGTACCCAAATGAGCATGGCCCCAGCAGCCTCCATGGACTGCATTAAACTACTCCTCAGGATCTTGTGTTAAAAGGGGCATCTGTCAACTTCAACAGAGAATCTCTCCATGTCATGATACACCTGAGACCTGGAAAGAACTATGTGCTTTTTCCAAATGTTCCTCCTTTACCAAGAAAAGGACAGGCATGTGACAAATTCTGGATTCAGATTCAGTCTTGATAAGAAGCTAGCTCACTGAGGTAACCAATCAACATTTCTTGCCAATAATTAGTCCTACATGGCAGTCAACCTCACATCCTTGATCCATGAGCTGCCTAACTTCACCTCCTCATTTTTCCATTATTAGCCCTGTGACATAGATTTCTTTTTTACACGTACTTCCCAGCACCATGAAAATACTCCTGAACTAGGCTTTCATTGAGTTTTATATTTCATAGTAGGTAGCCAATGAAATAGTCATGTAGACCTTCTTTTACAGAAATCAAACAGTTCATGTATATTACATCTAGAAAATGGCTACCAGATTGCAAGGTGTATTGGTTAGTTAGTTAACTCTGTTTGATTGGAACCCTGGGCTGTTGAGACCAAGTTCTTGGGTTCTGGCCTCAAATACACTGATAGTTGCCACTGTTCTACCTCCATGGGCCATCCCCTCAAACTCAGCCACGTCATGTGGGGATGTGGTATGGTCTCAAGAGCACAGGAGTATGGAGAGATCTGTGCGAATTCATCTTCATTTCTGACACTGAAACGAAAAGATCAGAATTCACCACCCACTAGAGTCTTTATATAAGAATAGCAGGAAATTTAGAAATTTTTATTTTATTTTTTTTGAATTTTTGGGCCTTTTATCTATCTCATAGATGCTAAAAATCTCAGGAGTGTGGGAGATTCTTCTCCTTCAGCTGGCCCTGAAAACATCTCTGTACGTTCTCCCACGTGTACACTTCCGATGCTGGTAAGGTGTCTGGTGCTTTTTCATTCCAAACGCTTTGTTAATAGACCTTGGAGAACCACTGAACCAACACCACTCTGGGATGAAGGGACATCAATAAATGCTCTTCACGGAGCCTCATCAAGATAATTCTTGCCTTTCCTGATACCCACTTCTCATGAAAAGCAGCCTGGATGTGTTTGGATATCTCATCTGAATACCTCTCTCACGCCCTCGACCCACATGGTCACCTCAAGGACCTCTATGGGGCTGTGGGGGCCCTGCATTCCTAGTTGCTCCAATAGTTCAAATTGTCTCACAGCACACTCTGGGCTTGTCAACAAAATCCCTAAGCACCCTCCACCCACTGTATGCAGGCCTCGAAAGAGAAAGAGAGGAATGGGTTCCTATAACTCTCCATCAGGCCCTTGGGGGTGGAAAAATTCCAATAGGCCTTGCCTTTGACATTCTGTGGCAATTGCTTGGTGTCTAAAGCCACATGGCCATGGCAAATCAGCATGAAGACAGATAAGAGACCAACAGGCCTTGCATTCTGCAAGTTCTAACTTCTCGTGAGGAAAGACCACAGAGAGAGAAGACCAAAGAAGAGAAGAGATGAACACCCATATTTTAACCTAATAGGGCTACTTTGATGTTTACATCTAGCAAATTCAAAATAATGTTTAAATTCAGTTAAAATGCATCTAGCTATGGCAGGTAAACAACTAGGTTGCTTTCAACCTAGAATTCTTAGATTTTATATTAAAGGAATAAAATGAAGATACTACTCACACAGTAGTCTGGTTTTGCAAGGACTTCAACAGAGAGGGAGAAAAGGCACGTCAACATCAGTGGGTTTCTACCCTTTGGGAAGAGAAATGTGGCCAGTTCCCTTGGTGGGATCCCTGCTTCTCAGCTGCCATGTTGGTTCCCTTTGGTTTCATGCTAAAAGTGCGGGCTGAGCCCCATTAACTCAGCAAGTTTGTTTTCGACAAGTAAATGAATGAATGGGATTGAGTACTTCCTGTGCATCAAGCCCGATGTTCAAATCTTGTAGAGAATGGCATGGAAAGCAGAGACGGGTCTGTGCTGTTCTACAGACCACAATACAGGATCTCTACCGTGCACCATGAGGAACAGCTACTTGATCAGTGCTCTCATCTGTTACCACAGGGTCTCCTATGCCCCACTGTTCCGGTCTCTACACCACCTAAGCTGGGTGTGCAGGGGTAAGGCCACTTCCCTGCAAGGACAGTGAACCTGTAGCCCCTCTTTACTCTAACTAGCAGAATCAAGACCCTGGGAGCACAGGGACAGTGCAGGGACTTGCTTCTCCCTCCACCCCATGGCTACTACCCTCCTCTCCCTGTCACACTATGCAAATGAGGCTGGCAGGGGGCTGTAAAGGATGAACTCATGCAGAGGCCACTAACACACACCAGCTAGACCACATCGCCAGAACCCATGCAGCTCGGCCAGCTCCTGCGCACGCAAAAGCCGCCTACACAGCAGCATCAGCTCGCGACCCACTCCCGCATGACTGCCAGAGTTCACAGAAGGAAATTTGGAATTTTTTTTAAGATGAGCTACAGTTCTGAGCCAATTTATTTCATGGTACATTTCGATGCCCTTCTCCCTGGGCTGCTACAGAAGATGCACAAACTGCACAGCCCAGAGGGCGGTGGGGTCCTTCCTCTTCAGAGCCCTGAGCAGAAGGTCAAATGCGAGGCCCGAGGCTGGGCAGTCATGTGTGCACCTTCTGCAGAGGGAGCCGCTTGGTCTTTTGCAAATCCATCCCTAGAAGTGAAGCTGCAGACACTTGCAAAAGAAAAGGGGTGTGTTGAGGGGGAAAGCACTGGACTCCCTCCCACCCCAAAGGAAATGACAACAACAAAAAAGAACCAAGAAAAGAAAAACAAAAGAAACATGAGGGAAGAAAACCAGCTGAACTTACCACACTGCGAGTGAACTTTTCTAAGGAAGTTCTACGACCTTGCTCACTTTCTGGCTTTAGGAACAAAAAAAAAGGTAGGGAGAAAAATACAGAAAAAAAAAAATCTTCAGCTTACATGTGGTTTCCAAATAGCACAGCGGCAGCTAATGAACAAAAACAAAAGCAAAACAGGGCGAAAAAACGGGAAAAGAGAAGCAGCCAGCGCTGTATGCGAGAGTCAGTGGGAGAGTCAGAAAACAGAAGCCCACAGGAAATGGTGCTGCCTCCTTGGAGCAGTGAGCAGAGAGGGGTGTGGCCCCTTCTCCAGGGGCCATTAATTGTGCTTCAGGGCTTAGAGTAGCAGCCACTGCTGCTCTGCACGGCCCACAGTCAACAACAGTTTGAATTGTCTGCTCATTGCTTTCTACTGGCCCTGCCTGCATACAACAGCTTCTGGTGGTTGAGTCTCCGAGGCCACGGGCAGCTATCTGGGGGCCCCAAATGGGGACCCAGAACAGACTAGCTCTGAGGACCCGCAGGATAGGTGGGGGATGCTGATGGGACATCAGAAAGTGGCTGTGGGTCCGGGTTGGTACTTCTGAGATTTTCCTGCCCAGAAGCAGCTAGAAAGTTTGCTAATTTCAGTGACTCACTTATGGACCCTTACTGGTTCTCATTCTGTGTCCTTAGAGTAGAGAGGACCTACCCACGTCCTTTGCAAAGAGTCTCGGGCTTCGGAAGGAGTGCTCTGTAAAGAAAACGTCCTCTTAGTACCCAGGCGGGTGACCCATTCCAAGGAAGCTTTCTGGGGAGCTCTTAGCTGCGGAGTCCCCAACAGGGGCAAAAGGGGGCAAAACCCCTGAACACTCCTTGGAGCTGACTGCTCCCCACCACTGAGGAGAGTATGGTGTGCACCTGTTGGTTTTCTGCTTGTTCAAGGGGTCTGAGGAGAGAATTACACCCCAAATACCTACCTGCCAGTTTATCCTAGAGCCCTGTAGCAGGGCCCTGAGCACAAGTGTGGGAAAATTTGAGAGAACACACACTCATGTGGGGACACACACACACACACACACACACACACACACACACAGAGCAAATAATGGAAATTAGGGAGCCGAAGAAGCAGCTAGGTTCTGTGGGTCTGAGGATGTGCTGGAAGCAGAAGGGGTGGGCAACAGGAAGCCAGCTGTCAATGGGGACAGGTTAGAGGGCTCCCTTGGCAGTCATGCCCCATCCCCTCAGCTGGCTGCCAGAAGACAGGACATTGCAGAAGGAAAACACAACATAAAAGACACAGCACTGCAGAGCCAGGCTGGTCTTTCCTCTTGCATGAGAGACTGAAGGATCCATGCTTGGCCCTGAGTATCACACCAAGTCCTCACTCTGGGGACAGCAGAACTCAACTTCGGCACAGTGGCAGCCCTGGTGGCAGACATGTGGCTCAAGTCAGGTCAGTCCCAGGCCCTGCCGCTAGCATGCTGTGCCTACCATTCTTTACTCTGGCTGCTGAGTAGCTGCTCACAGCAGGTAGCCACTGGCCTGACTCATTTGGGTCCCTCTGCCTTGCACAGTCTCTTAGAGCTGCCCTGGAAAGTCACTGTCACTGGTACTTAATTGTTCTGGAGGAGCCATCAAAACCTAGCTCACTTGCCTCTTGAGAACCTGGTAGATTGAAACAACCAACCTTATCTTAGAAAATATTAGGCTAGAAAGTGAATCAAGGATGAAGGATCAGAAAGCTATGTCTCCAGACCCCATTGGGGGCCCTTCTCAGCAGAAAAGCCAGTCCCATTTATATCCCCTCTCTTAGCAGAAGATTGTGACTTTCACATACCTTTTATGACCATTTATAACACATGGTAAACCCATCCCTGAAATCAGAAGATATGCTAGGCCTACCTGAAAGTGCTGGGTTATAAATCCAGTCCACACCTGGAGACTCTCAGGGAGAAATAAAAGAAAGAGTAGGTTTTGTCACTTTTTTTTTTTGGAAACAATCCCTGAGTATTAAAAGGGTGTTGGCTTTTGCAAGGGTTTGCTGCTATAAGAATGCCCCTTAATTTGGGGGCTGGTGGATAATTTTAATGAATATCATTTGCAACATTTCACAGGAAGGCCATGGGTTCTTCCTCACTCAAGTGACCTCCTCTGAGAAGTCTTCCTCTTATGGGGGGACCTGCAGGTGCAGGAATGTCGGCCCCCATCTCTGAGATGGAGTGTGTTTTCTCTTTATGCTCAAACTCACAAGGAAACTTATGGCCTTTGGCTTCCTCTGGGTGGGTAGACAGGTCCAGATTGCTCAGACAGAGACTAAAATTTCCCCACTTTGTGACCAGTTCAAGATCTTGAGCCATAGGACCTTCTCCCATGAGATCTGGGCTGAAGATACCAAAAGTCTCCATAACCTTTCTTGAAAAAGTGGGCATCTGAGACACTTGCGGGGATAACAGCCCCTTCTTCAGAGCCCCTTCACCTACAGCCTCCTGCAAGGGAGTTGGCCATGTATCACAATTCTTTCATAGTAGGTCACAACTACACCCCTGACAGAAGGGGTGCAGGCAACCAAGAAAGCTGGGTTTCTGACAATCTGAGCACTCCAGAAGTCCTTTGCTCTTTCTGACTATCAGGGATGTCCTCGGGGATTCTTGAGGGCAGGAGAGCAGGATATAAACACTCTTCTAGGCTCTGGAGTTATGTGGTACCAACCAGATATGCAGACAGAATCCTGGCACATGAGGTGGACAGTACACAGAGAGAAGGGCTGCATGACTGAGAGAGGCAGCCGACAGAGAGCGTGTGGATGGAGAACCACATGACAGGGCCTGGGGTTGGAAGGCTGAGAAGGGAGAAGAAAGAATGCAGATGCACATGTCCCTAAATGGCATGGCACGGAGTCATGGAATTTGGTGCAAGGAGTAACACACTTAACCACAGCTGGGCCTCAATCAGAGCTGAAAAGTACAGAGCGTTTGCAGGCATACTGGAATCATGAGCCATCTCTCCTGCCTCCTTTTTCCCAGATCCCACGCCCCTCTGGCTTTTCCTTCCCTCCTCCCAGAAACCCAACTGAGTTCATCCCTGCTCAGTCAATCTTCACCGCCTGCATTCTGAGGGTCCCTGGATTCTGAAACCCAGACACCAAAGGCTGCAGGAGCCATGACTTAATTCTAAGTGGAGGAGGAAGAAGGAGCTTGAATGCAGTTATTTCCTGGTTGAAAGAAAACACAAATCCTGTAGGCTGGGTTAAGGTGAGGATGGGGTAACGTCAAAGGGTAGACAACCCCAGGAGAGACTTCAGGTTCCAGATGGCCCCCTTGAAACCTATAAGGTATTTTATCCAATGAGGGGGCCACCCCAATCTTTGCCTCACACGCATCTCTGAGCTAGCCAGGGGAGATAGTCTGTGGGGAGGGGGCTGAACTTTGCAGTGAGGGGCTCTCTCTGGTTTTCTAAGGAATTCAGTGGTGTCACCCCCAGCTCTGTACTCCTGTGCTGAGCTACAGTGGCCTTAGTATTTGGTCACACTCCCTGCTGTGGGCAGAACACGCAGATGGAGGTAATGGGCACATGGAGACAGGATGTCACACCATGGACCTTGGGGTGGGCTTGGGAGACAATCTTAATTGTCCTCCATTGGAGAGGGAGCAGATAGAGAAAAAGAGGAAAAGAGAAAGTAAATAAAACCCAAGGGATGATATTCTCATTTCACACCAGCAGCAAGCAGCAGGCAAGGATCAACAGTGCTAAGAAAGGCAAGCCTGTCCTTCTCAAAGATACCTTCTTCTTGGCCAGCAGCAAGTCCTGGTAAGCATTTGATCGGAGGAAGCGGGCATAGCTGTCACTCTTCATCAGCTTGTAGATGTGTTCCTGGGAAGGAAGGAGGTGAAGACACAAGAAAGAACTGTCAACCAATGCTAAAGAGAATTACCACCCCATCAGCCATTGTTTTAGGAAAGAAACAAGTGAACTGAGGTATGCTAGAAAAACTTGCAACCCATTTGTTTTGTTTTGTTTTTGTCCCACTCAAGAACACCAAACGAAACATATTTTCTCTTTTAGAATAAGAGATCTTTAAGGATCATGTTCCAAAGGCTTTGTGCCATGTTAGGATGCAGTATTCCTTAATGGTTAAAACCACAGCAGAGCAATAAGAAGGGACAAACTATTGATGCACCCAACCACTTGGATGAATCTCAAGGGAATACTGATTAGTGGAAAAAGCTCCAGAAGGCTACGTACTATATGATTCCATTGATATAACATTCTTGAAATGACAAATTATAGAAATAGACAACAGAAAAGTGGTTGCCAGAGTTTTGGGATGAGAGTGGGGAGGGGAGGGAGGTGTGGTTAAAAAGACAATAGGAAGGATTCTTGTGGTGACAGGGAAGCTCTGTATCTTGACACATCTTACACATGTGTTAGAGTTGTACAGAACTAAACATATACACATACCCACGAGTACAGGTAAAACTGGGAAATCTGATAAACTAAATGAAAGTAGCAATGTCAATGTCACTGCTATGATATAGTTTTGCAGATGTTACCATTCAGGGAAACTGGGTAAATGGTATATCTCTGTTCTTACAACTGCATGTGAATCTGAAGAATCTCAAAATAAAAAGTTTAATTTAAAAAAAATCCACAGGCAATAATACAGTTGGGTCAGTTGTACATGTCAGGGCCACCATCTCATCCTGGAAGGGTGCCCTTGGAACTAGATCATAGGGTACATGGGCAAATATACCAGGCCTGAGCCTTACATCCAGAAGGGCAGATGCTATGGCATGATGCCCTCTTTTCTCCTGGGCTCTGAGAGGCATTTACATTCTGTCCTTGGCAAGAAATTTCACTCTTGACTTCCAGCTAATTCTTAGGGCCTACTGGTCTCTTCCTAACAAATCTGTCCTTACTGAGGGCAGGGAAAGCACGGTTCATTAAAAGAGGGAAACCGTCAATTGAAAAAGGGTTATTTATCAGTTGAAATGAAATGTAGCTCAGAGGCCCAGGAAAGCCTGGCTGTCCCAAGAGAGGATGTGTGAGGAGAGAGGGTGGGGTTGTTAGGCAGAGGCTGGCCTGGTAAGGAAGCATCTTCCCTGCTGTGCACTCATTGTTCATACCATGAAGCTGGACAAGGGCCCTAGAGATGGGGGGATGGAGTGCTGGTCAGTGAGGAGATGGTGCTTAGCTGAGAGGCTGGACTGGTTATTAAGGACTTATTTCTTGGGTAGGGGAAGGTTGGGAGGGGGCACATTTAGAGACACTTGACCAGGCTGCTGGTGCATCCCAAAGGAAGCTAGAAGTATGGCAATCAATGACTTGCTAAGATCTTGTCCCTACCCACCTCAGAAGAAAGTGAAAGCAGAAAGCAGAAAGCAAGAAACTTCTTGGGTGCATGTAGATCCCTCTCTGTGCAACCACTTGGACTACCAGCAGACCTGTTTGGGCTTCAGCTTGATTCTTCCTCAGATGCCCCCATGTTTATAAAAGCGGGGTGCAACCCTACTTACGGAAATGGGCCCACTGCAAGGATCCGAGTAAAATTAAATAGTGGCTTAGATTTGAGTTTACTTTGATAGTTCAAATGTGTCTTCTGATTTAATACATTTAGTGAGAACATGCCTTGCTAAATGTTTTTCTGCAAATTTCAGACAAAAATCCAGGCCACTGTATTTTAAGTTCTTTAAGGGAACAATATGTTTTTATCTTTTACATATGCATTGCATCCAGCACAGGGTCAAATGTTAGTGGAATTTACATTGTTTCCTGGTTCACTGGAATGCTTGTGTGAATTTAACAGCAAGTATGCAGGCTGAAACTTGTTTTTGTTTATGGCCCGATCAATTCCTGCTTCCTGTGGTGGAAGAAGAATGGGGACTGCACTCAGCACCAAGGAAGTCCATGTGTGAGCATCTTGGCTCATCTCTAACGGCCGCAGGGCCCAGACTGAGGAACGTCAAGATCTTCCTTTGTATTTGTTGTCTCTTTAAATTGTTCTAACATTTAAGTCTCAGGTACAAGTGTTAACCCAGAGTAAAAACGACTGTCTCCTTCTTGTCTCATGCATCACTTCTGTCTAGTCGACAGAGCCAGGTGGCTCCTGAGTCATCTTTAGAGGCCTGCTACTCATGCCTGGACCTTCTCTTAAACCCATGGCAGCAGGTACCTTCTTGTTCTGACTAGAAGGATCTAAATCCCCAGATCTGTCTTACAAAATACTCTGTCACTCCAAGAGGAATAAGCCTCTCCCAGCACAGCCCTTCTGGCACTGGCAACAAATTTCACCCCTGATCCAGCTAATTCCTCCAGCCTCACTGTGGGCAGGAAAAGCCTCATTCATGAACGTATTAGTTAAAAAAGAGCAGGGTAAAATATGTGCCCAAATATTTAATCACAAATATGTTCCGCAATTATTTATTGAGCATCTAGTAGGTGCCAGGTACCATGTCAGACATTGAGACTACAGCTTGAAAAGGCAGAAGGGGTCCCTGCTCTTGTAAAGCTTAGATTCTATTAGGCAAGATTGGTGCACAAAGACTATAGACTACTACTGTCAAAGTCATCTCAGACCAGGCCATTACTTAATTTCATTTGGCTCCTTGCAGTGGGCCCATTCCCAGGAGTAGGGTTGCACCTTGCTTTTGTAGATATAAGAGCGTGTTTGAGCCTAGGGCTACAAAGAAGTGTAAGTAGAGGTTGCCATGAAGGGGTGTAAATGGGATGACCTATGCTGCCGGAGACGGGAAATAGTTGTCTATCAGCTGGAAGGGTCCTCATCAAGGTAGGAAGATCTACGCAGGCAGAGAGAAACGGGAATTGAGGATGGGGGAGTCTGGTCTTGCCACTGTATAGTTTGGTCAACCAGAGCAAAAAGGACACTCCTGAGTCAAGGAGGAAGGAATGACAGACAGCTGTGGTCCACTCTTCAGAGAGGTCAATGTGGGTCAGAGCAGCAGTTTGGGCACCACTGTCATCCTCCCTGGGTCATATGGCAAACTCCGAAGCCAATGGCAAGGTGAGGCTGGTGTGGGGAGAAAGTAGAGTGTGGGCACATGACCTGTTGGAGGTGGGTCGTATGAAGTGATCTTACTTTGCCAACCCAGTTGCTAGACCTTGGCCATCATTAGGACAATCTCAGATCACCCTATGAGGGAACAACCACCAAAGCAACAATGGCAGATGGAAGGCACAGGCTGAGAAAAACAGAGTCTGAGCACCTCTGCAGCTATCCTGTCCTCCTGCTGGGCCTGTGACTCCAGGACCCTCTGGCCTGGGCCTTCCTTTCCCACAGTCTACAGACCCATGACTCCCCCACTCCCTTCTCCTCCCCCAGCAAAGAAATAGAGCCTTTGATGTACCCAGTTATGGACCTCTGTTCCTTCCTCCTTGCCAGCTTTGTCTTGGAAACACAAAGACAGTAAACAGGGGGTGGGTGAATGGAGTGCTGAGGTTTTTCTGGGAATGAGAATCAAGATAGGACTCAGGGTCTTTGGCCAGTTCCCAAATGCAATGAGTTTATCACAGCCAGGGACAGCAAGTGTACAAAGCTCTTGGCAGTGACCTCTATTGATTTATGGGGGGGGGGGTTCTGGTTTGTTTCCCCTGCTCCACAGACAACCAGTCTTAAGGGAAATGTACATCCAGAATCTGTAAAGAGCAAGAGAGCCACTGGCAAAACCAGCCAGCCCCCTCCGGGAGAATTCCTAAGGGGCTAAAGAAAAAGGTTTGCTCTTCTTTGCTTTTTCTTGTCTTTTTTTTTTCTTGTCTTATCTTCTTCCCTTTCTGTCTTTTTCTTTTCTCTCCCCTTCCCTTCCTCATTTTCTTTTTTCCTAAAAAAGAGATGATTTAATTGACTATGAACAAGCAGAACTACCAGAATCCACATCTGCCCCCCAACACAGGGAGAGGCACCCACTCCAGGGAGGGTGAGTATGGTTCTTCATAGGTGGAGGAACTGATGCTCTAGTGTTCTAAATCATACTGACCATCTTAGCCACAGTTCTCAGAGGGGAATCTCTTTTCCTCCCTCAGTTTTCTTCTTGGGCCTGGCTCCAGGGCAGGGAGCTTTGCTTCCCTGGGAAGCTAAGGCGAAAACAAAAACAACTGGTATTGGTAGGGCCCATGACACACGTGGGAGCTGAAGGGAGTGAGCCATGCAAGCTGTCTCAAAATCACACTTGCTACAAACCAATATGTTGCTGGAATGATCCTCATCGCCTTTATTTTTAGACAAAACACAGTGACCCTCACAAGCTTAGGAAAGGTAATCAGACAAATGCCTGAGGCCTTGGGCTCTAAGGATGCTGGAGCAGCTGAACCACTTAAGACCACCCTTATGTCTCCTCTTTGCTGTGGCTTCCTAAAACAGCTAAGATCTCATTTCCTAGCTTTAGAACGGCCTCAACGAGCGGGAAACCACTCAGCTGGAGCATTGCACAGCTGCCAAGAGCCCTTCTTGTGATTTTCAAGTGTCCTATTTTTCTTTTTGCAGATGTATATGCCTCATCTCTGCCCTCCATACCTGAGCTTCCTGGAACAAATCCAGACTTTGGGAACTATTGGGTACCTCATAGTTCCTTGGTGGAAGATGAGGCTGTGGGGCAGATGTGATGTTGCTGTGTGAGGTGGTGAAAGGGGAACTGGGATGGCCGTCCAAGGCTTAGATTCAGGTCCTGACTCTGCCCTTTTCCAGTCACGTCTATCACACAATTAAAGGAGAAAATAAAAGTGGAAGCACCATGAAAGCTATGCACATCCAAAGTAATAATAATCATTGGCCTTCATGGTATGACTGTCCTTGCCAGGGATGATATGGGTATGAGACTGAAGACCAGAGGGTTCCTGGGGGAGGAGGAAAGGTGAAGCAGAGTCCAATGTCTTATTTTAGTTGCAGTTGTTGTTTGTCCTGAATTGGTACTTTGGTTTAAACAACCCCACTTTATAGTTGAGGACACTGAAACTCTAAAAACTTAAGTGACTTGCTCAAGTACAGAGCTAGAATTTGAACTCAGAACTGTATGACCCCAAAACTCATACTTTTCCCTTGTAACATACTGTTTTTCATTGTCCTTGAGTTGGAGTTTTTAGGAGAATTAGTGCTGCTTGGCTGAGACAAACAGTCTTCAACATGTGGTCAGCAGAAACACTAGGGGCCGCCTCTCAAGTTCTAATCTGAGTCCTTCTATAGTATAGATGCAGCAACTAGTTACCACTCCCTTTTGGGAACTACTCGCTACCATTGCTGTCTGTGATGGTAACAGCCAGGTCACCCAGGCTCTGGTTTCTCCCCTCGAAGGCCTTGCACAACTTGACTTTCATAGTAGAAGGAAGGTCCCAACCTGGCAAAGCTCTGAGGGTTGAGGGGCCCTTGGGAAGTTGTCAGTAGCAAGTCTGTATTAAAGAAAGTCATCCAGAAGATTTTTGACTCTCACCTTCCAGGAGACTCTTGACTAACTTAAACCAAAAGTCTTCAGACCTTAGGCATAGTTAGCTAAGGTCCAATTTTCAACGTGGGTCCTGCAGGAGCACAGGGGGTGGGACTGCACAGTGGTAAAGATCTGCCATAGTTCCTAAGTCAGTGGCCTCTTAATAAACACAGAAGAGGCAATAGAAATGACACCATGGCAATATGGACATCCACCTGAGTCAAAGACAGTCGCTTGTTGTCCTTGTGGATGCAGCTTTGGACACCATCCTAGGATCATGTGGATCCTAAACGAGAAACTCCCATTTGGATTTTTTTGTCTTTCTAAGCAGGACACGGGGGCCAGTTTCCATGTAATGCAGCATGCTAGTCATGAGAGAGTGTAAGAGTAAATTAGCATTTGCCTCTAACTCCAAAACATCTGTATAAACATGTTCAAATTAACTGGCCAAAGGGCATAGTATTTTGATGCTGTTCAATCCCTATCTTTAGATAAGAGTAGCTCTGAAGACAGTTTTACATATTGCCTTTTACCTCTCCAAATACCACGGGTATCAACTTAGGTGTTTTCCATTTCCTTGTAATGCCATGGGGTTTGGTGCAAGAGATCTATGCTCTGAAGCCTCAACAAAGACATTTTGGAATTTACTTCTCTGATGCTTTCTCTCCAGGAACTACTAGTCTGTATGGCAATAAACAGAACCCAATTACAAACAACTGATTTGTTCTTTTCAAAATGCATCCCTCCCTCTGCTGTTCATCTCCCTAAAATAAAACCACCCACAGGATGAAATGAGTAACTCCTGGAGCAAGCAGTGCTGTGGCATTCTTTATTAAAATATGTCTGGCATGAGAAGTCTACCAGGAAATGCCCTCTAATCAAGGATTAATATCAGGAAACTTGGTCCAGTCTTGTGATACAGGCACATAATGCCACCACCTCCAACAGTGGAGCAAAGATGAATGGCCTTCGCTAGGCTAGAAGACTTCTACTTCTGAGAAATCAGGGGTGAACATAAACGCGTGCTCCACTGGGCTCTGATGTTTAAGCAAAACAAAACGTTAGAAGCCTTGCATTTTTTAATCGAGTTGCTTTTAAATACCTAAGTTTTGGTAATGATAAAACTTTTGATCAGAAGTTTCTTGACTGGTCAAGGTGGGTGTAGACTTGAGGGTTTATTTTTCTGCTCTTGCGTCACCCTGACCTCATTTTGGCCTTGAGGTTGCTCTTTGATCATTCCATGCATGGATGATGGCCAAGTAGAGTTTCAGTAACTTAGATTGAGGTCTGCTTGAGGTAAGCAACCCTCCTATGTATTTGTATATTCCCAGAGCTAGAACATCTGGCCTTTGTGGGTATTCTAAATTTTGCTGAATTGGCAAAACTTTGCTAAATTTGTAGAATTAATTTAACCAGGATTTATCGATTACCTACTGTATGTACTCCCCAAGGTTGTTTGACAAGATTTTTCAAAGTGGAAAGCCAAAGGACAAGTTGCGCCCCCACCCCCTACTTTTAAATGATAGCTACAGCTGAGAGTGTTATCATTCTGGACTAAGTCATCAAGGAAAGCTTTTTTAAACCTCAACTGTGTGTAGAGCATTACTTTAGTGTTATAGGGACTTATAAAAGAAAAAGAAGACCAGTTGCCTACTCCCATCACAGAACTTTTATATCCAGAGGTGCTGGAAGGCTCAAACACTGCAGGTACAGGGCAGGGTTGGGCATCTCAGCAGCTACTGTAGGTCAGGAAAGCAGTGGGGCTTGGACAGCTAGGAGTCCTACATTAGAAACTGCAGGGACCAAAGCCAATGGGCTTGGTTGGTCCACCAATTCAAGTGTCAGTCCATTTGATGGACATATTTCCAATCTAATCCAATTCAATTCAATCTAATCCAATCTCAATATAGTGTTTTCTTAGGCCTGTTTTGTTTATAAAGAATGATGTGCTCATAGACAAGCTCTGCCTAATGGCAAAAAGCCATCAATGCCTCCCAATCCCTTTGCAATTTCCCTCCATATAGAACTTCATAGCCCACAGGTTAAGGTCTCCTAGCTTGAGTGGAAGAATGGATGTTTATGTTATGGATGGATGGGGAGATAGATGAATTGAATGGACACAGTGACACAGACCTTGGAATATCCTTGGATACTCTGAGATTTTAAAAGTTACGCAGTCATTACAGCAGCCAGCTAACTCCTCTTTCCTCCCTGCAACCCTCCCCATGGAGGTTCTGGAAAAAGGCATAGGCCCTAAAAGGAAGCCCTAAGTTCTCAATGCTTCCTGTCATTTTAGTCTCTCTTCTAAAAACTGCCAGCAAAGCTTTAGACTACATGCCCTAAGACTCAGATCTCTCTTGGCTCTAGCTTACTGCCTACCATCATCTGATCAAAGATCAAAGCCTTCAGTGCTTTCTTACTGTCTTCAGGGTGAAAAAGTTCAAATTCTGTAGGATGAGACTCAAGGTCCCCAAATTTGGCCTCTGTATACTTTTTCTACATTTTCACCCAACAACTTCCAAGAGCAGATATCTTCTTGGGAGAATTCTTTTTTCGATGTAGCTTGGAATTATGAGACCTCCAGGAATATTAAAACCATTAAGTTTTGTAAGTATACATGTACAAATATATAGCACTTCTTACTTATTCAAAAATTTTCAGGGCTATTAGCTCATCTGACTTCTCAACAATCCTTAGAGGGCCATAAAGAAGACATCATCCCCATTTTACAGATGAAGAAACTAAGGCACAAAGATCAAAATCCTTGCCTGAGAACACATAGCAAGTGGGAGACAATGCAGGTCCACTGATACCCCACTGAGAATAGAGATTTCAATCCCTAGCGTAAGGAACTGAGTCCTTTAAGAAAAACAGACCTTGGCTCATTTTTCTTTCTTTCTTTTTTTTTTTCTCTTCTCACAAGGCTAAATCTATGAAATTGGCACAATACAGCAAATGGCTGAGGGCTATGGTCACAGCCCACAGACCTTTATGGAAGATTTGGTCTTGGCCCAAATTTTCAAAAGAGCCAAATGGATCAGCAAAACACAAATGCAAATGCTGGGCCCATGCTGACAGGGAATCTTGTGAAATATTTCCACAGGAAGCTAAGGCAGGCAATTAACTTTGCTATAACAATGCATGTGGTCAAATAAAAAAAAAAAAACCCTCAGAGAGAGAGCCTGTACCCCACCTCCCGTTTCTATTTCAAATGAATCCATAAATCTGGCTGAGTCTTCATCTGGCAACTGACCCTTAATAATAGGGTACACACTCACACTTCCATCAGCATTCTGACCACTGTAGGGGACTTCTGACAATCGTTGGGACATCTGAGAAAGCCACCCAGAGCTCCTGATCCCAGTCAAGGTAGGGGCTTAGATGTCACCATTCCCACTTTGTAGATGGGCAAACAGAGGAAAGCAAGTAGAAAGGACTTAAATGTATAATCTCAGACAAAGCATGTGGCAGAAACAGGAGCAGAGCCTGCTTCCCAGTTCTGGGCCCTTCTCTAGGGACCAGAGTTTCTCCAGCTGTTGGCTGCCAATCAAGCCCTCGGCACTAACCATCCACGGGCAGAGTGATCTGAGCAGCAGTCTTGGCCAGCAAGTCAGGAGATCTGAGTGCAAGTCCTGGCTCGTCAGAGGCTGCTAAAGACTTTAACCTCCTTTCCTTACCTGAAAGCTTCTGAATCACACCTATGTGGCCGGTGCAGGCAGCAGTGCCAGCCCTGAAGGGTAAGACAGTGTGGGTATGATGGCCTGGCTGACTTCCACTCGGTCAGCTCTCTAACACTCAAATGCAGAGCAGAAAGCTTCACAGATTGGTGTGTTGCACCACACCAAGGAGTCTTCTCTACCCTCCCCTCCCACAGAAACTGAAGACTAGCCACTCCCAACCTTCTTCTTCTATCCTTTTGGAATTCTTGAAGCTGTTTCAATGACTTTCATGCATAGGGATCTAAACTATGGCCTCTTGATCAAATCCAGCCCTCTAGCAATTTCTTTGTCTTAGGAGCTAAGAATGGTTTTTATATTTTTAAATCACTGAAAAAAAAACAATAAAGGAAGAATACTATTTCACAAAAAAGTAGATGAAATTGAACTTTTCGTGTCCATAAATAAAGTTTTTTAGAACTTAACCACGCCACTCATTTATGTTGTTTACATTGTTACCTTGTTACTGTGTAGCTATTTTTATATGGCAGAGTTGAATAGTGACATAGACTGTGCAACCCACAAAGCCTAAAATGTATACTATCTGGCCCTTTATAGAAAAAGTTTAGTTGTGTTTTTTTTTTTTAGCCAACCCCTGGTTTATAGTAAAAGGCAGGCTACAGAATCACCCTACTTGCATAATCACTCTATATACTTAAATTAAGGAAGAAAATACACTAAAATAGGTTTGTTTTGTTTGTTTTTTTCCTAGGTGCTAGGGTTACATGTAATTATCTGAATTTTTTCACTGAACATGTTAAACATTAAAGTATACACGATAATGTTAACAAAATTAGGAATATAAAATAGTAAATATTTGTCCTATCTCACTGTGGGCCAGACACTTTTGGTTGCTGACATGCTTCATTTCACCTAGTCTCCTTTCTACCCTATGCATAGGTATCTCTGTTCCACAGACGAAGAAAGGTAGGCTCAGGAAGTTTAATAACTTGTCCTAGGTCATACCACTAGTTAGAAGCATTTGTTTATTTATGGTAGAAACACATTTAGGGAGGAAAAAGGAACAGGTAAAAACAGAAATTGGTTTAGGAAGAATCTTTTGTTTTAATTCATAGGAGACCAATCCTAATAGACAATGAAAAACTCAGAGATGCTTAGGGTGTCCTCATATCTGGTCTACCTCAAGAATGAGATATAATGTTTTTACAAGTACCTGAAAAATGGCAGAGCACTGTACTAGTGAAGGTTGTATATTTAGAAATTTGTCAAGGCAGGACCTGATGACTTACAAAGATTTCCTATTAAATCTTTCTTGAATTAGAAACAGCATAAATGTCAAGAAGAAGAGGATGTGGTTGACTAAACTATGGGTTTCCACACAATGGAATACTCTGCAGGAATTAAGGAACTGGGCGATAATCACATTGTTGCTTCTACTGTTGGCATTGTCATTTGGAGGCTGCTCTTTGGTAAAGCAGGATAAAGCTAAAGAGCAATTATGTCAAGTACTAACGCTATTGTTCATGGCATCCTTAAGAAGCAAGACTCTTGGCATAATAGGGAAAGGAGGCACAGGTATAAGGAAGAAAATGTTAAATAAAATCCCTTACAGTTTTAAATTTGAATAGAAAGTATCAGTATGAACTCATGATGTATTTTTATCACAAACAGCAACCACCTATTTCGTAGCTTTGGCCACTGAGAAGGCCTAGAACTGATGACCAGCCCAGGAACAATAAGCATCACTGAGTGCCCAGAATATGGTCTCTAAAAATCACTTTTCTTTAAGAAAAACCAGGAATTCTTGGAGAAATGGCTGATTCTAGGTCTGGAGCAGGACCTGGAACATCTTTGCTGGACAAAGGGATGATTCACATCCTGAATGGGACAGAGCAGGAAGACTTGCGACTTCATCATGCTACTCAGAACAGAGCACAACTGAAAACTTATGTTGTAGTTCTGGGATTTCTCATTTGATATTTTGGTCCACGGTTGACCGTGGGTAAATGAAACCATGGAAAGTGAAACTACAGATAAAGAGGGGGACAGCTGTATACAGTTAGTATTGGGGGAGCACCTCTATATTCCAGGCCCTGTGCTATGTGATAAAATACTACAAAGAATGACAAAAGCCCCTACTTTCAAAATGATTGCAGGCTAGTCAGGGAGAATGACAAGGAGACAGGCAATTTCACCAATGGACAAAGTGCCTCAACGAAGTGAGTTCTAGGGATTAAGGAAGCCCACAGAAGGGACGCCTAACCTTGTATAGCACAATTAGGGCACAGATGCTGGTGAGGCCAGTGAAAGAAACAGAGGCTACTAAGCTGCCTAAACTGCACTTTATCTTGAGGGATGGGAGGTGCCATTTCTAAAGATTAACATCGAGTCAGTGTCTTACTTCCTGTTCCCTAACTTCTTTTCCTCCTACCATCCTACACTTGGTGACAGGACTTATGGTTTTGCTCGGTTCTCTTCATTTCTCTCCTCTGTGGGGTCCTATAAAGAATTTGAATAGTTTGCCCTCCTACAGATACTACAGTAGTCCCCCCTTACCTGAGGTTTCACTTTCTGTGGTTTTGGTTACCCTTGGTCAACCATGGTCCAAAATACTAAATGGGGAATTCCAGAAATAAACAATTCATGGGTGTTTAATTAAGCACAGTTCTGAACAGTGTGATAAAATCTTGCTCCATCTCACTCCAAACCACGCGAGACGTGAATTCTCCCTTTGTCCAGAGTATCCCACTACACACTCCCTGCCCATTACTCACTTAGTGGGCGTCTCAGTTATCAGTTCGATTGTCATGGTATTGCAGTGCTTGTGTTCAAATGACCCATATTTTACTTAATAATGGCTCCAAAGTGCAAGAGTAGTGATGCTGGCAATTTGGATATGCCAAAGAGAAGCCAGAAAGTGCTTTCTTTAAGGAAAAAAGTGAAAGTTCTCAACTTAAAAGGCAAGAAAAAAGTTGTTATGTTGAGATTGCTAAGAGCTATGGTAAGAATGAATCTTCTATCACAGAATTGTGGAGAAGAAAGAAAAAATTTGTGCTAGCTTTGCTGTCGCACCTCAAGCTGCAAAAGTTACAGCCACAGTGTGTGGTAAGTGCTTACTTAGTTAAGATGGAAAAGACATTAAATTTGTGAGTGGAAGACATGAATAGAAAACGTGTTCCAAATGATGGCAATGTGTTGAGACTATAGGAAGACATCAGTAAGGGATTCCCTGAAATGAGGGACACCAAGCCATTTACTGTAAGGGATGGTGGAACAGATTCAGGAATAGATTTGGACTGAAAATTATAAAAATTACCGGAAAGAGAGAGAAAGAGAGAGAGAAAGCGAGCATGTGGGCACATATTTACGTAACATTCATTATAATATATTGTAATAATTGTTCATAATTGTTATTTTTTTATTAATAGTTATTGTTGTTAATCCCTTACTGTGTTCAATTTATAAATTGAACTTCATTGTAGGTATGTATGTATAGGAAAAAATACAGCATATATAGAGCTCGTTACTATCTGTGGTTTCAGGTGTCCACTGGGATCTTGGAACATATCCAAAGGAGGACTAATGTATTTGGAAATCACTGAGGATGCCGTGCAAGGTGCTGGTTATAAGTGTGGGCTTCACGGTTCAATGTGGGCTTGACCTATGGCCCTACCAGCTCACTAGACCCACTCAGCTGATGTTGTCTTATGCTTTCCAGATTCTACTACTAAGTAATTACAGAACTTTAGATGTAGTAAAACAATGAGATTTTCCTGGAGAAGATAAAGCATATAACTGTACATTTCTATTTCTATGTAAAAATGTAACATGTGTAGGAAAACAATCCTCCTGGAATTTCATTGCACACCTACTTGGAATGGTTTCCATGGTTGGCCTTATACATAATAAAACCTGAAATTCTAGCTATACACAACACCTTGGACTCATGTTATAGGGTGGGGTGGTGGAATGGACAAGTGGACACATTTCAACAGAAACATTTGAGTAGTTGAGCAAACCTGGGCATCCTCGAATGTGTATCTCCCTCCATCTTTGACGTTTTGACTGGTTATCTCGTAGCTATGAGAATCCAGGTTGATTGCACTTGGGGCCCCCGGAGCCAGAAACTCTTGCCAGATTTCTTCCACCCGCTTGGCCACATCCTGTAGGGGTTGTTTCTTGAGATCTTGGACAGCCAACCAGAACCTGAAGTGAAGGTAGAAAGAAAGTCAGTTCCGGGGGGCTTAGTTAGCATCTGGTCTCTGCTGGATGTGGTCCTAGAACTGATATCCCATGAAACTCATTCTGCTGCATCCTCCAACTTCCCCTGCTGCCACTACCGGGCAACAAAGATCGTGGCGACTGATGAAAACACCATTGTGGAGAACCTAAAAGAAGTGCTCATTAGAAAGTCATTGTGCTTCCGGTTACCAAGAAGAGCTTTGTGTCTCACCACATCAGGGTTTCTCAGTCACATTTTGGGCCGGATAATTTGTTGTTGTGGGCCCTTCATTGAGCATTGCAGGACGTTTAGCAGCAACTGTGGCCTCTACCCACCAGATACCAGTGGCCACCTCTCCCCAAGTTGTGACAACCAAAAATGTTCCCAGACATTACCAAATGGCCCCTGGGAGGTAAAATCACCCTTAGTTGAGAACCGCTGCCTCCATAGATGTCATGACCCAGGCTAAGGTGAGTTTCTTTGTCATATCTGATTGGGATCAGTTAGAGGCATCACAGAAGCAGATAGAATCTTGGAATCATAAAGAATATTTGAGCTGGAAGGACCTGACTATTCATGTTACAGATTGGGAAACTGGTT
The DNA here is from genome assembly GCA_004027375.1 of Macroglossus sobrinus. Taxonomy (NCBI): domain Eukaryota; kingdom Metazoa; phylum Chordata; class Mammalia; order Chiroptera; family Pteropodidae; genus Macroglossus; species Macroglossus sobrinus. Next base: position 170,865 of record PVKZ01002375.1, read on the forward strand.
GATTTGCAACATCAGTACCCAGCATGATGCTTGCACATAGTAGGTGCTCAATAAATGACCGTGGACTGAATTTGAGCTCATCTGGAACAAAGCTAAAGGGCCCTGCACGGGGAACCTCTGCCGTAAGATTCCCCAGGGAGCAGTGGAAAGAAAAGCCTCGTGTTCACTTCCATGGTTGCTTCTCATGAATCCCTCAGTGTCAGCATGGCAGGGCTGTTGGGAGAGCTGGGTGTGAGCACTTTTCTGCTGAGAGCAGCAGCAACCAGAGCCAAAGCTTGGTCGATAGCTCTCTGGGTCCTGACGATGGTTTCCAAGGCAGCCCTGGGGGGAAGGCTTTCTGCAGGGCCAGGAGTGGGTGGCACAATTTGTGCCCTGTGAACAAGACAGGCCAGTTTCCTCATCTATGAGACAGGACAGGCTCCTGGCTAAGTGATTCCCACAGACATGGGAATCCCACGTATAGTCGAGTCAACAAAAGGGCAGGAGAAGCTGAAAAAAAACAACATGGTGGAAAGTGCATTCAATCTGTCATCGAATTTCACCCAAAGTAAGATGTACTTGTTGTTTTTTAAAAGGTTAAGAATGTTTTTCTGTTGCGTTCGGGAAATGCCTTTGGAGCCGAGTGTGTGGCCCAAAGGCACCACTCAGTGGCGAACTGCGGTAATGCAGCCCCCTTTCCGCAAAGAGAGAAGCCTGGCGTGTGCGTTTGCGCCCGGAACTATTACTTTTCTCCCGATTTGCCATTTGGGATTCTAATAATCGCCTTAAGTAAACCATCACGGTTCCCTTGGTGACCCCGAATAGCACGAGTAAGAGGCAGGGAAGGAGACTGAGTGACTTCACTGAACCGAAAAATCAGGAAGCACAGTTCTGTCCTCCTCCTGGCCGTGCCACCGTCTTGGAATTGTAGCTTTCTGGGCGTCTCTTTCTTCATCTTTAAAGTGGGTACAAAGTGAGTGGTACGAGTCTAAAGGACTCCCCACCTGGTGTGAGTCTGAAATGTTTCGGCTCCCGTGGTGGGAGCTGTGCAGGGGTCAGCGTGCTGGTCACAAGTTCCATACCCCGCGAGTATGCGTCCTTGAAGTTTTATCTCTTTCTTCTCGAGTGGCCTGGGCAAAAACTGCCTGGGGCTCTTGCCACTGCCATCTGTCATCGCCTGCCCTTCAACACCAGCTCTATTTCTTTCTGTTGCAGATGTTTGGAGCTCATGTCCTCTGGCTGCCCGGGGAGAGGAAACGGGAATGGCTGTCTAACCAGAGTCCAGAGGGGTGGAGATTGAAGGAGCTGTACACCTGCTCAGTTGTGCAGGTGGACCCTGGAAACCCTGCTGGGGAGTGAGTGGGTCTCCTCCATCCCCCAGGACTGCTCCCTAGGATCCTAAGTTCTCCCTGTCCCACCTTCTGCGTCTGCCATGAAATGAAGGAGGTAGCTGAATGTGTAAAGGTGACAGTACAGACTTTCTTCACCTGGAAGACATCATTTGACAGTCAGGTGAAATTTAGGAAACGAGCCCTAAAGAAGAAGCTGGTGTGGGCTTTTCAAAGGACTGGAAGGAGTGAGAATGGGCAACTCACCAGACTGAGTCTCCTGCAGCCATATGCTGGGAAGACGGGAGAATGGCCCTCCCTTGGGAACAGCTTCCAGGTCGAGTTTCCCTGGTGAAGCAATTTCTCAGGGCCAGCATCCTTCCAAGCCTACCAGACCCTGTGACCTCTCACACAAATGGATGACACCTGGGCGACTTCCCATTCCCTCAATCAGCGTTTCCCTTCTGCTTGCTATCTTTGTCCTTTGTTCCAGGCTGCTGTGAGGAAGAGCCATTGAGTCTTGCTGGGAAGGCCCTGAGGACCAGCAGCTTCTGAGCTGTGCAGGCTCCCCTGGTTCCTGAGGCCCCAGGGTCCCTTTTATAGAATGACTCAGAGGTCACATTAATGCACGACACCCAGCTGGGTATAGAGAAGGTCTGGAGCTGATGTAAATGGAAATTTCAGAATCGAATTTAATAAACTTTTGCATTAAACATTAAAGGATTCCCTTTGTCACATAAAAATAAGAATTCAAAAAAGGTACAGGAAGAAACAATGAGCATACTGGAGGAGGAGGGGCTGGAGGAAGAGCAAGAGAGGAAGGAGGGAGGAAGGATGACATTCCCAAGACGTACTTTCCTCTCCCCGCATGCAGGGAGACCTTCTCGGCCTTCTGTCTGCCTTGGAGATGACCTGCCTTATCCCTCTCAGGTGACAGCAAAAATGCTGTCACAACAGCATCCTGACATCCCATCTGTGTTTACCATCACCGGCTTTGAAGAACCTTTGTGTCAATTTGAAATTCAGAACAGGCTTTGGTTTTGTGTGCCATCTGCAAGCCCACAGGCCTGAGCTGGAACTCTGAGCCCCACCGCCCAGCCCCACTCTCCCTGAAAGAGCCATCCTCTCCCCACATTTACTATGGCTGGAAGGCCCAGTCGAGGCTTGTGCAGCTTTTGTCTTTATCAAAAGCTAGCAGGTATACTCCTCCTCGAGGACGCCAGCAGGGAGAAGGATGTCAGCAGCAGGCATCAAATCCACCCATCCTGCACTAAGCTTCTGTGGCTTGCTGCAGAAAGGCTGTCATGACTGGCAGGCTGTGGCGACTCACTGGTATCAGGAAGCCCACCTGTCCTGCTGGCCTGAATCATGAAAGCGCAGGGAGGCGGCCCGTGTGCCCCATGTGATCTATATCCACGGCTTAGGAACGCAGGCTGGACATTGGGCTTTACAGGGAGGCAGCCTGGGCTCAGACACCACTAGGCTGGCTGAGCAGCAGCGGATGGAACTGTGGGCCGGCTGGGGCTGCTCCAGGTGGCCTCCTGGCTCGCCCAGGACCGGATGCTGATGGGAAATGGGCTTTTCCCCTCATGGCTGGCTGGACTAAGGGAAACCACACAGCAGTTGGTTATTCTCCATTTTGCCAGGAGGTCTGGGCAGTTCCTTCGTTTCTAGTTTACACAGCTTTTCATCAACTAGAATTTTCATGGGTTAGAAAAATCCAGCTTTTCGTCGCTTAGCAGAGAAAAGCAAACTCCACATGGAAGGAAGGGTTTCTGTGCCCTCTGCTGGTCAACAGAGGAGCAGGAACACGGGCTGTGACTTAGCTTAGGCTCTGGTTGGGCTGAAACCCTCTGGCGCCAACATTAGGAACATTGCCCGCTGCCAGCACCACACCACGGAAGCGGAGTCGTGTTCACCCAGCGGAGGCTGAAATGCCAAAGATTGTCACAACATTGTGTGAGTCACTTCTCTCTCGATTAATCATGTGTTTGTTTAGTGGTGAATCCCACCGGGTCTGGTGAACCTTTTGAGGTCTTTCTAGAACTTGGGGCAATCGTCAGAGATGGGGGCTCTGGAGGCAAACCTGGCAACTCCCCTGTGCTCTCTTTAATTGCTTCTCCCCTCAGCTGACACTGTGCAGAACCAGGATAATCAATCTGCAGGTTAGAAGAACAACCCCATTCTCTCAGGAGACGGTGCAGCTCATAAAAAATGTACGGGGGACGCTCTTTGCTGTGGGTTTTGATTTTTAACTCATGCCTTGCCATGTGCAGAGGGTGTCAAGCCAAGGAGGACAAAGATTTGTGCAGGGGAGATTGAGAGGGGGTAAAGGTGGCAAAGGGCTCCTGTCATGATCTTGGGACACGGTCAGATAACTCATTGGAAGTCCTTGTTTCAGAACTGGGAGCCCCTCCACCCTTGTGGAGGACAAGCCACATGCATTCCAAAGGCCCCAAGCACACAGCTATCTCTAGGTGCCCAGCGCAGAGTGCTGCAGAGAGCATGCTGTCACGTGCTGTGCTGTCTGCAGCAAAATGCCCTGGCCCTGCCAACTCCAGGCCCTGGCGATGATGCTCCTTCCTCACCTTATCCCACCACAAACAAAAGATCAAAGGGGACTGCAACTTATATTGTATTATCATAGACATCTTGGGTCCAGGGTGACTCTCTGCTGTGACAGCAACAATACCTATGTTTCTTTTGAGCTCATCTGTTCTGCATTCTGAAGCCTTGGTATAAATTCAACCACTTGGCTACTTAACTGGTGCTCCGATTACTGTGCAAACATGTTATGATCTTAGTACCCCTTACACTGGGGAGAAGCCAGGGAGGGCAGGAAGACATGTGCAGAGGCCCAGCCAAGTTCTGGTCAGTCTCCTGCTTTTCCTCCCAGGCTCCAGTGCCAGTTGCCTAGGCCCTGGAGTGATCCTGGGCAGAAGGGCCAACCTCAGCACGGCCAACACGACAGATGGGCAGGACCCTCGAGCCATGCCACGTTGCCCACCCCCAGGAGTTGCCATGCATGTGGACCACAGTGGAGCTGCACCTGCTGGGCTGTGCCTGGACATGGGGTAAAACGTTTTCCACCCCAAGTTCAGGGTCATGCTAGGTGCTAAGTCAATATCTGTGTCCAAAGGGATAAATACAAAGGAAAAGGGGAGAAAATGCCTGGTTACGAGTGACCGAAGAGTCCTGAAGTTGTGTGATTTAAAACCGAGCTTCGCCCCTAAATATGCAATTGCACTGAATGTCATAAATGTGGAATGTGGAGATCCAGAGAGGATTTTAGAAGCTCCTGGGTGATACTTTTTATCTCCGTCTGTTCTATTTTTCTTCTCTCTCTCCCGTCACAGATCAGAGGGGTCCCTCTTTAAGTCAGATTTATGCATTCATGTGGAGATTAGTCACCAGCACACGTGCACATGCTCACACACACTCTTTCACCCGAGACCGAATGCAGCCCTCCTGGCACAGGAGGAAGTTGCTGGCAGAGGCACAGGAGGTAATGGCAGGATGAGGCGCTGGAACACCTGCCAGGGACACTCCTCCACATGCTCCAGGCCCGAAATGTAACACATATTTTATGAAACTAGTCTGGGCTGTTTCGTGGCTGTGGCTACACTCAGGCCGGGCAGAGCAGTGCTAAGCCAGCAGATGTTTTTTCCTCATAATGACCAGGGTCCTGTGACCATTCTTCAAAGATCCTGTAACAGTGCAGGTAACAGAGGGCCATAAGGGCCCTCACGTACTGAGAACTAGTTAGGTGAAGGCAGCTTCCTGACTACTCCATCATGGGGACCCATGGGGGACAGGGATGAGGTGGGGAAATGGGAAGGACTCCCAGGGGTAGCTCATGGGGACCAAGCTGGAGGTAGGATCTAGGGAAGAGCTTACCACACAGAGATGCCTCATGGTGGCTGCAGAGAGTATGGCTTTCAAAGCAGGACCCACATCCAGGCACAGCCTGTGAGACTAGTCTATAAATAGTGCCCTAAAGAAGAGCTTGAAAGTCAAGGCTTATGATACAAATACTCTATTAGGAATGAACATGAAGCTCTGAGAGGCGTTTAGCATAACACCTCAGCTTAAGGGAAGAACTTGTGTGCTATAACCTGAAATCAGAGAGTCAACCTCATCTGGTTCACAGAGGCATATGGCTGCCTAGAAAGGCATCAATACATACAGTTAATTGGCATTTACTCATCGTCCTGGGGCTTGATGACATGGGAGAGCCCCATTGCCATGCCTTTGCAAATAGAGTCTTCCAGCTCAAAATACTTTCTTTCCCTCTTATTCGTCTATCAGTGTATTCTTCAAAGAAGTCCAGCTTTTGATTCATCTACTCTGGCTTACATTCATATCCACTCCCACTTCCCCTTAAAACACTTCCAAAATGGTTCGTAAAGTTTATACTCATTTCTATTAATAATTTAATAGTTTTTGTTTTTTCCTCAAGGACCTACAAGGTTGTTGCAAGCGACGATCACACATCGTGACTTTCTGTCATGCCTCAGCAGACTCCCGTGGGGCTTGATATGGCAGAGGTGTGTAATAAATAACACTTGACTGATGGATGGGACTGATGAGGTCTCTAACTCCAAATAAGTAACATAGTCTTCTCACATTAGCGCCAGAGTGGGCAGTCCTTTGCCCACAGAATATACTCTTGTTAAACTTAATTTAAAAAAAATTAATAAAGCCACTCTGAAAAAAAAAATGCCATTGGAAGATGAGAACTTACCTGCACGTAAAAGAAAACCTGCCAGGAAAACACTGAGATTTCCATCTTACCCACTGAGAAGTCACCAGTTGGCTAAGATCACTGAACAGTCTTAGATAAGTAATATTTTCTATAGGTCTCTGCTTCTACATCTAATACAATAAAACTGTGAATAAACTACAATTTTATTCCTTTTTTTAAATGACCATGGGCCCTTTCCCTTTTCCTGAACTCACTTCCCTTTTTCTCTCAAAGAACTTCACATTCTGAAAGGTTTTTTTCCCTTCTCCTGAACAGTGTCTATTAATGAGTACATGTTTCCCTTATCTTGATGAGTCACAGACCAATAGTAACAATCAGATGTTGTACCGGCATCAGGTGACCTGAGTAATCAATCACCTCTAGAAGTTACAGAATGCCCCCCAAAACAAAAGCATTTTTAATTAGCTTTTATAGTTATGTCTGCAGTTATTGGGTGATATTTACTCTTGCTTTTTTTGAAAATTTGAAATAAGGCCATGAACCTCTTTTCTTCTGGTTGGCCTGTCAAGTATGTAAGACCCAGACTTGGGAAGTTCTGAAGAAGAGGGTCTCTGAGCGGTCTCTCACTGAAGCTCCATGGCTCTATGGTTTTAGTTAGTGGATGGCGTTAGCAAAGCTGCATATAAAGTTTGTTCTTCTTCATTTCAACCTTTGCCACATTAGCTGGAATTTGAATTTGAACCATAATATTTTACCGAAAAAGGGAGGTAGAAAGAGAAACTGTTTATGCAAATTTCTTCATACACATTCTGCATGCACACAGCTCAAACATTTGAGAGATTTACCTGAGGTTTTCTGAACTGAATTCAGACTCCAGGAATCGTAGGAACTGGTCCCGCCCCACCTGGTCCTTCAACATCTCGTCAAAAGAGAAGCCCCATCTCTTTACTCGCTGCTGGCTGGGCTCCTTGCTTTTGAGTGAAACAAAGGTTTAAAAAAATGATCAGTACCAGGCAAAAACCTGTGTCCTATTCTTTCCAGCAACTCAAACCTATTTTGTTGCCATATACGAAAGGAAAATGTTGCAAATTTAAATGACAGATTCTATAAAACCTGTATAAACTCTAAATGCACACTTCTGTATGCCAACATCAGCCAACAGCCAAAGTCTCTTTAAGAAAAGCATGTAAGTGAGGGTTGCCAGGATGTGTGCTAAGTGACCCCCTTTCTGTAGGAAACATGACAAACCCATAGATTTGGCTTCCCTGGATATTCCTGTCAGTTTAAGGCCTAACTCTTAACCACATAATTTTTTACTTTTTTTCTTCTTTTTATTTTTTCATAACTAAGAATGCTTTAATACAATTTTTCAGTAGAGACATTGTCCCCACCTCCCACACCTCCTTCAATCTATGAGGGAGAAACAGAGTCCCATTTAGATCCAAGTGACGTATAACTGGAAAGAAATGAATCGGCTCATCCAGGAATAAACATATTTGGTTGTTTAGAAGCAGAATGTTACATTCATTTGTTGATTTGACAACCACCTGCACAATGTTCATGATGTTCTAGGCATTGTTCCAGGCCTTCTATGTTTGTTAACTCACTGAGTCCTCAGCACTACTCTGTAAAACATGTGCTAGCATTATCCCCATTTGGCAGATAGGGAAATTGAGGCTGGGTGATAATCTGCCCAAGGACACACTAGGAAGTGAGAGAGTCAAAACTGAAGTCCTGACAGTGTGGCTCCAGAGTGCAGCTCTTAACTGTGCTGTGCTGTGTCACATCCATGTGACCCTTCTTGGACCAAAGTCAGCGGGGAGGCGATGGGGGTGGGTGGGTTGGTCTTACTCTTTTGGTGTTGGAGGATGCAACTATCTCCTTCAGCTTCTGTCTTTCCATTTATAGTTCACTTGCTGTATTTATTCCCCTGACCCTTCAAGCAGCAGTAGAGTCCTAGTTCACAAGTCACATGCTGTAATCTCCCGCTCAAGGAGTGGTCTCTGGGCCTACAGGAGAATATCAGGGCCCACCTCAGACGGGCGGAATCAGAATCCACAGTTTAATAAGCTCTCTGGGTGATTTAAGTGTACATTAAACTCTGAGAAGAACTGGTCTGATAATACTTATTTCTCTTTTTAAAAATGGACACATACTTTTTATTATCTCTAACAAACATTAAGTAAATAAAATCATGTTTCCTTGTGTTGACATATGGAGTTGACACATTCTCAATATTTATCTCAGAAAATTACACTTGGTAAAAAGGGGAAGAAAGCATGTGTGTTGACAGGTTTGGAAAACCAGATAACTCTAGATCAGTGCTGGTCAATAGAACTTCCTGTGATGACAGAAATAGTCTACGTCTGTGCTCACATGTGGCTTCTGAGAACTTGACATGTGGGTAGTGGGGCCAAAACACTGAATTTTAAATTTTATTTAATTTTAACTAGTTAAAGTTTAATTTAAGTGGCTAGTGGCTGCTCTAGTGGAAAGCATGGCTCTGGATTTAAGCGATTCGAAGCCAACCCTTTTGGTTCTGCACCGCTAGATGTAACCATTAGCAGCAGCAGGATCTTCTAATTCCAAGAGTATGTGATTGGGCTTGGGAGGTTCTTGTGCAAACTCTGCATCTCTAGGCTTAGCCCAGTGGAGTCATAGTAGAAAACTAAGTCCACTGGGTGAAACAAGGGGAATCCATGAAAGATGACTTCCAAAGTGCCAGGCTGGGCCTCTTCCAATAAGCCAAAAAGACAGATCTTGGATTCTCTCAAACTCAAGCCACAGAACCAATCAAATTCAATAGATTTCCAGGAGACAAAAAGTGCTGTTTATAGCCTTGGGTTGAGGCTAGCAGCAAATGTGAACCCCAGAGAGCTGCAGGATATCGTCTCTTTCTGCCAGGGTCATGCTCAGACCTGGGATGGGCTCAACTATCTGCTTTTTGCCAGCCAAATCTTCAGAGTTCTGCAGGGATGGTGCTGGTGGAAGCTGCACCCTGGTCTAAGGCCATGCCCAGAGAGCCAGATGTGGACAGTCTCTCGGGCTTTGTAGTGATTGCCTCATGCATGCACGCCCACTGCCAATGCCCTCGCTTTCTGGTGCTCAAGCTGGGAGTCCATAGTCACTCCCCTGGGTTCATTGGTGGTGGCAGCGGTGGGAGAAGCGTCATTCTTGGGTTGGACCAGAAAGCTTGGGGTGCCATACTAGGTACAGAATCAGAGGCGTAGGGCAGAGGACGGGATATTCAGAAAGCTGCAAGCTCAGCCTTCAGCAGAAACAAGGTGGTCTGGAGAGACACGGTCCTTTGATATGGGAGTTTCCTAGGGTGGCCATCAGAAAGTACCAACACACCAGGCGGCTTAAAATAGTAAAAATGTATGATCTCAGAGTTCAGGAGGATAAGAGTCCGAAATCAAGGTTTTGGCAGGACCATGCTCTCTCTGAAGACTCTAGGGGAGAATCTGCTCCATGTCTCTCTTCTAGCGTCTGCATGTGACATTCCTTGGCTTGTACATGTGGCTCTCCAGCCTCTGCCTCCATCATCACATGGCCTTCTCCCTGTGTGTCTGAGTCTCTGTTTTCTCTTATAAAGACAGAACCCACACTCCTCCAGTATGACCTCATCTTGACTGATTGCATCTACCACAGACCTCAGTTATTATTTGGCATTGGTGTCCCTTCTTCAGAAAGGACTCTGGCTGCTCACTCTACAGTGACCACCTTATTTCCAAGTATAGTCTTATTCTGAGATTCTGGGAAGGACATGAGATTTTGGGTGATACTACTCAACCTAGAACATCTGGGGTCATTTGAATATTCATTATTTGTAATCAATCCTATTTCTATACTTGGATGCTCCACCTCTGCTCCTTTTTTTTCTGGTACTTTTGCCTATTGGGATCTATTCTATTAACAATTTTTTCAGAAAAAAAACTTCCCCATACATGCATTCCCTGCATTACTTGGTTATTTCCAAATATCACCCCCTTTAAGGTTCAAGATCAGATTTAAACATGTTGCTACCACTAAATGGTCTCTGTGGTTATAAAATCATTCTGAAAATTAAAATATCTCTGAACATTCACCCCTAGGTGACTGGAACAATAACTCTTCCTTGGTCCAACTCAAATAAATAATTCACGGAATTCACAGCCTCTTTCATTTCCATCCACTGTGCAGAAATGCTTCCCTATGACATGTATTTTTATTATGGTTCTGTATCATCATTTTGCTTTTTTAAAGGTTTATGTCATTGTCTCTCCAGCTAGCATGCGAGTTCTTCGAGAGCGGAAATCATGTCTCATATACCTTTGTATTCACCACAGTGCTTTTCGCACAGCAAGTTCAACACTAAGAGGAAATCAATAAGAAAATGTGTACAGTGATGTGGGTGATGTGTCCTTATCCTGACAGCATTTTCTAATTGATAGATAGATGTCTTTTTCTGACTCTTGTTTGTCTTCCGTGCCTACTGAGCTCGCCAAATTCCTGACTCCCACTGGGCAGCCCAATCCAACACATAGCAAAGACAGATGACCCTCCAAACGAGTTAGTTTTTTCATTTCAGCTGATCTCCCAACTCAGAAGACAGCACATAGTAGGTTCTTAATACATAGTTATGGAATTTAACTGAAACTTAGAAAAACCGACTTATTTTGCTGGTCATCTTCAGTCTTTGCTCCATGGACAGGAAACACCTTTAGGCTGAAGTGGGATGTTGGCACTGATCCCAGACTCTGTGCTTCTCCAAAAACAGGTTCCTAACCACTGTGAGTATCTGAGTGGGTGAGAATGTCCAGCTGGGAGAACAAACAGGCTCCTACACTTTCTCTTTATTTTCACTTGTATCTAAATGACTCGGTTCTGCTTAATGGTGGACAGATGCCATAGACGTTAGGTTAGGCATTATGATTAGAGTAGAAGTCAAACAATATGAGCAGAACCAGAGCACTCATTGTAGGGGTCGGTAGCACCCCACTGGCGGTCAAGTGTTGATAGACTTGGATAAACCAAGAGGTCAGGTGACCACCATTTCCCCAAACTACCACATGCCTTTTTGTCAACTTTCAAGAAAAAAGAAGATAATTCCAGTAGTATGTGGTGAATTAAATTCATGTACGTACCTCTCCTTTTTTCCCCAAATACCAATCAAATGAGTCAAGAAACAGTCATTTTTCCATCTGTCCTCCACCTAACCCACACTTTTTGAATGCCTACTCTGTACCAGACATGGGTCTAGGTACTAAAATAATTCAAAGACCTATTTAAAACTTCAACTGGGTGTGGATCGGGGAGGATGTGATATTGAATGACTGGAAGGTGAGGTGGCTACTCTAGATGGAGTGGTCACATAAGACCTTTCTGAGGAAGGGACTCCAATGCTGAGTGACACTTGAGTGAGAAGAGAAACTGAGTGATACTTGAATGAGAAGAGAAGCCAGTTGTGTGAGGGTCTGGGAAAGTGGTCCAGGAAGAGCAGACAGGCAAGCATCTGGAGTTCAGTGAAAGAATAATTTAAAAAACACCAAACCAAACCAAACCAAACCAAACCAAAAAAAAAAAAAAAAAAACAACCCAATATTTTATGTAGAGACAAAGAAATTTTCTATTAGCAGATGACAGATTTTGAGAAATTTTGGGAAGGTAGGAAGCAGATGAACAGAACTGGTGACAACTGATTGAGAGTTGCCTATGATTTCAGTGGGTCCATCTGAGATGAAAGTAGCTGGATGTCCCTAACAGAGGCCTGGGAGATCCCTACGTTCCTAGCCGCAGGACTGGAAGGCGAGGCTGTTGGTGGGCATTGGACAGGGTGCATATGGAAGAAACTCAGAAATGAGGAATGCAGTGTCCACATGACAGGGAGGGTCTCCTAAGTAAAGGGGTAGTGTTTTCTGGCCAGCATCTAATATGGGCAGTAAGACCAGAGGGCAGTGCCTCAGTAACCTAGGGGAGGAACAGCAAAAATAGAAGGGAAAAACATCTTGGCAAAACAGGAAGACCTTTAAATACATTCCGGCTTTTTCCTGCTTCTCGATGACTTCTGCAGATCTAACCAGGTTCCCCTAAGATCCTTCGGTAGAATAAAGGAGAATGGACTTATTGGGGAGCACTGTGGAGAGGAAACTGAGGAACTTTAGAAACCCCATCAGGGCCTGAAAGCACAGCACCTGGCCACAGAAAGGTCATTAAGGGAAGGGGGCTCTACCACTCATGGACCCCTGGAGCCACCAGCCCCACTCTGAGAGAGGACCCAGTCTTTTTGTCTATTCTTGGACCACATACCCAAGATCCAGATGGGAACTTCGCCTATTTACCTGGCCCTACAGCCACATGAACTGCTAAGAGGAGAGCCTGTTGGGGGTGGGGGTCAGCGCAGTTGGGGGTGGGAAACTCTGTGAACCAGACTAGGAATTTTCAAACTCTGCTTTGCCTTAGAATGACTAGAATGCTTGCTGAATCTACAGATACCCAGAACCACCCCAGGGCATCTGTGTTCTTAATGAGCATCCTAGGTGATCCTAACGCACCTGTGTTTCCAGAACCAGTGACTCACACAATTGCTGAGGAAGCTCTCACCAGCTACTGATAGAGACCATTTGGATCAGGGCTGCACACCAGAATCATCTATGAAGATTTAAAAACAAACAAACAAACAAACAAAAAACTCTAAACACCCATGCCTCACCCCCCAAAGAAACAAAACAATGCCCCACTGCCAGAAATTCTGACTTAATTGGCCTGGGGAGGGTCTGGGCATTCATATTTTTTATAAATGTTCCAGGTGATTCTAATATATGGACAAGGTTGAAAGCTAAGACCTTCATTTATGAAAACAAGTGGTTCCCCAAATGGCTGAGTGTATAAAACGATTTGCCCTGAACAGTGATGGGAGTAATTGAACAACGACTAGAAACAACAATTCTCTGATCAATGACACCCTGTGAAACAGACTAAGTGGCAGAAATAGCAGAGAAATGTGCAAAAAAAATCTGTATCCTACACTCAGGAGGATTCAAGAGGATAAACATCAATAGAGCAGAGCAGGCTACCAAGAAAAAGGAATCCAAGAAATATTAAGAATTCCTAGAAAAAAAAGCATGATTATCAGCCACTCCTCCCAACACTCAGCAGGAAAAGAAAAACTCATTCAAGTATGAAATCACAGAATGGAAACCACTGAGAACCAAACTGGTGACTCTGAAGAGTAATCCAAGGAATTCTATCCTTAAATAGAGAATAAAACGGCTAATAGGAAAGAGAAAAGTGATGTGGCTGCTCCATCCCAGAGCCCCAGAATTCCTGCAAAAGGATTTCCTGAAAAGAGGACAGAATGGAAAAAAGAGTAGCAGTAATTAAAATAAATAAATAAATAAATAAAACATCCCGAGTTAAAGAAAGATTTAAGTTCTTGGATCAGATTAGAGGGGATGGCATAGGGCATGTTTATTTATTTATTAAAATGCCAGGTCCAAAGAACTTAATATATTTTTATGTTCTAACAACTTAGTTACTATTTGAAATACATACAAATGGGGAAAATAGTGAATATGTTTATGGCATTCTTAAATAAGCACATGCTCACTATTGAGCGCTGCATATCTCAAACTGGAATTGGAATGGACTCTGCCACCCTCGTTTCTTATCCCATGTTGATTTCTGGACAGCGCTTCACAGTAACTACCCTGAAACCTCAGCTTTGCAAAGATATGATACCACTGGAGGAAATGGAATGTGACTGAATGCTGAAATCAGTGAACTATCTTAACTAGGAGTTTATGCAGTATCTGAAATATGTCACACATCACTGTGTTTCCCTCGAAGATTTAGCATGTACTGCAGTAACCCTGTGAGGTCCCTGGCGATGGCTCGGCTGCCTTGGTGAGGTTTGAGAACCATGGCATTAGACTATAAACACAGACTCTTTCTGGAAAATGAGATTGGGTTGGACGAAGAAAAGTTTCTTTATTAAGTATGTCTGATTAGTTTGAACATTTTAATAATAAGCACCTATGACTTTTATTACTCTTTATAAGGTTTTTCCATTTCAAGAAAAGAAGCCAAAAAAAGAACAAGCATGAAAGTGAATGAAAGAGATATAAAGAAATGAGAAATGAAATAAAAAGTCATCTAGCAGAGGGGCCGAGGTCCACGGGCCCAGCACCCCAAATTCATCTGTGCATTTCCTTCTGTCATGTGTAAATGTGGCCCATGTTCATCTGTGCTCCGGATCCTCACCTATTGAGGAAACACACTAACTTCTCTCACAGGTGAGGAGCCCCTGGATGGAACTCCCGCTGCTAGTTACTCAGGAGAGCAGAGTGATGAACACCACAGCTCTGGAATTCTCTCTCTGCCTGGCTTTCGATCCTAACCCTGGCAGCTACTTGCTGTGTGACCTCAAGCAAGTTCATTAACTCCTCTGTGCCTCAATTTTGTTATCTTTCAATAGTGAGAATAATAATGTTTACCTGTTGTGGGGGTTCCAGAGTGGTCCCCAACCTTTTTGGCACCAGGGGCTGGTACTTCTATGAGAATCTAATGTGTGATGATCTGAGGTAGAGCTGAGGCAGTGATGCTAATGCCGGGGAGCAGCTGCAAATACAGAAGTTTCATTCCTTTGCCTGCTGCTCACCACCTGCTATGCGCCCGTTTCCTAACAGGCTAGGAACACATACCGGTCCATGGCCCAGTCGTTGGAGATCCCTAATATAAGACACTTACTATATGGCTAGTCCTGAGTACATGCTGGCTATTATTGTTGCTGCCGAATAATATATTTTTTTTCAAAATTGGCCTACAGATTCTTTTTCCTCCAGCAATCGGAACTAGGAAATGTGAGGGACTGTCCCTGTTATCATGATATCCACAGGGTCATAGAGAAGCCAGAGGGAAGCCACAAAGGATCCATGTACAAATCAAAGCTATAAGGAAGTAGACACCACCATTAAGCAGAACTCTGGAGAAGTGACTTGAGGAGTTTCAGTTCTGGTTATGAAGCCAAATTAAGATAATATAATGTCACAATCTCACATTTTTTTTTCCCCACAAAGCTCCCACTCCCAAACATTAAAAAAATTTTTTTTACCTTATTTCTATGTCCCATAAAGAAATATCGTCACTGATCCAGGGATTGGATGGCTCGGCTGGTGTTATCAAAGGATCGTACTCCACATACTGTTCCGTGTAAGCGATTAAGCTGTACGAGGGGAGCAGAGCAAAGAATGCCACTGATTTCCTATGAAAAATTTTTATTCTGTTTCACATAAACATTATATCAGTCTTAACATAATTCTAAACTAAAGGGAAAAAATTACCACCACTCCCACTTCTGACAAATTGAACTGTTTTCATCTGTCCTTGTTCCCTTCTCATTGTGGACATATGGTCTTGCATTACTGCAGTCAGTGTTCAGATGCACTTTATATTTTTTCTCCTCTTAACTCTTTCCCTGAACTTTGGGGCATCCCTCTCTGGTTACGGTAGCCTTACCGATATGCTGTTCTAAAACTGCTTTTGTATAACCCTTTAGACTACATATACTACAGATCTCAAGGCGTCTTGGACACACAGGATGCTACAGTCCCTCCAGGCTGCCAGCCCAGCATTCCCAGCTGGAAGACTCACTTATTGTAAAGACTTAAATCCTGGCAAAGCATAGGAATTAATATAAGCATTTTTCCAAAAAGCAACTTCATTTTTCTAGCTATAATTTAAATAGCCATATAATCTTTTTAAGTACAAAATTTATTTTTATCAAAATGCATGCAGTTAAAACAATAAAATAGTACTAAATGATTTCACATACAAAAACAGCAATAGCAATGATATTTTTCCTTTCTATTCCTCCCCACAGAGGCATTCACTATCTACCCTTCTGTTTCTTTTAGCATTTACCTGTATATTTCTAATTAAATATTTTTATAGTTGCTCTTGATTTATCAATTTTAGATGAAAATTTAACTTTCTACTTACCAATCCCCAACTCCTCATACCATTTACTCCCAGGATCCTCCAAATAGATTTACATATCAATTTTTGTTAAATCAATAGTCAGTGTCCACATTACTGAACTAGATAAAAATTATTTGCTGCTGACCTAAGGAGTATATTACTTTTTTCAAATGTTCTAACAAACCTTAAAACATATAGCAATAATTTTTCTATATCTTAAATACATCAGATAATCAGTCAGTCTGACTCCCTGTTTCCTGGATACCTTCTTTGTCAAGAGGACAAAGTTTTGAGTCATCTTGCTCCAATCTGAACTGTTTGCTTTATAGGCTTGATGCAAACTCATCATCCTGGGACTTCCTTCACATATGTGTTGAAGTCCATGTTTCCTGGATTCCATGTCTGTCTATTGGTTTTACTCCTTGGTTGTGTTGAAGCACATCCTTTAGTAGTTTCCTAAGAAAGGAAACTTACTGCTACATATTTTGAGTCCTTGCAGGTTTAAAAATGTTTCTATTTTATACTTGAGTGATAGTGCTGGATATGGAACCCTAGCATAAAAATAATTTTCTTTCAGTATTTTGAAAGTTTTGCTCAACCTTTTTTTTTTTTTTTTCATTCTGTGTTACTATTGAGAAGTCTGTATTCATTTCTTTTCTCTCTGGAAACTTAGAATCTTCTCTCTATTGCTAGTTCTCTGAAATTTCACATGGCTCTTGCTGATTGTTTTTATTTACTGTGCTGAGTACAATGTGCAATAGGGGAAAAAATATTTCCCAGGAATATTACATTATTTCTTTGCTAATTTCATACCCTTCATTTTTCTTTCTATAATTCTTTTTAGTTAAATACTGGACATCCTAAATTAATAATTTTCCTAAATTTTCACTCCAATTTTTTTCTTTTTGTCTTTTTGACAGTTTTTCCAACCTTTCTCTATTTTTTTTAAAAAAATGTGGCTATCATTTTCTTAAGTTTCCAGAGTTCACTCTTATTTATCATAGTATTTAATTCTTGTTTTGTGGATGAAATATCTTCTCATATCTCTGAAGATATAAATTCTATATTTTTATTTTCAGTTTCTTCTGTTTCTTGAATCGTTTTTTGGTTCCTTCAAGTTTCTTTCTCTGTTTATTTGTTTTGATCACATTCCTTCACATTGGGTTTTCCCTTGAGTGTCTGGAAAATCTCTAGACATTCATTTGTGCTATAGAGTGATGTACTAAAACCTTCTTGGAGGCTCAATGTGTGTTTGGGTAGGACCAGCCAACTGAAGGGCTTCATTGTCGGATTATGGGACAGCTTTCCAGTCTTTTCATTAGATCTTCAAATGAGGAATCTGGAATCTTTCCTCTGGAGACATCTATTTTTATCTAGAGCAGGGGTAGGCAAACTTTTTCCTGCATAACCCAGAGAGTAACCATTTTAGTCTTTGCAGGCCAGATGGCTTCTGTTGCAACTACTCAGCTCCTCTGTTGTAGCACAAAAGCAGCTGTAGACAATTCTTTCTTTTTTTACTTTTTAATTTTTATTATGCACAACATAATACATTGCATGGCATGCAATACACTGCATAACTTTCTAGCAAGGGTAGATAAGGCTGAGTTTTTTTTTCATCAATCAAAAAAAATCCTTCCTTAATCAGTGTTCTCCAAATCCTCTGACACACGGTGATGACTAACTCTAGAGGCGCACCTGTCTCTTTCCATCAAAGTCCACTGATATGAATAATAGGCAGCCCTCTTTCTCTTGCCCCTCTTAGTGAACTTGTGGATGTGTGCAGTGGCCACTCTAGGGATGAGTAAGCATGCTCCCAGGATGGCATCTAGGGGAGAACTACAAACCACATCATGGCAGGTTACTAAGCAGCAATTCTTAAATGAATGCATGTGGCTGTTCCAATAAAACTTTATTTCCAAAAACAGGGAGTAGAGTGAATTTGGCCCAGAGGTTGTAGTTTGCCAGTCTCTTGCCTACAGGCATACACATTTGGCTCTTGCAGGGCTGTGAGGAGAACAGGAGAACACAATTCAGTACGTAGACCTTTGATTAATTCTCTTGTTTTCAGCTGGCCCTTTATGATGTGTTGTGCCTGAGTTCTGAGCTGATGTAGCTCAATATCTCTGGAGAATAAACTGCCTATCCCCTGTGGTGGTAGTAATTGGGGAGAGATGGTCCCTAGTGGGGCAGGGAGGCTCCAGGGACAAACTTTACCCATCCCGGCAGGGTTAGCTCCAAACCGCTTTCCTGCCTTCCATAGTCCCTGGTGCCTTTAAGAGCCAAGACCAGATTTTGTTGGGTAAACTGGCTCACTTCATTATGATACTCACATCCCTGAAATGTAGGATTTGATGGTCTTCACTCTGTTCCCATCCATGTTTTTAAAATTAAATTTTGAAGTATTTCAGGCATACAGAAAGGTATAAAAGTAAAAAAGGTAAAAAAAAAAGTATAAAAATCTAAGACTATCACCCTTGAACTCATGACCCAATTAAAAAAATAAAACATTACAAATTGAGATGGAGGCCTGTGGTTGTGCTCCCCAATTCCTTAGACTTTATATTTTCGACACATTTGTTGAAACCATTAATTCATTAATTTGTTGACTTTGTGAGTTCATACCATTTTTATTCCTTTTCTGATATCTTGCTTTTGGGGAGAGAGAAAAGATAAACATATGTTCACAATATTGTCTTGAGTGAATTTTAAAAAATTTGCGTAATCATTTCTTCTATATTAGATACAAACTTTTAATTCTTTAGTATACATAGTACTATAGAACACTATTGTTCACAATGGATTTTCCATCTTTTGGGTTATTTATTTAGAATTAACATCTATAAGTAGAATCACGTGGGGCCAAAAGGTATGGAAATTTTTATGGCTATTGATTCACTTAGAGAGAAAACAAAACTTTCCCCTAAGCATCGCCAGCTTGCGTGTCAGTGTCCCTCTGCAATGGCAAATTCAGAGCCACAGTTCTTACTAGTGAATTGCAAAGGGCAAGCATGACCCATTAGCTTACTGCTGAAAATGTGAAGAAATTAGCCAGTTGTTCCATCTCATTGCTACTCAGAGTGTGGTCCACAGACCAGCAGCAGAGCTATCACCTGGGAGCTTGTTAAAAATGCAGAATCTCGGGACCCACCCTGGACCTACTGAGTCAGAAGCTGACTCCAGCTATTCTTGAGCTTAGTGGCATCTCTGTGCTTCCCAGAGTTCAACTCTGCAGCCCCTCCTTATACTCTGTGAGCCAATATATGCTCCTTCTAGCTGAATCAAGTTCCAGTTGGAGTTTCATTGCTCAGAACCAAACTAATACAGCCAAAAAAGCTGTGAAAGTGATGAGAATGTGAAGTCAGGTTCACTGAGGCAGCCCTCTGTAGCACTGGACCGAGAGGTTTCCTCTTTGCTGATCATGCGCTTCCTTGCAGTGCACACACAAGATGAACAAGCTGCTCAGGACACACGAAGATGACAAAAAGGCCAGGCAGGCAATGGGGGAGGTAGCGATGGTTGATACAAAGTACCATTTGAGTCCAAAGTCAATATCAATAATGACAGAAAGGCTTGAAGTAGGACAGGAAAAGCACAAAAGAACTTTATTGAACATCCGGCACCCAACTGTCTGTGGGGCATTGCAGCTTGAGTGCTAGTATGTGTCAAATGTTCTACAAAGCTCTTTCCACAAAAGCAGAATTGGGACTGCTGACTGAATTGTGTTGCGGACTGTACTATGTTCCCCCAAATTTCGTATGTCGAAGCCCTAACCCTCAACGTGACTATTTTTGGAGACAAGGTAGTTAAGGAGATAATTAAGGTTAATAGAGGTTATAGGTGGGGACCTAATCTGATAGGACTGTCCCTATGAGAAGAGGAAGAGCCCAGAGCTCTCTCTCCTCCATGTGAGCACAGAAGAAAGGCCATGTGAGGACACAGGGGGAGGGAGGCCGGCTGCAAGCCAGGAAGAAGGTTGTCACCAGAAGCTAGCTCTGCTGGCACCTTAATCATGAACTTGCAGCCTCCAAAACTGTGAAAAAGTAAATGTCTGTTGTTTAAGTCACCCAGTCTCTGGTATTTTGATATGGTGGCCCAGGCAGAATAATACAAGTGATGGAAAGAATAAACACAGAAAATCCAGAAGAAGTCCAGGAGGAACAATATTTCTCTTTAAGCATTTTTAACATCCCTTTCCCCCTTACCTCTACCTCCTTTTTATTAGTATATGATTTTGTTATTTTTAAATGATAAGCTTACACATCATTAGAAGATGCTAAAGTACCAACTATTAGCAAGCGTGCTACCCACCATCACAGGAACTTTGAAATAGTTCTTGGGTGGAGGTGTGGAGCTGGCTGATTTGTCCACATACTGCTGCCCATTTGCTTTATAGTAAGCGGCAAAAATATGACACATGGAAGTCATTATTCAGCATCTACTGGTGTCATGAAATAGTGAATAGCTTTCTGGATCACAGGAAAATGCTGGCACTGAGCTAACACCGAAGTCATGGCTTCTAAATACATTAACCAGTCATGGGTTATTATATATACATGCGTTATTACACATACATTATGTATATAATGGGGCTATTAATACAGAAACTTTCCAACTTAGATTGCTAATTATGTTCTATCTTTGATAAACCTGGAGAGGAAAAAAATAATAAAAGGGAATTCACAAAACTTAGTCCGACAACTTAAAAAATACTGAGAAAAGAGTTTTAGATTTTATCCTCTCTCCCTTAACAACAACAACAATAATAAGGACTCATACTTTTGCTTCAGATTAGAACGTGACAAAAGAAGTGTGACAGGTAAGTTAGAGAAAGAGGAGATGCTGTCATTATGGGTTAAGGGGTGACTAGGAAGAAATCTGAGAGAAAACAGAAAACATAAATATTCGGTCTCTGACCCAGGTCCCTGATCCAGGGCTCCTGAAACCCTTGGAATTTCCTGGGTGATAGGAGTGTCTTTTGTTCAAATGAGGTGACCCTTGGTGGCCTCCTGAATGAAGGCTGGTCACCAGAAAGACCAAGCCATGATTAGAAGCTTGGGACTATAAGCAGCATCCTCTCCATTTTCTGGAGAAAGAGAAGGGCTGGAAATAGAGCTAATGATTGATCACACCTATGACTGGAAGCTCCCACAAAATCCACATAGTCTGGGTTTGGACAGCTTCGAGGTCAGCGAACACATCCATATACTGGGAGCGTTACACAGTACACACCCCAGCTCCATGGGAACAGAAGCTCCTACACTGGGGACCCTCCCAGACCTCCTCCTACATAACTCTTCACCTGGCTATTCATCTGTATCCTATATCATATTCTTGACTACATTGGTAAACATAGTGTTTCTCCAAGTTCTGTGAGCTGCTCTATCAAATTAATTGAACCCAAGGAGGGATTTGTGGGAACCTCCAATTTGTAGATAACCTGAACGGAGGTGGTGGGTGACCTGGGGACCTACTAATTGGTATTGGCTTCTGAAATAGTGTGGGAGCAGTGTTGTAGGACTGAGCCCTTCACCTGTGGGATCTGATACCATCACCAGGTAGCCAGTGTCAGAACTGAGTTGAATTGTAGGATACCCAGCTGGTGGCAGAGAGTTGCTTGGTGTGGAGAAAACCCACATATTGGTGTCAGAGTGCTGTGAGTGTGACAGTAGTGAGAGAGTAAAGGTAAAGCACTGGCGAAGGAAGACTGGAGTTTTTCCTACACAGAATCCCAAGAGTGAAGTACATATATGGAATTTGATCTACGGAGCAGGTGAGGGGGAAGATGAGGGGAGATAGTCTTAGGCTCCAGGGAAAAAGGACATTGAGGGTTGGCTTGCAGTGATTAGTCAAGGGAAAACAAGGCATGGAATGTGACATGTTATGGCATAGTGATCCTTGTTTCTACTTTAAAAATTCAATAAAAATGTGCTAAAATACTCATTAGGAAATCAGGGCCTCAAAGTAGGAAGAAAGCTGTAATGTGGAAAGAAGTGAACAGGAGAGTCTATTTGCACCCACTTTGGTACGTGCAGTCTCTGAGTGATGACTCAGAGAAGGAAACCAGAGCTGAGTCAAAAGGGAAGTGAAAAGCAGAGCAGCATGGCAGAGAGGGAAGAAGAAAGTTTAGTTTCCACTGACTAATTAATTAATCTAATTTGTTGTTCACATTGGAAGAGGTAGGGAAGGAGAGAGAATATTAAAAAAAAGAACTCCTTAATTGCAGGTCACTCGGAGAAAAAATAATAAATAGAGAAATTTGGGCTGAGTGAAGGGCTTGGAAGTGAATTTGGCCCCTCAGCAAGAAGAACATAGGCCAGGCTGGGTACCACAGCCCTTCTAGATTTTGGTCTGGATACAATCATCCTGACTATGTTACCTCTGATCTTTTCTTTTCTGTCACCTAATGTGGGCTGGGAAAAGGAGTAGCAAGGAGGATCCCAAGGTGTCTAGAATCACATACAAGCAAAATTGTAATCACCCTTTTGGCTCCTTTTTTCCCCCCTTCTCTGAAACTATCATTAGACATTAAGTTCATGGATTTCTATCACCCTATCAGGGTTTTAATAGACCCTCAAGGTATTCAGTCACTTGTTATTCTATCTCATTTTATTAATTACATTTCATAGTCATGTAGGGTTAGGAGGCAGAGGAGAAACCAGCATCCAATTTCAGGGAACAGTGGTGATCTAGAGATGGTCAAGATGATGATAAAAAAATCAATTCAGCAGTCAGCTGTGATGCACAAATGGCTCCCAGGATAGCGTCAGGGTGAGCCAAGTATAGGAGCAGACATACTATGACACAACTCTCTCTCTCCATGTGGGGCAGTGTGTGGTGGATTCCTACAGTGACCTGCTCAGAGCCACTGTGGGTAGGAAGAAGTCTCTGGGGACAGCCAGCAAAACACAGAGACTTCCCAGACCATTTGGAACTAGAGTATAGATTTCTGCATTCTAAAAGTTGGTTTATCAAGTGTTATAATTCTTGGGTGAATAAAAAGGGAATCCTTGAGGACTCTTGCAAAGAAGAGTAAGACCTCTTTTATTTGGCAATCTTCTGCTATTAGAGAACATAGGTGAGATAAGTGACCAAAAGGGTCTCTGAGCAGAGTCTACAGTGAAATACACTCTTTACCTCAAGGCTTGTCATCTTTCCTTGTGACTTGCTTTAGCCAATACCATGAAGCAGAAGTGACTGAGTGCCAGTTTCAAGCCTCAAGAGGCTTGACACATTTCTGCTCTGTCTCTTGAAATCCTGCTCTCTCTATGTGAACAAGGTCAAAGTAGTTTGCTGAAGGTGAGAAACCATGTGAAGGCAGCTAGCTGTCCCAGTGGAAGTCATTCTAAACCAGCTGAAGCCAAACATGTGAGAGAGACCAGCCAAGATTAACAAGCTGCTTACTCAGCTCTCAGCTCCACACAGACACCAGGGGAAGCCCAAGAGAGCCAGCTGGCACACAGACACATGAGCAGCAGTAAACGCCTGTTGTCTGAAGCCAATACGTTTTGAGGTGGTTTGTTACTCAGCAGTAGCTAACTAATATACTTGGTGTGCTATGGATTGGAAATAGTGGTTGGTAAGGGAGGAGGAAGGGCTACTAGAGACAAGTATGTTGACAGGAACAAGAAAACAAAACAATAATTGAAAAGCAGAGACTCAAATAACTTAATGGTCTGGGGTAGTTTTAGGAAAGGGAAGCAGTTTATAAGACCCTGACTGCTGACAGAGTTTTAAAGTACAGTGTAAGAACACTGACCCTGAGTCATCAAGAGGAATGAACTAAAATGTGTGTCCTTTTTTAAGAAGGCAAGCTCATGAGCTAGATTTAAGACAGATTCTCATTTAAAATAGTTAAAATAAAAAGTTTACGGTACTATTATTTATCTGGAGAATTCATTTGAATGAGCAGGGACCATACTTCCTGAAGCAAAAATTGGGTAACATCTCGGATGAGCTTTTTACTATTTCCAGGTGTAAAACAAAATGTAGTTTAGTTGCCATGATATTGGCATTTTGGGAACATTTAACCACTCATGGGGATGATAGAACAGAATAGTTGAAACTGGGATGACCTGAGAAAATCCATACAGAAGAGCCAGCCTCTTCATGTACGGCCCCTCCCTCCTCAAAGGCACCAGATTATTAGTGTCATAGGAGGCAGCCAAGGGGGACACACATCTTGTGGACAGCAGGACCAGCCTTAGGCAGCAGGCAGGGCTCTCTGTTCATGAGATTGAACATTAGCACAAAGCTGCCACCTGCAAGGCCAGCCTCCTCCTTGGCCTGTGCCTTGTTCTTCAGAACACCCTAAACTCTCTTCATTTCATCTCATGCATTTGAATTCTGCTCCTTTCCAAAGCACCACTGAGCACCCCACTGGAAGATCATAATTGTTCACTTTCATTGCATGTATAGTAAGTGCCAAGGAATGGACCAGCTCATGCCTGGATTAATTTATTAACCCTGTAAATTAACTGTTACTTTTTCTTTAAAGATGTGGCACAGAGGCACAGAGATACAGCAACTTGCCCATGGTCATACAGGAAATGGCAGAGGCAGGACCCAAACCCCTATGGCTGGCTCTACTCCCACTCCCTAAATGTTCTGTTCTGCTCCTTTAGTTCTTGAAGTTTCCTTATTCCCTTCCCAGCTGGACCTGGCTGCACCCTTTGACCCAGTCCGGACTCTTGCCTTTTCAGAGGCTGGATCTCAAGATCACCAGCCCTCCCACCGCTTTCCAGTGTCAATTCTCAGGAACTAAGTGAAAAACGGCATGGACCTGCTCTCAGGGGGATGAAGTTCTTTGCCTGATGGCTTCTAGCTAATTATCACGGCTCACCTGGAGCAGGCACAGGGAAACCAGACCCGGCATAGGGATGCGTATGCCCACCTGAGATGGCTCAACTTTCATCCCAGGAGCACAGCAGTCACACCCAAGGCCAGCTGCAGGTGCCACCCGCCCTGTTCCCCACCCCCTCAAAGCCACTGACAGACCAGGGTTCCAGGCTGCTTTATGTACTGCACACACCCGGCCCCTCTCCCTCCTCTTCTCTATCTGGGAGTTTCCTTGTAGCTCTAATGAGAAATCCCTGTATCACATTGAAAAGTTGCCAGATATTGCTGCTGGGAATAAAATCAAACCTCTGGGCAGAGACACAGGGAAGCTTCAAACTGGGGAGTGAGGAGTGGCTGGTTGGAATGGTGTCTTTAGTGTGGCAGCCTCTCAAGCATAATGAGATGGCACCAGGTGGGGCCCCTCCCTGACTGCTGGAAAACAAACAAACAATGGGCCCTGCCAGCCTCCCCTCCCCCACCTCAGCTGTTTCTCTTTCCCCCTCAGCATACCTGCCCAGTGTGGGTCTCCCTCATGCTGACTGGTTCAGGCTCTTTCCTCACACCTTGAGGATAAGATAAAGCTGGGAGTACCTTCTAAGGTGAGCTCTCAGGCCCATCTGAGTGATGGACAGTGGCTTCACCAAATCCTCAAAGATTTGGTCAGTCCACTTGCACATTATTCAAAATGCAGTTTCTTCAGATCCACCTGGAAGCACTGAATCTGAATCCCCAGAACTAGAGTTTGGGGATCTCTATTCCTCAGCTCCCTCCCCTACCTGGACCATCATGCTTAAAATCACTAGACCTGAGCAACTATCCCCAAGGAATGATGGTCCCACATATACTCTCCTGGCATTGCAAACACTGAAGTGCCCTTTGAAGGCCAGGCATTGCTAGCACAGAGCCTTACAGCATAGCAGGATGGCCATTCCTGTCCCTTTTCACAGAGAAGCTTCTAGTTCTTCACAGGCTAGGACACCAATGGAGTCAAGGTCATCCAAGCTATGTCACACAAAGGCACTCTCCTGGGACAAAAGCAACCACAGCAA
This sequence comes from Macroglossus sobrinus, assembly GCA_004027375.1. Classification (NCBI taxonomy): domain Eukaryota; kingdom Metazoa; phylum Chordata; class Mammalia; order Chiroptera; family Pteropodidae; genus Macroglossus; species Macroglossus sobrinus. Next base: position 196,718 of record PVKZ01002375.1, read on the forward strand.
GATTTAAAAAGGAAGGGTAGAGGCTGGTATTGTGGAAGCCCCACGTTATGGCAGTGGGGCGAGGTGGCTCCACAGCCTACAGAGTCAGCTGAAACTGTGACTCCAGAGCAACTGGTGTCTAGGTGTAAGCTTAGCCCCAGCCACCTTCTGAAGCAGGTACATCAGGGAGTACCAGTGAATCTCAATGGGGTTGATTCTCTGCTCCACTCCATATGGGACATTTGGCAATGTCTGCAGACATTTTTGGTTATCACAACTGTGAGGTAGAGTTTTGGCATCTAACAGATAAAGGTCAGGGATGCTGCCAAATCCTATAATGCACAGAACAGCCTCCTGCAACAAAGAACTATTCCATCTAGAATATCAGTAGTTACACTATTGAGAAATCCTGGAATAGCTACAAGATGCCATCTAAGACAAGAGCCCAGATCCAGAGATGTCCTTGGCCACTTGAAGGCAGAGCATTAATTCAGGTTTTGGGTGTGGGAGTAAGGTTTTCTTAGCTTCAACTTGTTATTTATCTAGAAAGAAGTTTCCAACAGAGAAAGGCTTACAGGCTAAACACACAGCCAGCCCCCTGTGGGAGCTGGGCTTACAGACCCACTTTACTCTGATAGCCAATAAGCACTAAGACCCAAATGAAGCCCTTGATCCTTCAGATATTATATTGGTCATCGCGTTATCAGCAGCACATGGATGAGTAAAGGTTCCATCTGGGGCTGCCTGATCAGATTTAATTCCGTGTAGATTCCCCAGGTGGTCTCCCCTCCTCACGGAGAGTTCAAAAACAGACCATTTAGTTGACAAAATTGAGTCTCCCACGAGTTAACAGAGTGGAACTAGCTACTGGTGCAGATTGTAGCACAATCGCTCTTGCAGAAACCAGACTGGAGGTGCCAAATATTTTCTTTACAGTTGATTCAATGCAGTTCGGTGGTAGACGGTGTGTGGAGGCGGAACGTCTCCTGATGGTCCAGTCCCCTCCTGTTTGTGCGGCTAACACCGCAAAGGGCACACAATTTCTTTCTCCCTGTAAAGTGCATCTGGATGTTTTATAGCTGAAAAGGCAGCAATTTCATTTGAATTAATCGAGAGGCAGAAGGCAAAAGTGCATCATGTAGCTTTTAAGGACATTTGACCTTGATTGACAGGCTACCGTGGCCACCTCCTGAAAAGCTTCAGCAACAGAACATTTCTTGACATCAGTGAGGGGAGGTCTGCTACCTTAGTTGTACTCACACGGGCTCTGTGGTTTTTTTCATCTATCAGTTTTAGGAATGCCTGCGGTCTGCCTCTTGGCGTGGTATACATTTGTCAGCCATAACCCCGTAATACTTCTCTTTTGTTACATTAAAAGAAAGTAGTAATTTTACTAAGCGGAAACATACCTTTCAGCCACTTTCGACATTTTTAAACAATGTCTGTCAATCTGTGCATTCAAAAATGTTATCTGGAGAAAGACAGAACAGAGGTGTTAAGACAAAACTAGAAGTTTTTATTTTCCTTTCACCCCAGGAATCCAAATCCTGTATTTTCACTGAGATCTAAACTCTTCCTCTGCACAGGCTTCAACCCTCCAGCTTTGCACGCCAGCCACCATTTTGCCCTTTTGAAAATTCCTGCCATCATTAAGATTCATTCACACGCTACAAGTTAGTCTATGCCACATATCCTTCTGTACTGTGTTATAGCTTAAGTCTTGATTTTCAAAAGAGATTGCAAACTTAAAGGCAGTATATGTTCTCTAAAGCTTAACGACAGCATGAGCAGGTAATATATACCCCGTAAATGTCTGGTTTGACTAATCTCCCATGATCATGCCCTGAACATCTTTCACACTCACATCACACCCATGTGCTTGACGTGCTTGACTAAAATCATCAAACAGCTATTCTGCATACTTCTGTTTCCTCTTCACCACCCAATAATAAATAAGCTTGTCAAGAGCAGGCACCTACCGATTTACTCCTTTGGCTTCCTCCCACCCCCAGATGCCAATAAAGTGTAATGTAAGGACTTGACCTGAAGTTACTTTATTATCAAGAGCCCCAGAAAAAAAGTGATGTAATTAGCCATTGTCTGCTGACCTAGGTTGACCAATTAACTCCTCATCATAAAGATGACATTGAACCAAATAATGCTGAGATGGTATTGGGGGTGGGGCTTGCTTAATTTGTAAACTTTACTCTTGTATCACAGCAATAAAGTCAGTGGCGTGAGCTGGCTGACTCTGGAAGGGTATTACAATTTCAAGGAACCTCCCGCCCCAGCTTCTGTGGAAGACCTGCCTACAGCAGTCACCCCACAGTGCGGGGATAACTCATTAATGTCCTTCTCTCATCACTGCTGGAGGAATTCAGTAGGAAATTTTCCCTCTCTAGCTTCCACAGGTTGTTCACATAGAGCACTCAAAGGTTCAGGTCACCCACAGCTGGGATCCACTACGGTTTCCAGGAACTCAAAGCTCCCTCAGCCTTTAGAGGTGAACATTCAAAGGGTTTTCAAACTGGCCATGGCTCCTCCTGGGAGTGCAGGAGTCCATTCATTCACCTGCTTCCGGACGACCTCTTTTGTGGTTTTCCTGACTGGCTGACTGGGTATGTGCACAGGACTTTGCGACTGGGACTCTTCTGTCACGCCGTACACTGACTAGAGAAGAAGCAAGAAGATAGAATTATGCACCCTCAGAGTTGAAGGGGCCTTAGGGGCCAGCTATTTTGACCACTTATCCGATGCTTCCAACCCTCTCAATGACATCCCAGCAATAAATGTTTGGCCTCTGCTTGACTTTCTTCAATGACGGCAACTCCGTCTCTTGAGGCAGCCTCTCCCATCTGTGGGGTACCACTGTTAGAAAATCCTTACTGAGCTGAACTGGTCTTTTTGTATATCAGTGATTCTTCAAACGTGGTCCATCTGCAGTGAATCATCTGGGAGTACTTGATAATGATGCACATTGCCCAGCCCTACCCAGGCCGTCTGGAGACCCCTCCTGGCACTCCTGAAGCATCCTGGGTGGGGCTTGGGAATCTGCACTTGGATCAAATGCCCATGTGATTCTGAACCACAAAAAAGGTTCAAGAACAATTGCCGAAGATTTTGCACAAAGATTCCCTCTAGACTTTCTCTTGGCCAGCAGATGACATGCCCATCAGGTACCAAGTTGAGATGGCAGGGTTTCAGGGTTTTTGCTTTTAAGCTAAACAGTTTTCTGGCCTCAGTTTCTCCACATGCTCACAGCTATGGCTACTTTTTAGCTGTTTCTTGTGTTAGAGAGAATTTTTGCTTTGGGAAAGAAAAAAACCTCAAAGGGTGTATTATATACAGCTGAAATCTATAAATCAAGAAGGACTCAGATAGAATGGATGTGGGCTCCATGAAATTCTGGAATAAAATTCTAACATAATTAGGTGGCCCTTAAATGAGGACATTTTAAGATTAATATTATAAAATATACAATGGGCATCATTATCTCAATGAAGGATAAAATATGTAAGTAGGTTCAAGAAGTTGATGTATATGTCATGTCATATGTATGAGAAAATGAGAGGACTGGTCATCTAGGGACACATCTCCAACCTTTTGAAATGAACATTATGGAGGACAGATGTGTTCTCCCATGGTGTGGTCCCAGTGCTATTGCGAGAGTGGGGTGTACCGACCGTGGCAGACTGAGTGTGTCACCTTTGGATATGCCATGGTCACTGCCCCTTCAGCATAGTGAAACACAAGTGATCACTGGCTCATTCACAGTTAAGCAAGATGGCGATTTGAGTTTGGATGACCCAGCTATACTAAAAGGCTTTCAAAGCACCAAGTTCACCTTCACCTGTGGGATTTCCATACTTCTTGGTCCTCTAGTTTCCTTTCCTCTCTGCCTCCTTTCCAGAGCCAACTGCCACTTACCCTTCAGACCTCAGCACCTAGAGCCTATTTTGGAAGCCAGGGGAAAGCCCCAGTCTAGCGCCCCCTCCAGGCACTCCTGTACTTTGCTAATGCAGCCCTACTTGCACTGTTTGCTGCCCGTAGGCTTGTTTCATCGCTGCCAGGCTATGGGCTATGTGTGGACGGCATTTCAGCAGCAAGAAGAACGCCAGGCACATATCAGCCACTTCATAAATATTTGTAGAATAAATGAATAAAATGGTTTCAAAGTACGAAAAGCGGTAGAATGAACAAATAGCAAAGTATTGTTCGAACAGTACTAGAAATGAAAGGGCCATTCACATCAGGAATTTTTAATTCAGCTAAACTAGCGAACCTTTTTAACCTTTTGTGGGTTCTTCAAACGTCGACATTTTCTGATATCCATTTCCGTGGTGTTCACACAGCCTGGCTGAGAAAAAAAAAATCATCACATAAATTACTAAGTGAAAATCACCCTTCCAATTTAGCCCCAGTGGGTTACCAGTCATTATCTTTCTCATTACACAGATAATGCACGATTATCTCCATTTTGCCATTTATAATTTTTTTACAAAGATGTTTCATCTTCAATATGTGTTCCTGTATATATAAATATCCTGAAATATAAAAGCTTGCCTCATACCGTCTAAGGATGACATGTAGAGGGTATAGTGTACAGTCGATAAGAGCAAACTTATTATTCAAAGTTGCAAGGTGGCATCAGTAACAGCCTTTGTTCTTTCACATATCTAACCATCTAAAAATACTCCAAAATCCAGATGGGGAATCACTTCTTTGTTTTTGCTTTTAATCAGTTTTTAGGAAGGCTGAAATAGTTTATTCATTTTAGTTCCACTTCATGAAGGAAATGCAAGATTTGTTTTAATAACATGAAATTATAAGTAGAGTCAAACCTCGTTATTCTCAGATTTCATATTAGTGAATTTGCCTAATTGCTAAAACTTATTTATAAACCCAAACTCATCCTGTGGTGCATTCATGGTCATTCATGGACATGTGCAGAGCAGCAAAAATTGGGAATTGCCTGATGTGCATGTTCCCAGCTGAGGTCAGACAGGGTGATGCTTCGCCTTCTTGTTCCAGCTTTCATGCTGTAAACGAGTGTCCTTTTCAAGGTTTATCTCGTGCCACATTTTGCACATTTCTGCTTTTATTGTTGTTGTTGTTGGTGGTGGTGATTATGTTCTTTAAAACAGCCCCCAAACATAGTGCTGAACTGCTGCTTGGTGTTCGTAAGCACCAGAAGGCTGTGATGTGCCTTACAGAGAAAGCACTGGCATTAGGTAAGCTTTATTCCGGGATGAGCTATAGTGTCACTAGCGGTGTATTCAATGGCAATGAATCAATGATGTACATTAAGTTGTCTTTAAACAGAGATGCACATTAAAAAAGTTAATGTATTAATCAGTCGATGAAGTGGTTCAAATGCAGTGATTCAGCATTCACTGATTTAGTGTTTGCAGCGACTTTATGAAATGTAACTACTGCGAATAACAAAGATTGGCTGCATTTGAAAAAAGAGTATTCTAAGATTTAGAGCTGAGTGAAAATTGCTTGTTTTGGGTCTATAAACTGGGGCCCGAAGGTCACCAGATGAAATTCCCACAGCTCTCCCATTTCCAATTCCATATTTTCATGGATAGATAATTTATGAAAGGTAGAATTGACATACATTACAGAAAATCTACTGAGATTATATGAATGAATGGCAAAATTATTTCATAAAGCTTAGCAATTTTCTTAAGAATGAGACATCTGGTGGCTAAAGATAGTCATTTCTTTCAAGAGGAGGAAGTGGGGATAAAGAAATCGTCATAGAGAACCAAGCAAGCTTTCTCACCACTGGCCGGTGGACATCCCAAAAGGCCCGTTCTTGACTATCCAAAATTTTTCTTTCCGTCTTGTCCTTTTTCCGATCAATCCTGAAAGAGTAAAAGAAAGAAAGCAAAGGCTTTTGTATGGTTTTTCCTCTGAACGTGCCCCAGCTTTCTGCTCCTGTTTCTAGAGCTACAGCACACAGGGCAACTGACACTTGTGTAGTCCCTGCTCTGTGCAGAGCTGAAAAATATGAGTGCATAATTCCCTCAAGGAAACCTCAAGAAGTCCACATGTGGTGAGAGAACTTCTTTTAGGTTTGATTGCAAATTACTGTAGACATGTCCATGAACATGGAGGGCCTAAGGACAGCACAAGAATGCAACTGTGTATTTGCAGTATTAAGATTTGGGTTATTAAGAACCAAATCATCCATGGTATGTCCCCATCAAAGTGGATACCATGTACTCGAATCATAGGAAGGAATATAACCACAGGCTTTTACTGTTTCATCCTCAAATCTGAAAGTTTTCTTTGGATTCACAGTCAGTAGAAATGCCTTTAAATGCTGCAATTACATGTTTTAAGAGTCACTTAAGCCATCTGGCTTTGTAAAGTCAGAGTAATAGTCCTGGCATGTGACAAGATTCAGGAGGCAAGAATCTCTGGCCTCAGCTGGGGGAGGCACAAATTGGAAGAGGGAAATTACAGGTGACAAAGACAGATTCTTTATGGTCTGATCAGGAGCACAGATAAGAGCCTTTAAAATTAAAAAGTCTGTATTACATCACATTATCTCTTTAAGTAAAAAGTAACTCAGATTAATTGCTGTGTAACTTCTGGTTCTTGGCTCTCTTGGGAGCACTTTAGTTTACTGGACTGAAATAAACCCATAATCGCCCTGTGATTTTGGTGATAATTACTACATACTTAAATGGCCCACAATTATAATGTAATCATGGAGTTAATCAAAAAAGTTAATCAAGAAATACCATATATGTACAAAGTGACAATCTCCCCTCCTTTTATAACATGTAATGCTGTGTGATTCTAGAAGTACAAATTATCACTCCTCTTTGCTTCCAGTGGTGTGAGTACACAGGCTCAATTCTGCCTCCTTCTCACCCACTCACTCACCCTCCTGCTTTCTCCTTCCTCAGGGGCCAGGCCTCCTCCTGCTACAGCTCAGCACCCAGTGCCTTGGGCCTACCTCCCTCAGCAAGGGGAGCGAGTGAGTGGACAGCAGGTAGCTGCAATCACGGGTCGGGGGGAAAGGCAGAGACTGCCCAGGAAGAGTGAGAACCATGGCACTGTGCAGGTCACTGGATCCAATGACCTCGGGTCATTTTAAACTATGACCACACCTGTAATCAGTGCTCACCCATACAGCCTGAAACTCAGCCCTAGGCCATGGGCTGCAACACTGCCCAGGTAATGCAAAGGGGGTCCTCTGAAAACCCATGGTGGTTCTGCTCAGGGCCAAGTGGTACCCAGAGAAAAGACTGACCTTCTCCCAGCTCAGCATCCCTTTCCTTCCCAACATCTGTCCCATTTCTGTTAACACTCTTGGCTAAACCAGAGACCACTTCTGGAAAGGACAAGAAGGAACCCAACCTGAGCAAGTCCATTTCCCAGAATCAAAAGGGTCTGGCCAACAGCCATGTTTGTGAGCTGGGGTACATATATTGCCCACTTCTTATGTTTCCTTGGAGAAGGAAATTTCTACTATATTCCCTAAGGGGAAAAAATATGGGGAAAACTCTCCAACTTTTTTCCTTCTGTCATCTCTTGTCTTTCAGGGGAGAAGAGCACCTTAACTTATAGGAGGATTTGAAAGAAGATATTAAGAAATCTCAGGTTGATCCTTTCTGAATGTCTGTTCTCTGCATGTAGTAAGTTTACAGGGGTCAACTTTGCCCTGGGCAGGTGGAGAGGAGGGGAGTGGAAGTGGGGTGCAAAGCTGCAGAAATCCAGTTCTGCCCGTGACAGATAACTTTAAATCCAGGGTAGACATCTGTGATCACAGATCCAAAGTCATGTGCTATAATCTAGCTTTTATCAGTAACAATCTGACATTTTGGACTCCAAATGTCTGAATCTATGCCTTATTTTAGATTGGTTCTGAAACTCTCCAGGATGAAGGTGAGGTTAGGGGTGACTTGTTAGCCTCCCTCAAATGCTACCATGTTTTCCTATGAAGACAAAATCTCTGAGCACAGAAGAATAATTGGACATCTTTTTGGAAAATAGCAATGTTCTTATAACTAGAGTTCTACTTTTGGAAAGAACCCCATCGCCTGCTAGAACACACACTTTTGACATTATTTTAGAGTGCTATTGGTTACAAAGATGAAACATCCATGTCGATCTTGCTTTCTACTCAGTTGCTCCCATGAGAGATGACAGTGACTAACCGCAGCTGGCCGTCTGCGGAAGGTAACCCCACTTTGGTAATCCCACAATCACACCACCTCCAAATTCCAGAGACTTTTTTCTTTGCAAGTGTCACTATTAAGTCACCTACTTTACTTGTGCTTCTGCTTGCATAAAGATGAATTCCCACTTCCTTGCAAACGCCCTCTGAAGTCTTGCTAAGTTTTCCTAAGGAGATAGAAAAACTAATGAGAAGGGATTCATCATCATAAGTTTGCACATTAACACTTATGCTTATTATAAGGCAGCCATCTATTTTGGTTACTTCCAACAAAATAGTTGGGCCCCACTTTACATCCACTGGACATGAACCCAATTTGACTTTGTACCAGACTCGGCTGTATAGAGTAGAACTATTAATATTCATTTACACGCCCATTAAGTCTGAAGTCCCTTTGGTTCAACTGATTCCTCTCTTCTGTGTGTTTTAGAAGAACACAACTCTCACTTGTCATAAAGGCTATTAAAGATAGGGAGAAACCTTTGTGGCTATGCATGTAGGATTTGGGGAAGGGACAAAGGGGTCTTTGCAACCTACTGGACACCTTCAAGAGCAAAGAAAAGAATGGCTTTCTGAAGGCTTGGTGTCCATCAGGAGTCTCGAAGTGGGCAGGAAAGAAGAAACCAGAGGACCTGGCATTCATGTCTTTGAAAGTCCAAATTCAATAGTGAAAAAAGAGGGAGTGTCTATGTTTGTGATGTTCATGAAAGGAAAACTCAAAAACAGAGAGAAAGACAAGGCATTCAGAAGAAGAGGGGAGAAGCCTTTTCTCTAACTCTGAAGACTTACCTAGTGGCACAATAGGACAGAGAGGAGGGGTGTTTGACAGGTCTCCTAATGATCTGCCTAATTCTGATGGAATGCAAGGCTGGAGCTCACAGTATGCTATGCATTTTCATAGAGCTCATGCCAACACTAATTGATTACCCTCATCAGTGGATTATTAATATAAAAGGAACTTCAGTTGAGGATCAACACATTAAACTTAGTTATTGCCAAGGCTTAGTGTACAAGTACCTCAAAAAATTGTTCTTTTGATTCTTCCATTCTTTATAAGAAGCAAAGCTGGTAATGCCTAAATGCCAATCAACTGGAGAGTAGTTATATAAACTATGACAGTCATACCATGAAATACTAGGCGGCCATTAAAGATAATAATGTAGATTATTATTAGTGACATGGAAATATTCCCAACATACTTACAGTATAAGATTGGTGGGGGAAAGCAGTTTATGCAATAATGTTTACAGTATGATTTAAGTTTTTTTTTTTGGTAAAGAAAAAAATGTATGTACAGAAAAAAACTTAGTGGAGAAGGACTGTGGGTTATTTTCTCTGCTTTCTTTGCCGTTTAGATTTGTTTTTACAGAGAATATGTAATCAGAAAAAATTAATAAAATTACTATATTTGAAAAAAAAATACTTTTTTACTTTCTGACCACTTTTAGGCAGAACTTGGACCTGAAAGAACATTTTAATGCCATATTCTTTACAAATACAAAAGCAGGACATACTATGGCAACAGAAGAGAAATCTGAATAAAACAGGAGTTGATGCTGTCTTGTTTCTATTTAGAACACATGGCAAATATGGGGAAGAGAGACGGAAGATGGAGGGGCCACATACTTCCGCTGTCTGGGTCTTTCCTACAGGTTGCATTAGGGATGGGATGTAGTCAAGTTGAAGTTAAAGCACTTTGCACCCGATGCACAAAGGGTGAGATAGCAGTCCCCTGAGAGGGGTGGCTGCAGGTGTATAAGGGCAGACGGAGGGCAGGACTAGGTACCTGGGATGCTCAGCTCTACAGAACAGCCATGCCAGGGTTTGCTTGGGAAGATCATGGTTCAGCATATTTGTTTAATGGCTCCTACTGAAAAGCAAATTTTAGCCAGGCTCCTGCATTAAATCCTCCTCCCCTGTCTTCCTCCACGCACAGGTCCTGTGATGCCTGTGGAATCAAAGGGGTTGGGGGGCCATGCACTGGTCCTGCTCTCCAATGTCATGCACATTCCCCTTGGGCGATAGAGAGGGGAGTGATAGCTCAGTAGGTTGGTTGGCTTGGGCACAGGTACCCAACAGTGACAAGGTCTGGCAGAGTGAGACCTCATGCTTATTTTAGAAGACTGAGATAGTGAAATCAGGAGGGGCATTTGGAAGGTGGGTTTGAAGGAGCTGTTAATCCTGGATTATCCAGAGAAGAATATTTCATTCTCCTTAATGTTGACCCTCCTCCTAGCTGCTGACCCTCAATCATTTCATGGCTCAGCAGCATTTCCTAAAATTAAAAGTGTTAAACAAATTATCTCTGAGTTTTCAAGTTCTGTTAAATGGAAATGGATATGAGTATGGTGGTGGGGCCTCCAATTCTTGCAAGGAATCACATGTTGTGAAAGTGGAGGGGGTGGCAAGTTGGGAAAGTATATACCTCATATGATATACATCTATTTTATCTTCTGGATTGAATTTGGTCTTCAGATTCTGCATCCACTGCCAAGCACAGGTGAATGTAATTTAAAAAATTATCATATGTTAAATTTAAAAAATTATTATGTAGTAAATTTGCTTTTTTTCCCCTTTTGGCATACAGTTCTGTGAATGTTAACATATGTATAGATTCATATAACCAACACCAGAATCAGGATATAGAATACTTCCATTACCTCCCAAAACTCTCTCAGGCTATCTCTTTATAGCTACATCCTACCTCTACTCATAACTGCTGGCAACCACTGATCTGTCTTCCTTCATGATAGTCTTGTATTTAGAAGAATATCACATAAATAGAATCATACATTTTATAATCCTTTGAAACGGACTTCTTTTATTCAATATAATGTCTTTGGTGCTCATCCAAGTTTGCATGTATTAATATTTTGTTCCTTTTCACTGTGGAGTAGTATTCCACCAAAAGGATATACCAGTGTTTGTTTAAACATTCACCTGTTAAAGTGCATGTGTATTGTTTTCAGCTTTTGGTTATCACAAATAAAACTGCTATACACATTAGTGTATAGGTTTTAGTGTGAACATAAATTCTAAACTCTCTAGTGGGAATGCTTGGTTATATGATGTGTATATTTAACTTTAAAGAAACTGCCAAACTATTTTCCAGAGTGGCTGTACCATTTTGCATTCCCAACAGCATTGTAGGAGAGTTCCAGTTGCTCACCATATTCTCATCAGCACTTGGCATTATCGGTACCTTTTATTTGAGCTATTCTAATAGGGGTGTATTAGTATCTCAGCATGGATTTAATCTGTATTCCCTAATGGCTAATGATGTTGAACATCTTTTCATGTGTTTATGTGTCATCTTATGTCACATAAACACTCTTTGGTGAAGTGTCTTTTTAAATCCTTTGCCCATTTTTAAGTCGAGTTGTTTTTTTATTGCTGAGTTTTAAGAGACCTTTAATATAAAGATATAATTTTATTGTGATAGTAAGAGGAGCTGAGAAAAAGGAGAGGAAATAGAGGAAACTTCCTTTCCACTGTCTGAAAGGGTTTGGGGAGTGGAAAAGGGAGAAACGTGAGTTAAAACAGAGTTGTAGATACGTTTTCACTCTCCTCCCACATCTATCCTGGAAAAGAATCATACTTACTGCTTCGTAGTCTGCCAATTCCAGCCTTGCTTTATTCTGCATTGTCCTCTTACAGAGATAGATGGCTGAGGGAAGAAGAGAAATCACAACATATACAAAACCAGCAGTGGTGTAATCATAAATGCATCTATTCATCTGTCCATCCACTTATCCAGCCAGCCAGCCAGCTCAGCTGGCTAAGTGCCCAGCACTGTGCTGAGAAAAGTATGTTTCTATGTGGGAGCCATGACACCTGACCTCTAGGAATCTTTCTGCAGGTCAGGAACAGATGAGAAACCATCTTCCAATCCTGACAACTCCCCTCCATCTTTCTAACTCTGCTTCACCCAAAACATCCTCCATCAAGGTGATCTTTCTCAAATATGAGCATGCTACCCTCTTGCCTAAGTGCCCTGCAGTGACTCCTCAGTGACCTCAGAAGAAAGGTTGGACTCCTTAAGGTAGCATATTTGGTTCTTTAAGATTCAGTCTTTGCTTTTCTCAGCAACCCCTTCCCTTCTGCGCTCAGGCAAGTGAGACTACTCAAACCCTTTCAGCTCCACTCCTTTGCATATGTGTCTGCTGTATGGAAGGTCTTTCCTCTTCTCTCTTCTTCCGCTCTATCTGACAATCACCTACCAATCTTTGAAGACCCAGCTTGGTGGTTCAGATAGCTTGGTGTTGCATCTATCTATCTTCAACCACGGAACCTAATTCTAGTGAACTGTAATCGTGGATCTATTGGACTGTTCCTTTTTCTGGGGCGAAGGTTCTTTAAGGGCAGAGGCTATGCCCTATTCACCTCCAATCCCTGTACCTAGCACTTGGGCATGGCCTACCAGATGAAGAGAATGGACAGTGGAAAGGGTGGATAATTTAGGTCCCTCTTCCCCAGCTAAGGAAGTGTTCTTGAACCTTGTTTGCTAGGACATTCTTTCTCACACATGGGCTTCATCACTTCCTCTTCCTACTTCTGGTCCTTCAGTATCTCTACTTCTCCAGTGCCACACAGACCGATCCAAGGGAGATAATAGATAAATAAGCAATAGAATGACTTGGAGGGAAGATCAGAGAGCACCCAACTGTTGCCTGACAACTTAAACACACTAGGATATCTACTCAACTTCTTTCTGGATTAACAAACCTACACCATTTTGTTTGAAAAATTTACTGATGGCAACCTATGATATACTGGAAACTTGCAGCTAGCAGCCTATTCTGGTGTGCCCACACTTTGCATACATCAGTCAAATTGTATGTAGATGAGAGTCAGTTGTATTTGTTCTCAAATCTGTTTATGTTAGGCACACCTGTTATTTGAATAACATAGGTTCATCATAATGTAAGTAAATATTACATACACTGATGCAATTAATTGAAAAGAGAGCTGTTTCTATGAAGACACAGTTGAATGGTTTGAAACAACTTGATAAAGGAGAGTTGGCTAAGATAATTGCTGATGACTTTGGTACAGGTGAGCAAACTAAAAAAATGGGAAAAAATAATAAAAATTTCAAATTTTGCTTCAAAAAAGTGTTTTTAAATTTCTGATGCACTTTAAAGATGCCCAAAATAGATGGTTTATTCTGAGTATGGTTTATTTAAGAAAGAAACTCAAATTATTGGGACCCACAATCAAAGAGACTCTTTGGTCCTACCTTAAAAGGCTGCCAAATGAATGTTCCTTTGTATATCATTCATTAACATGAAGTGATTAAGATATGTACATATCATTTTTCTTCATGATTCTCTACTTACCAACTTTTCCAATGAACCAAGTAACTATACCTCTCCACTGTGTCTGGTAAAGAAGTGTTTTCTCTGTTAACAAGGTACATTTCAGTCTCTTGGACTACCAGCTACGCAGCCTGTGGAATTGGGGGCAACCTGAGGCAGAAAGCCCAGCAGGCCGTCTCAATGACCCAGGAGCAGTGCAGGTCAGTGGAGTGTTAACAATGCTGCCTCAGACAGTATTTTTGTTGGCCAAATGTGAAACTCGGGAAAGTCTATGCCAGATTTGGGCTCTCCTTAGGCAGAAGCATCCCGAGAAATTTCCAACCCATCTGGGGCAAAATGGACCAGCTAAGTTATAAGTTAAAGTACCACACACAGAATGAAAAGCTGGTATCACTCCTGATGACCATGAGTTACATGATGCAGCCCACTTCCCCTGTGGCTAATGTCACAGAATGAGGAGTCTGATCACCAGATCTAGGGAGGTAGGATGTAGCTGATGAATGGACCTCTTCTTGGCATAGAACTTCCCTGGGCTTGTCTACACTGCCACGGTACCTTCAACAGTGCTCTCTCTAATGTCTAACCAATCAAATGACCACTGGCAACAATAGCCAGTCATCTGGGGGATTTGCTTTAAGTTCAGATGGTTTTCATAGGATATTTAATTTCTCACTGAAAAAAAAAATCATCGTCTTCTTGCCTTCACACCTGGAATTCTCATTTCACCAGCATCTCACTTGGATGACCCACTGTCATCTCAAGCTCACTGTCTCTCACCATGACAAAAGTAGAATATGTTAAAAAAATATTATAAGCAGCATGGATTTATGTACTACATGTGCAATTAAACATTAAAAAATATATTGACTTTGTCCTATTTAGTGTCCTTAAAAAACTAACTCCCTTTCCAGACTTCTTGTCTTTACTAGTATATCATTATTTACCTCATTCTCTTAAACGAGGGAACATATAAATCACATATTCCTCTATTTTCCTCATACTCTCTAATTACTTTTTAGAACAATGGGATTTTAGCATGGGAAGTAACCTTGGCAACCATCAAGTATGGACCCTTCATTGACAGATGGGAAAATTAAAGGCCAAGATTGGTGAACTAATTTACACACGGACTAGTTACTGGTAGAGAAAGAATTAGAATTAAGGTCCACTTCAGAGCTTTGTCCACTATGACATTCATTGCCCCATTTATTTATTCATTTAAAAATGTATTGAATGTCTCTCGGGTGCCAAGCATTGTCTTAGGTGCTGAGAAAATCACCATAACAGCAGCTGCCAATTATATGGCACACACTGAATGTCAGACATGTTTTTGGGGCCTTCTAAACGTTCACTTAATCCTCACAATAACCCTATGAGATGAGTTTTGGTATTATTCTCATTTTATAAATAAGAAAAATTTTTCAGGGAAATTTTTTGTTGGAGATCCATAATAGATCCCTAAAACTGGTGAATCCATCCTAAATGCCTCTTTTTGACAGAAGGCTTTTTTATAAACTTGCCTCTCCCAAACAATTCAACCTTGTCATCAGCAATAACGCCATTGAATACTCAGATCGCACTCCTCGACAGGCTCTTCTTCCCCCGTTATTCCACCTCCCCCAGCCTGAAATACTTCAAGGGCTAGAGTATGACTTACTCAACTCTGTGACAGAGCAGTTGACACAGAGTAGTTGATCAGTAGATGGTGGCTGAATAAATAAAAGCATCTAGTGCTTTGTCAATTCAAACCATACCCTTTGGAATTCTTAGCTTCAGTTATATATCTTTTTTGGCAAGAAGGCCACCAGAGAACCAATAAAATCAAACATCATCCTAGAGTAATAATACCAACCACCACCATAGTTTTTATTAACACCTTACTGTGTGCCACACATCAAATCTTGCGTGCATTTCACTTAATCATAACAAAACAATGCTGGGAGACAAGCATTATTGTTATTTTGGTTTTAATGTGAGGGTTCTGAGGCACAGAGAGGTTAAGTACCTTGCCAGGCTCACACAGTTAGTGGAGCTACTCAATCCTGCGGCCCCTGGTAAATACTGATTTTCTGACTTAACTGCTTTGGAAATGCAAGTGAGCACTTCAAAATCGTGCACCTTGACTTCTCCACCTGATTTGTCAAGGTTGAGGTGAAGGAACTCAAAACAATTTTGCTTTAATGAGAGCCTAATATAAAGTATTATTTATATCCCTGTTTATGCTACATAACTAAAATTAAGAAATGGAGAAAACCTGTAGAGAAAGGGAAATAATGCCTATTGTATACAGTTTCAGATAGCCTATGCTTTAGATTCAAGAAAATATTTTAATCTTACTTGAGCCCAGTTATCTGGTGCCACCATCCTTCCACCCTCACCATTGCCTGGAAAAATATTGGTTTTCACAGTCACAAGGGCACACGGCTGCTGCATGAAATTTAGCTACAATTATTCAAATTCTGAGTTGAGCTTTTGTGAGCAGAATTTCAGCCCAAGAAATATTTGTTGTGTGAGCAGCCAAATTCAGCTCCATTTGTGAGCCAGAAGCCTTGCTGGACCCACTTCTTAGATCATTTAGGGCACAGCCCAGTTCAGGAAGACCCAGAGTGGTGCCTGCAGATAGCTGATGAGACAATGAGAGGGGCTTGCCCTCTGTATCAGGGCCATCTTCCAGACTTGGACACCGAACATCCGTAACCTTATTAGGCAATGACTTGTCCACATTCTATCCTTAGGACTGTTTCCGGTTGCTGATTACCCCTCCCTCAGATGTGTGATCCAGAGGGTGTAGCTTATCACACAGGTCTCCCCAACAGGCTCCTGGGAACATCACCCAGCTGCAGGGACCTCTGCTTTCCTGTACAAACAATCCTGCAAAGAGCTTTGAGAGAAGCTGCAGGTTTCATCAAGTGTCTCAGTACTAAGAAGAGCTATTGTGGACTGCCCCATCAGCTAAGTAGTCATGAGGATGCTATGTAAAGGGGCAGGTGCTTCTGTGACAATGCCATGCACAAGACTATGAAAGGAGTATGGGCCTTGGAGCCACTAAGATCTGAATTCAAATTCTTCTGCCTCTACTGAGTGTCTGCTAAGCAGTCACCTTTAGTGAACCATCAGCAAATATTTACTCAGCACCAACTATGCCTCGGACATGCACTATGCCCTGGGGGACATAAGAGCGAAAGAGGTGGACCAACCCCACCCTCATGGAACTTCCAGACAAGTAGAATACAGTGTCATGAGTGTGAGGATGTGGCTTCTCCTGGCTCAGGTTTTTAACTAAAGTTGAGGGACAATATAATGTTTTAGAGGATTGACACGTAGAATTGTTATTCTCCGCAGAGAGTATATGGTAAGAGTCTAATAGATCCCTGCTTTTATGGAGGAGACTTCCTGTTTACCCAGCTCTCAGCTTTGTCCACTCTTTATTTTCCAAGTCCAGGATAACTTCTGTATACCTTCCCCCAGTCTATCTTCTTTTCCCCTAACTTCCAACTATCAAAAATGTTAATGAGTTATTAATAAGTCTTAACAAATCTGTGAGACTGGAAGGGGTCAGGGGAAGGTGGATCTGGCTTTCCCTGAAGCCCTGCCCCAAAAGGAACAGTCAACAGTCACTGTCCTTCAAGGCTGCTATGGGATCCTGGTTCTCCACAGTCCCAGCAGAATGAGCATGTTGACTGCCCTTGACAGACTTTTCTTCCTTCCCCCATTCCCTTCCATGGCTGCACTGTCAGTGTGCTCTGCTTTTCTTCATTACATGAAACAGGATGTTTATTACATGTCAACAGTATGAGAAAGGGCTAAGCAGGGTAAAGATCCTCCTCCCTGTGCACCCCGGCTACCAGCCACCAAGCATTTATCTTCTGTACTCCTGGGGGTAATGCTAAGTGTGGGCTGTGGCTTCGCTGCTCACCATAGTCGGTGTTTTCAGGCTCCCAGCAGTTTGAAGGCCAGAAGTATGGAGCCTGCAAAAGAGCAGAGGTGTCAGGACCCAGAGGCATGCCAGCACTTGGCCCCACCCCCCGCCTGGGGGCCAGGGTCAGTCCTTCCCTGTACTCAGTGAGGATGCCACCCTAGAACAGTCTCTGTCCTTATCTCCTTCATCCTGACACCACAGCCCAGCTCTCTCCTGCTCTTAAAACAGCTGAGGCCAGCCAACATTTCAATCTAGGTGTTGAGAAATGAATTCAGGTAAGCAAAATAAATGCAAAAGTGAGAAACAGTTTATAGGGCAAAAATTTCTTATCCTGAAACAATAGAAGTCTAACTACAAAAGTCAGCTTGGCACAGTTCCCTGGGCACACACCCCCGGGTTCTTTTTATTCTTTTGCTATGAACTGAATTGTGTCCCCTCTCATCCCCTGCCCTGCCCTCAATTCATATGATGAAGCCCTAACCCCCAGTGTGGCTGTATTTGGAGTTTGGAAGTAATTAAGCCTAAATGAGGCCATTAAATGAGGATTAGTGTCTGTATATAAGAAAACATCAGCTCTCTCCCTGTCTCTATCTCTTTTTCCCCCTCTCTGTCTCTCTCTTAATTTCTCGCTCATTCTCCTTCTCTCTCACCTCCCCCACCCCCATGTGAAAACACAATGAGAAGCAGCTATCTGAATACCAGGGTGAGCATGCTCACCATAAACTAAACCCTACAGGAACCCTGGTCTTGGACTTCCAGCCTCCAGAACCGTGAGAAATAAATTTCTACTGTTTAAGCGACTCCCACTAGGATATTTTGTTATGGCAGCCCCAGCAGGCTAAGATACCCTTTGGTTCTGTCTGAAGAATTCTGCTTCCAAACCCTTTGGTTTTGACCTTGACACAACCCCTATTCTCTGTGCCAGATCTAGGACAGAATCTGAGATCAGAAATGGAAAATGTATGGGAAAAATTAATAGGTAGTGAATGGGAACTGCACAGCAGGAAAACAGCACAATACAGTAGAAAGATTCAGGACTTTGCTATTGGGCTGACCTATGTTTAAATCAAGGCTATATTTTTGATTTACTAAGTACCCCATTCATTTTTGGAGCACCTCAGTTTTCCCAACTGTAAAATGGGTGATATTTGCACCCCCCCCCCCAAGATTTTCTTCAGAATAAATGAGGAAATATCTGTAAAGTGCCCAACAAATAGTAGGTTCTAGGCTTTTTAGTATTATTTGGGTAGAGCAACAAATGGCCCAGACAAAAGTTTTCTTGGTTATTCCAGTGCTGATAAGACATAAGGGTTATTTCCTTAAATAACCTTTTTTTTTTTTTTTTTAATATGGTTCTAATCTGAGGTCAGATGTTGATGATAAAAAAGGTTTCTTTGGAAGAAGAGCTGGCAGGCCTACCTGGAAACGGTAAAAGGTGCCATCATCCTTCATGGTGAGAACATGGTCCGAGATGGGAAAGATGTAGCCCTGGGCAGCTATAAGGCTTCCCAAGTGTATTGCTTCAACTGTGGGGACAAGGTGTGGGAGAGAGAAGTAATTAGAAAGCTGTCAGAATGCAGGGTTACTTAGCTGAAATGTAGCTCATGAGAGCAGAAGGGCAACTGGAAGTCAACTGTCATTACTCTCAGATAACTGCATGATTGATTGATAACTTTAGGATACAACTATTTGGGCTATTTGGGCTGAAGGGAGACATCAGCCCTGGGAAGGGCTGCTATGTGTCTGGGGTACCTTTGGACCCCAGCTCTGAGAGTCTGATATTGTTTTAACCTCCCCCCACCCCCACCTAGTTTTTCCAGAAGAAAATCTAGCTTCACTGTTACAAGGATGAGCTTTGGTGTAGATAGACCTGTGCTTCGTTGAGGTATTTCACATAAAATGCTTAACAATGGCTGCTGTAGGGTAAGTGCTGGCAGCCCTGATTTATATTTTTATTTGCATCATTTCTTATCATCCTCAGCAATGAGCATGCAGCCTCACTACCCATTGAGACTCTGGAATACAGAGCATTCTCTGATACCATAGTCCCAATAGTGATAAAGAGTGTGTTACCCTTCTCTTACGGACATAAATTAAAATCTCACTTTTGAGGTGAGAGCAGTGTAGTGGGCAGTGGCACAGGGAGGCCAATTCAATAAAAAATATTTACATTTGTCACAATCAAGCTGTTGGTTTGTTACTTTAGCATTGACCATAAGTAGATTCACATAAATCATTAAGAATTTATATTTATTCTGTGCAGAGCTAAGGAAAAATATTGAATTTAAATGGTTCTACCACAGTGGTAATTTTACATAAATACAAAAGCACTCTTTCTGATAAAAACTAATGTTTGGACATGGAAAGTACTGACATAGAGAGGAGTGTCTAGGAGTTATTAAGTTCATAAACTCTGAGGTTTTTAAAGTAACTTGTTTCAGCCTTACAGGCAAACTTTTGAAGAGGTTGTATATAACCCAAGTGTTTTGTTTATTTAGAACCACCTATTCTTCAGAAGGAACGTACACTTTGACTGGTGGAATCAAAATGAAAGGAGTTTTATTTTACTTGCTTCGTGATGACTAGTTTGCTTTTGAAGTCGACATGTTTTAAGAATCATGGGTCCAACATAAGAGGGAGGTTTCATCACCTGCAACTGCTGCTTTCCCAGGGAAGGTAACTTTCATGTCAGTAATCTAGGAGCTGGAACTCTCACTTCATTCTCTGAACAAAAGGTCTTTTGCTTAGAAGTGTGGCAGATGGGAAGAAGGGAAGGAGGGGTGGAAGTTAGACATGCCTGGCTTCCCAGGGCCTTGGTTTGCTTCATTTCCACCCTTTTCTTCCCAGCTGGTGAATTGTTCCTAACTCCTGCTCAGCCGACAGTTCCCAATACCTGGGTGTCCTCCCAAGGGCATCGGGGTATAACAGACCTTCATAGACATGGCCCTTATCATTCTGGACTTGCATGAAAGCTCCTCATACTAGAGTCAGAGGATTTCTGAACCTATTCTCCCACCACTAGCTGGTTCAGGGTTCTCAACTACTACTTCTACTACTGCTACTGCAACTACTAACAATAATAAGAAAACAACTATCAGTAACACAATGATTATTTTAGAAGGGTGAGGAAAAACAGGGCTCTTGGAAGAGAAAAGACCACCATGAAAAAAGGTGCTCCTTTGTTTAGCATCTTCTTCATCATCAAAAGAAATGTTGACTTGAAATACATGTAACTAAACTGGTAGAGACTTTTTCAGTCCAGTTTTTATAAGTGAAGAATCAGAAGTCCGGGTTGCATAAGGGAAACACATAGGCTAGTTGGTTTGGGTTTTTTCCTTGAAAGATTAGCATGTGTAGTTTTCCCTTGTGGATTAAGAACTTGATTAGAATTAAGAATTTTCTCTAGTCATGAGAGTGGCCATTAATCAAGGTGGTGAAAAAAGCTAGTGTCAGTTCCATTAATGACCTGCTTTTCTGGTACTCAGATTTCTGGCAACTATATTTAATCCTGCTCTAGGTAAATTGTATTGTTTTATAGTCAATAGTATGTTAAGAGGATCAGATACAGAAATGCTATATCTGAGCTGCCATACTGACTCCAGCAAGGAATCACAGTTGAAG
Organism: Macroglossus sobrinus; assembly: GCA_004027375.1. NCBI lineage: Eukaryota > Metazoa > Chordata > Mammalia > Chiroptera > Pteropodidae > Macroglossus > Macroglossus sobrinus. The sequence continues at coordinate 217,752 of PVKZ01002375.1, forward strand.
GTCAGAAAGGGGGCTTGAACAAATTCTTAAAAAGCATAGCAATTGGAAGCCATTTAATTTGGGGCAAATAGGTAGAACTCCTAAGAACATCAGGATATATTTGGGGATATTTATAAATATGATACGTAGACATTGAGAATACTCAGTTAAGACAAGGAGTGCATAATAAATTCATTAAAGTATTAACCATCAGCACATGGCTAACAAAATATACGTATCTAGAATTTTCATGTTTCTAGAACTCCCCATTTTCTAATTATGCTGTAAAAATAAATTTTACTGCTTATTTTCTGATGGGAGAACAGATTTGAAAACTGTTTTATTGGCCAGGATTTTGTTGTTTTTCCAATAAGGTTTTCCTAATTGAAATGCACAATTGAAGTTGAAAAAAAAATCATTCCTTCACTACTTGCAGAAGCAGAAAACAGAAGGCATCTTAGCAAATAATTAAGCATCTTAATTGTGGATCAGGCGATCTAATTTTAAGAGCCGGCTCTAGAAAGCCTTTCATGACAGTGCTACAACTTATCTTTAATTGCTGTGGCTAACAAGAATTCATCTAATTTCACATGTTATTGTATTGGGTTCTTTGGCATTCTAAATGGTTGGTCATTTTCTCAAAGGGTGATTTGAATTTAAAAGTAGATATTCAGTGGAAAACATAAATTAATTTTATTGTAAGTAGAGTGATTCCACATCTTGGAATTCATATTTAGAAGCCCAGTTCTCAGGAGGGTAGGAGAATCTAGTCTAGAAGTGGTGATGAGATGTTTACCTATACCACAGGGGATAAAGTCAGAGTCAAGGGTTAAGTACCTGGGTCTTCAATGGAAAGGTTCTTCATGAGCCACTGCACAATGTCAGTACCTGCAATGATAAAGCAATTCAACTGAAGACCTCATGGGTGTTAAACCCTGTGGTAGAAGCTTTTACCTAAAAGACTCCAAATTCTAATTAGCACACACCAGGAGAGCTGGGTAACATTGATTTTTCTATCCTGACCCACCTTTTCCACCCCTCAGTTCACTTCAATAGTCACGATTTCATTCTTTTCCAAAAAACATCCACTTCTGACAACTCAGAATAATCTTCTGTCCACATTTCTAGGGAGCATCTGTAGGGGACTTCCTGTGAATACAGATTTTGATGATTTCCCTAAGACAAGCTGGTGAAGTCTTATCATGCCTGGCTCCTAGGCTATTTCCTGTGGGAAGAGGCTCTTTAGTTCCCTAACCTTATTGACAAAGGTTAACTGTCACTGGTGACCTTAAGGTTCCTGAAAATAATCTCTAATTTCCTCTGGCATGGGCCGACCCGGAAAGAAAGTGCCCCTGTGTCTGTGGGAGAAACGTCTATGTTTTCACCTATCCTCTGGGCCACAGCCAGATCCCATTTCCAGACTCCCCTGCAGTTTGGGGTGGACTGAGTTCTGATAGTGGGATGTGAATGGAAATGATGTCTGCCCCTTCCACACCTGGACTGTAAAATTTCCCATGTGACCCTCCACAGCTCCACACCCTTTCACTCCCCATCTGCTGGCTGAAGGGAGAGGATTTCGGGGGCCCAGTGGAGGGCAGAGTCACAATGCCGATGGAGGCTGGGCTTCTGAACAACCACGGAAACGGAAATTGATGCCCATTTTGGGCTCTGACCTGATTGACAGTGTGTTGTGTTAAGCTCCAGAAATTTGGGGCTTACCTGTTTTGGCATCTAGTACTCTCTTAACTAATTTAAAGTCTTAAGAGTCACAGGGGACTTTTAAAGCTTATTTACTCCAACCCTAGACAGTACATGAGCCCCAGCCACAACATTCTGGATAAGTGGCACCCTAATCTCCATTTAGAACAACTCTAGTACCTGGGACCTCACAAACTGCCCCCTGGGCAGCCTGTTCCAGCTAAACTGAGATTTCTCTGAGCAGAAACTCAACCCTCTCTGACTTTTTCTCTTTGGCCTTAGCTTTGCCCTCTGGTGCTAGAAAAACAAATCCAGCCTCCTCACTCTGTGAGTCTCACCAACACACTATCAATGTCTCCTTGAGTTTTCCCCGCTTGGATGAAATGTGCCTGGCTCCCTCAGCTGTTTCCTTGCATGACATGCCCTGGAGCCCCTCATCATTTTGGTCACAATTCTCTGAATACGTTCTCCTTTGTTTGCCTCCTTTAAAAAAATGTGACACCTAGGGTACCACAGTTCTTAGGGCACCACAGTTCACATAGGAGTATAGGATTTCAATTTTCTAGAATATTCTGAGCTTCTAATCAGTCCACTTTTGCCATCCCCCAATAATCTCACTTTGAACCAGTGCAGACCTTCGAAGGCAGCTTTGTGGCTTCAGGATGGTGATGCGTGATGGAAATAGCATAAAGGGCAACATTTCCAGCTATCTGAGTCCTGTCACGGGTCTGGGGCTTGAGGAGAGGCAAACGGTCTGCCGACAACTCTCCAGGGTAGATTCCCAGGTGAAAGACTGGATTGCTGACAGAAGGGTTTAAATATTGCCCCTGGTCCAGAAGTAAAGTTTCTTAGAAATTTTACTGGTTGCCAAAAGTGAGACCAGTACAGGCCTAAGCACCTATATATTTTGTTTCTCTCTGGCTCTCTGAAAGGTCAGTGGGCTCTGCACAGTAAACTGCCAGGGCCTGGTCCTACTCTCTGTGAGTTTCCCCCAGGACAAGCCTCCACCGACATGGCCCTGCAAGTCCCCCACCCCTCACCCCCATTTCAACCTCAAAAGCAAGACTTCTAAGCTTTCCCCTCCACTCGTGCTCTGGGCTGGCATCTATGAGCTAAACTTTGGATTCAAACACTCCTATTCATTCACACTCTTTGAGAGAAAGGGAGAGTATGTCTGTGTGTACTTGTGGGTGTGGGTCCATTTCCTCCAAATTATACAAGTTCAACATTTGTCCTAGGAAATGAAGAACAAAGCAGAAATCAAATAGAACTGTAATCCCAAGTTGGGGGTGGGGAAGAGACTCTAACCTGTTTTTTCCTCAAAAGAAAAATAGTTCTTTTTTGTGGGTTGCCTAGAAACGGAGAGGTTTCCAGCATCAGCAACGGCTCTCCCCCAGGCAGGCGGATTATCTTTCTGCTGAGCTGGCTGAACCATTATTTATCACCTGCCAAGATTGATTACTCACCCTGGGACAATGACAGCCCTTCCTTTCCCCTGTTAATTACTGTCATCATTAATATCCATGTCACTAATTAGTATTCATTCACATTGAAACTCCTTCCTTGCTGTCATATCCGTTTCCCCTGCACACCACCCCAGCCTTCAGCGCCATTGTCTGGGTTTCTATCCACTTTTGGCTTTATGGGCTCAGTGTCTGGCCTAATTGTCTCCCCAGTCCACCAGCCTCCGTTTGCATTCACAGAACTGAAAAATCCCATTTAAGCACTTTTTTTTTTTTTTTGGAAAGAAGGGAAAATCACAAAGGCCTGTTTCCTTTTCCCCTAGCACTGTGGGCACCACAGGCCTGCGTTTCCTGTCCCTGGTGCAGCCACCATGAAGTCAGTGTCTTCATCTGGGGATCGGTGTGACTGTCCTTAGGCCCTGGTGAAGGCTGGGCTGCTGGCCCTTGTCCTGAGCCAGTACCCTAAATCTGCAGCCATGCCTGCATCTGGCCAACCCTCATGTGCTGCAAACACAACAAGGCCTAGGGCTGCGGACACGCTTGAGCTGTGGATGTGGGATATTCAGGGCTTCTGAAGACTAGTCCAGAATGGGCCAGCCCCCAGCCTGGTGGCAGAAAGCAAATCATTCAGCCCCAAGAACAAGTAAGGAATAAAAATCTGTCATAATATTATGTCCTTTAAAAGACCCACAATTATTAGACTGTAGAATCAGACAAGAATAGTGCATATAACCATCAGGAGAAAGGGCTATTCTTTTTCTCTTTTCTCCTTCCTTTCTTCCTCATTTCCTCACTCCCCAAATCACTCTTTCCCTTCCTAGTCTAAAAAGAATTTGAAGCAGATTATTTTTCTGTTCTATCCAAAATTAATTGTTGCCCTTTGTAATCATTATTAGATTCTGGCTCTTCTTAGTCAAGCTGCCCTGCCAAGGACTTAAAGTCAATGTGGAAACATTAGAAACAAATGCAGGATGATCGCCCTTTACTCCCAAAGGACCTAAAACACTTGGCCTAAAGTTTTCTTTTTGAGGCTAATTTATCAACACATATTCCAGGGATATCTCTGAAATACACCAGAGGCATGTGAAACACTGCTCTACAACATGAGTGGTTTTTCAGTATACTTAAGTACACATTTATTACATTCAGGTACGCATTATGTGTCTACGTGCATTTCAGTTATGTCTTTTATATATAATTATGTTTATTGGAAGGGTATTTGGACACAACTCAGAAGTTCTCTAGTAGGGGGCTGAATAAATAAATTATGGCTCACCATACAATAAATATTTATTGAACATCTACTATGTTAGATGAAAAAGCCTATTGAGAACAGTGTATATTTTAGAATGACGTTTTTATAATAGAAAAAATGTATTTGTATTTCTATTCTAATTATTTATGTATGGATATATAGGGGGTGGAGAAGACAAGTTCTAGAACTATATTTAAACTGTTAACTTTAGGTTATCCTGGAAAGAGGGGAGGGTCACATTTTGGGAAATTTCTATTCTTTATATTTCTTTATGATTTGGAGTTCATAGAATGTTAATATATTACTTTCGTATGGAGATAATACTTTTTATTTCAAAGAGCAGAGAGGAAAAGTTTGGTTTCTTAGGCTAAAGAGGAGAGGGCATGGAGAACAGGGTTGCAGACACGAAGTAAGAGGGTATGGGGACTTTGAATGGCCCCATGCTGCCTCCTGGAGCCTGGGCATTTCCTGTTCCCCAGGGAAAGGGCAGAAAAAAATGAAGGCAGGACTCAAAAAGCTGTCTTTTTCCTAAGAAATAAAGAGTGGGAGGCTCAGCCATAGGCCTCTAATTGGTCACTCTCTCTGGCCATCTGGCCAGCTCTGGAGCCTCGGAGTGGCCTCTTGTACACTCTGTTGGGCTGTTTGCCACAGTCCTGGACTCAGGGTGACAACATGCACTCCTCCCTGTGTTGCTTACTTGTTTATTGGGTAGAGTGAGACTCAGCAAACTCTTCCTGGCAACTTCCCAAGTTATAGTAACCCTAGATCAATATAAACTGGATTTAACTAGACTGGTGAGCTCTTCCAATATTTTAGGGCATTCTCTCTCTCTCTCTCTTTTTTTTTTTTTGGAGGAGACCCTTATTATGAAACGGTTCTATTCTGGGTTTTGTTTTCAGATGTTTTAAGCTCCCCTGAAGATTTAGGGATATCTGGACATTCCTCTCAAATAAGTCAGAATTCAAGCAGATCCTGCTATGAAACACTTCGCCCATTCTTCCCAAGGTAGTGTCTCAATCTGGGCCCAAATTAGATCATGCCAACTTGTTAAAAGACTGGTTCTAGTCACCTGCAAATTTCAAGTTACCTGAAACTTTGTAACTTATAGATCATGGTACAGATAACTGAAGCAATTGATAACTTACTTATCAATCCTCACCACTAGGGAAAGACATTTCCATTTGAGTAAACTGTTAGTGGAGTCCAACAAAGGTAAGATGGTTAATGCTGGGAGTGTGCTCATGGTACTCCTCAGTCAAGGTTATGACTCAGCCTACCACTGGATTCTCATGTGCCTGCCAAGGTCTCAGCTGCACCTGTGAGGAGAGAGGGCAGCTTTGTGCCGTGTATCACGCATGTTGGTACCATGTACAGGCCAACACATGTGAAGGGGGAGCAACATTCCTGAATGCTTGTTGTGTACAAGGCCAGAGCTGTACACTTGACCCTGTTATCACGTATCATCTTAACAATAATTGTGTAAAATATAATAACTATTACACCCATTTTAAAGATGAGGCCCAGAGAGGCCCAAGGCCACATATTAGTACCTATTAGAACTAAGGTTGAAATCCAGGCAATCTCCTGTGAAATATTATTTCCACCACATCATTCTTCCTCTCTTATTTCTGAATTTTCTGAATAATTGGAAAAGTTCTATACTCAGCTTTTTTTCTTGAAGCAGATACATTAATTTAGTGATAATAATACTTGATACTATGTGCTATTTAGCTACTAATTTAGTGAGCACTTTATATATTCCAGGCTTTGGAATGATCCTACTATAATAATCATATGATGTAAATAGATGATTATTTGCTTTTTACAGATAAATTGAAGGACACTCTAAGTAGAATTGTCTTTATAGTTCTAGACCTTTCTTTTATGCCTTAGTTAAAAAAAAACAATGAAAAATGCAACAATTAGGTAGCAGGTAAAGCAAGAGGAACCGCTAAACCGGGCTTTGGATGGTGGGCATGACAAATAGCTTTCAGTGAGACAGAAGGAGATGCAGGTGGAAGGACTAGTGTGGTGAAAAGCCTGGTGGCATTTTTGAGGAGTATTGTTTGGTCAATGGGCTTGAATTTTTCCAAGAAAAACATGCCATATTTAAACACTTGCTTAACAAGCATATAAAGCAATAAAACACAGTATTTACAGTGTTGGGTAGACTTGAGTCCAATCCATGCTGTTATTTATGAACTGTGTGATCTGGGCAGGTCCCTTCACTGCCATCCACCCAATCTCCATTTCTTCCTGGGTCTGCTGGGGAAAATATCACCTTCTTAGAGGATAAAATAAGATCGTTTGTTAGAAGCCCTCACCACAAAGCCTGGCTCATGATTCTGCTGAAATGGCCTGTTTATTATTAGGTCACCTATCTGTTCTATGCCTTTATTTGTTCCGATGAAAATGAGGATAATAATAATAGGACCTGCTGCATAGGCTCTGAGGGCTAAAAGAATGGCTGTGTGTGCAATGCTAGCTCAGTGCTTCATACTGAGCAAGCATTAACACGCATTAGCTACTGATACAGTCCATGTTTTAGGAACCTTGCTTTGAAGCCAGTGTCTAATCAAGTCATCTGCATGGCTAGGAGAAAGAGCAGCAACTCGGAATTCTTGTGTTATTTGCCTGCTTTCTCATTTTAGGCCTTGGAGAATCTTAAATGTCTTCTTACGCTTTCAGGAAGGGATCTGATGAGGAGCAGCTTGTTGGTCAGAAGGAGAAATAGAGGAGGGAGCAGCAGCAAGCAAACTCAGGAAGCCCGATGGGGCCTTCCTGAGGGGTGGGACCCCTCCTGGCAGCCCCACTCCTATGGAGTATTTTTTCTGGGAAGTGAGGGGGAAAAACAAAACGGGTGCCTTCACTCTGCTGTTGCTGATTCAAAAATAAGAAACTGCGCATCGTTCTGGTTCTCTGGTCACTCTTACATCCTCATCTCCCTCCTTTCTCTCCTCTTCTGCCACATGAACCAACTTTCTACCCCAGAATGCACCTTGCTCCATCCCACTACAGGGCCTTTGCATATACTGTTACCTGGGCCGGTAACGCACTCCCGTTTCTCCAGTCCACCTCTCCCTCTTGCTGCTGTCCTTCAGCGCTAGCTTCTCAGGAATGCCTTTCCTGTAGCAGGTCCACATCCTCTGGCATTCACTTCTAGAGAATGGAATTCCTTCTCTTTGATGCACTATGTCAGTTTGGAATTAAACATCCACAATGTGATGGTTTGATCGGTGTCTATCTCCCCCTCTGTGTCTGTTTTCTGGGGCTGCTTAAACAAAGAACCACAAACCAAGTGGCTGAAACAATACACATTTATTGTCTCACAGTTCTGGAGGCCAGAAGCCCAGGTGTCAGCAGGGTTGGCTCATCGGAGGGCTGTTGGGGAGGACCTGTCCCTTGCCCCTCCCTTAGCTTCTGGCAGTCTTTAGTGTTCCTTGACTGGCAGGAACGCCACCCCAACTTCTGCCTTCATCTTCACATGGTGTTCCTACGTGCATGCCTCTGTGTCCAGTTTCATCTTTTTTTTTTTTTTGTAAGGATATCAGTCACACTGGATTAGGGGCTACCCTAACTAGCTCATCTTAACTAATTACATGTGCAATGACGATATGTCCACATGAGATTACATTCTGAGGCACTGGAGGTTAGGACTTAAACATATGAATTTTGGGGAAGACACAATTTAACCCATTACACTTGCTAAACTATAGCTCTGAGAGAGTAGGATTCTATTATACTGTTCTATCTCTGGTACCTATCAAAGACCTGGCATGGAGTTGGAGTTCAATAAATGCTTATTGATCAATAGTTATATTCAAATAAACATCATATGATATGTAGCCATCCAGATGTACATATTCACTACATTTAAAATTTTTCTCTCAAATTTTTTGTGATCCATGAAAACTTCATCACAGACTGGCATCAAACTTGGATGGGCATTTTGCAACCACTGCTTTAGGTTAAAGATTTGGGGGTTTTCATTTGCCTACATTGTTCTTTTTTCAAGAGTCACACTTTTTTTTTCTTGTAGAAAGAAATCTCAACAAATAAATGTGTTAAAAAATATTGGGCAGCAATTCAGACTGTATTTCCTCATTCTGCCCTGGCTGTCACCTGGAGAGAACAGCGAGTAGAAGGAGAGGTAAAGTCTTCAGGTCTCTTCTCCAGGGGCTGAAAGACACTGACCCCTTCCTACCTCTCTGTCTGCCCCTGCTGCTCGCTCTCTGGCTACCAGACTACAGCCATCAAGCTGTGACTGGCTTTGATCCAGTGTATGATTCTCGCTTTTCAACAGGAAGCCTTCTGTCTCTTTCTGACTTGGTTTTGAACATATTGGGGGGAATTATATCTTGACGCATGGGATATTGAATCCAGAGATACCCAAGCATCACCACCTTATCCAGCCCTAAACCAGGCCTGGTCAGGGCCACCTCCCTACGGTCTCCTTGCAGGCCAGGCAGATCTGCTTGCCAACCTCCTTGGGCATGTGGCAACTGTGCCCCACTGCACTGCTCAGCCCACAGAGCAGGGAAGACAACCTGCTGACAGAGAACTCCTGGGGGGCCTTCTCCCCCACCCGCAGCTCCAGCCCCCTCCTGCTCAGACTCTGTTCTTCTCCATTCTCTGAAATGTAAAGCTTCCATGTGCATTATGAAAAATAACAGGGGGCAGGAGACCAGGCGAGGTTATTACTAACTCATAAATCAACCAACAAGCTCTGAGGGCTGTGGTGAGGCATCTGGGATGGGCTCCCCTGCATTGTTACCTTATCCAAGCCCCCACCATTGATTCATAACCTCATAACCCTCCTGCGTCTGAATCCCAAGTCTTCTATCTAATTGTCAGCAGCCGAGTACATGATTTGCAAGAGGATGTGGGCAGCAGCAGACGTGGGGGTAGAGGAGAGATTAGTTTTGTCAATCAAAAGCATCCAGGGCCAGGCAGAGAGCATTCAGGATTTAGCCCAACGATCAGCTTATTAAAAGAGAGGCTGAATGTGGCTGTGTTGATTGGGCCTCAGTGCAGAGAAGCAGAGGATCATGGCTACTGTGGGTACAGCCTCCATTCCCCAAGGGTGGCTGCTGCCGATACCGCCTTCCACTCAATCTGAAGGCAGAAGCGAAAAACAAATAAGCGGACTTGCAGCTCTGGGGACAAGTGATCTAATGTCAGGTGTGCAGCAGCAGCAGAAAGCATTATAAATATTTTGAAGGCTGCTGAGCATTTCCGGGAGGGCTGGATGGAGGGGACCCAGCGGCTGGAAGGCTTCAGGGGCTTTATTGCCTCCCAGTGTCGTCTAATGGTCATTTCATTTGTGCACATTTGAAAGTAAAACGGGGTTCATGAACATTTTATATTGAAATTAATCTGTGGGGCTAGGGGTTGCTTAAGGGGAGCAGGAGAGGAGAGTCAAGAGGTAGCATTTATAATATCCAGGTCCACCAGCTGCAGTCACTTAACCTGGCATTTGATGCATTGAACCACAGTACTAAGGCAATGACACTGACACAAGTCTGCAGCATGCTTTAAGGCTTAAGTCTGTAAAAAGTGCTGGACATCTGCTACCACCTTGGGACAGGTGATGTGAGCACAGCAGGGAGTGTGTGCAAGCCAGATTTCAAGCAGAGTCTGAGACACACAGGTTCTTGAGCAAAAAATTTTTTGGTGTTACGCTAATTCCAGCTCCAGTTCCCCAGAGCTCGGCTTGGTGGAATGAATTTGGTTTTTGTAATCAGACAGCCCTGAGTCCAAACCCCAGCTATTCCACTTACTAGCCTATCACCATGGATGAGTTACACAACCACTCTGAACCCCAGTTTACCCACTGGAAAAATGGGGCCAATCACAGAATCTACCACAGATTTTGTTGCGTTAAAATAAGGAAACAGAGGTAGACCCTGGCTCTGGCCAGGCACCCCATCGAATGTTGGTTTCTTTCTTTCCCTTTCCACTTAGCACTGATGCACACCCTCCATCTGCCCAAAGTGGGATCTGGCTTGGAGCTGATCTCCTGGGCAGAGATCCTCAATCTGGAATCAGGCCTTTCGCTCCCCTTGTCTTTGGGCCTATGCCGCGGGCCTCCTGGACAGTTCTGAGCTTGTTCTAATTTGGGTCTTTCAAACTTTTCCGTTTTATTCAGATAGATCAGCCCATCCTTTCGATAACTGGCTTGGGATCTTCTCTATCAGCAGAGCATCTACTCCGGATCAGCTTCCAGTTCTTGAGGCAAAACGTCAGCAGAACCCCTAGGAACCCTGAGAGCTCTCCTTCTCTAAACCAGCTACGGCCGAGCCTTCAGTCTGGAGGCCTGGGTGTGAATCTGGGTCCCCCTCCCACCAGCTCTGTGACCTTGGTGATGTGCCGTGTCCTTTCTAAGCTTCAGTTTGTATAAGAGATGATAAAAACAGTATGAGAGCATGAACATGAGGATAATGCTTGTGAAAGGTTCAGCCCTGTGTCCTTCAGCACACAGCGAATAATCAGTAAATGTTGACTTTATCAATATTATCATTGTTATTATTCCGACTGGAATGTTTTCATTCATTTACCTGCAATGATGAATAAGATGAGACAGCTCTGTCCAAATAGGTGCATTGACATGCTGCAAGGGCTCTGACTGGAGTGTCTGTGGGTGCTACGGGGCCACAGACAGGGAGTGTTTCATTCAAGCTGACCCAGTGTCAGGAAAGGCTGCACAGAGAGGGAGGTGCTTAGGTTCAATGGGACACAGTGAACAAAGATAGACTGAGGAGTGAAGTATTAAATGAAGAGTCAGAGACTGTAACAGAGCAGCCCGAAGCACCCACACCAATGGCACCAGGTGACAGCTGACATTTAAATTCAGGTTAAGGTGGGCTGAACAGCAAGTTTCTGTGACAAGGAAGAGGTTCCTAGGGGGATAAAGCCACCGGCATGCTCTGGTACCACATACGTGCAAAGCAGTGTGCCAGACACCAGGGGCCGAGGTCCAAGCATGAATTAGAGAAAGAACCAGGCTTAACAGCTAAAGGGAAATGACCACAGAGCTGCTGAGCAATGATCTCATGCCTTCCGGGCATCAGGACGCTGGCCTTTCCCTCCATCCTTATTCTCAACCAAGGCCTTGGGGTCCCTGCCAGCAGCGCCATGAGCCCTCCCTGCAGTCTGCCTCAGGTCTGTGGTGCGCTGCTGGGTCAATCTGTAGCCTCTGCACCTCCACTGCCGGTCACTGTCCTGGATTCCTGCCCAGCTGCCGTCCGTGAGGCCCCCAACCCAGAAGGGCTCATGTGCAGGACAGCAGAAAACCACGGTCTCCCCACCTCTCCATCTTTCCGGGGATGGTCAGCAGTTCTGGGCTTCTCTGGGCTCCACTGCCATCTTTCCTCCTCAGGACCCCGCCCCGCTGACTCCACCCCAGACAACAGCCATGAGCACTGGGCAGTCTGAGGTGGTGATGATCACAAAACAGAAGCAGCAGCAGGGGTGACAGGAGATGGTCAGAGGCCTGTGTGTCCTGAGGGCTGGTGAGGGCCCTGGATCACCAGGAGGCCAGCAGGATGCAACTTACAGCCCTGGTCATCGGCGAAAAAACCGGGGCGCTGTTTACACTGCCCACCTTCCCTGTCCTTCTCTTTCCTCCTGAAATCCCTAAACCCTTTTCTTCTTCAGGCATTTAGGTAAGGGATCAGAGCCTGGCATTGGAGGACTTGAGAAAGGTGGAGACAGCCACCTGAGATAAAGGGGAGCTGTTAGAATCTGCAGTTCAGACCTCCACAGCTTCCTCTTCTGCTTTTTGCAGGCCAGGTTCTCAGACAAGTAGCATACCCACAGAAGGGGACAGGGAGGGACTCCGAAGAAGGGAAACTATGTCCTTAAATCCTGCAGAGGCTGGCATCCTCCTCATCACCTCCCCATAGACAAACTGCATTCCTCACCCTTGTGAAGTCTGTCACCAAGTAAGCCACACAAAAATAAGAAAAGACAGTACGGGAATGAAGGTAAAATGGGGCAAACAGAAAGAGGGTGACTTGGGATTGGGAGGTTAGCAGGATGAGATTTTGATGGAGACTTGAATGGCAGGAAGGATGCAGTTGGGTTAGTGTTTGGAGAAAGAACATCCCCAACAGAGGGACAATGATGCTAAAGCCCTAAGAAGGCATGTGTGGCAGGAGAATGGAGATCCAGGCTAGACTGGAGGTGAGCCCAGAAAGGGAGAGGCTGCACCCCACTGGGAAGCTTCTGCAGGGCTTGGAGTAGGGGAGGGGTCTGGGGTATGTTTCTAAAAGATCATGAGGGCTGCTGGGTGGAGGAGGAGCTGGGAAGGGACAGGAGCAGAAGCAGGGAGACTGGCTAGGAGCCGTTTTTAGTGGGTTGGAATAATTGCATGCTGGCTGAGCTGAGTAAAGGAGTGAGTAAAGCAAGTGGGTTCAGGTCTATCCTGGAGGCAGGGCTCCTGGTCCTCTCTAACAGACGGGACATGGAACGTGAGAACAAGAGTCCGGATGGACTAGCTTGACTAATTGGCTGCGTGGTGGGGCTTAGACTAACTGAGATGGGGAAGCAGGGTGGGAAGGAAAGCTGTGTTCATCTCTTGGCTGCATTTTGTCTGAGATGGATGTGTGGAGCAGCCATCTAAGTGGCGATACTGATTCAGTGGTTGAATACATGAATCTGGAATTTGAGAGAGAGAGAGAGAGAGCAGGCTGGAGATATTAGATGAGAGTCATTGGTGTGTAGGAATGAACCTGAAGCATTGAGGCTGGATGAATTCACCCACGGAGACAATGTAGAAAGAGCTGAGAGGGGAGTTGGAACCAAGCCCTCGGCCTGTAAAACGGCACTGCAGGCTGCTCCCTCGCCTGTGCCAAGCCTGTCCCAAGCCTGTCCCAAGCCTGTCCGTCCTCAGTCTGGAACTCCTTCCATCACTCCGAGTGCCTGGCCTTGTCTCTTCTGTGATTTATCTTATTATGATCATGGTGCTCCAATCCTCCGCACCGGTGGGAGATAGCAAGAGGAATGAGCTCAAACAGTGGATTCTGCCAGGCCCTCCCGGAGCCTGCTGTTGTACCACCTCCCTCTCCTCTGCTCACGTTTCTGTTAAAGAAAAAAAAAAAAATCCACCCTCCCCACCATTTCCAGCACCTGATGTCTCTGCCCAGTGACCAAAGAGACAGCTAAGAATTTCCATGTCTTCTTCCGGTTTATAACAAGCTTAAACTTGTTTTCCGGCTTTCCTATCACTAAATTACAGCAGACTCCCTGAAAGCATGAAAGCATGCTGCGCGACTCTGGGGCTGGCTTGTGGCCACGCGCTGCTGTGAAAACACTGCTTTCGAGTGGACACAGTCACTCAGCCTGTAGGGTGTGTCTTTGAGTTCCAGACCCCACCACGTCATGACACTGAGGGTGGACCGTCCTGAGGAGCCAGGCATCTTTCTAAACTGCAATCCTCACTTCATACCTGTCAATTCCAGACAGAGGGAAGCTGGCTTTTGTTCAGAGGAGCAATTCTGTAACTAGGCAAAAGACAGAATAAATATAAAACCCATTATGAGTTTAGTCTTTTTAGCCCTGTTTCCTCATCACTGCCCCTGCCCCTGCCCCTACTTCCAAAATGGATAAGATTTGAGGCAGCGGAAAACTAAAGGTATTGCTAGAATTAATACAGAGCATACAACAGGACCCGAATACTGAATGGGGAAACAGTGGTGTGAGGGAACCCCAGGGAAGGACAGCGGCTGTAAGTGATCACAGAATTTAGCTTATGATTCCTGGAAATAATAAAATAATAAAGTCTATGGCACTCATTTCCTGGCCTGTCGCTCTGAGTACATGTCAGAGGGATATCAGTGTTTAAGTGAGTCCCCCTGACTCACTGCATTGGGGACATCACAGATTTTCAATAAATATCTGAGGAATATATTAAAGAATGTTGGCCCAAATCAATAATTTGCACTTTGGTATAGTTCATAACTATGCTTTTTTTTCCTTCCAGATATTGGTTTTGATAGTTACTTCTCAGGGCCACTTCTGCTTCTTGACAGCAAGAAAGGCCAGATCTTCGGGGTGGGAAGCTACCTCGCTGTTTGCTATTGTAGAGTACTGACATATATGTTAAAGAAGAGGGGACCAGCACATGGCTCTGTCTTAAGCTATTCAGGACTAGAATCTGATGCATCAGAAGCCCATTCCTGCCCACCCCAACTCTCTGGGTGATGTTACCATCAAATATAGTCAGAGCTCCGAAGGATGTTAAAAGCCCAGATTAATACTGAGGTTGTACAGCTCAGCCTACAACCTCAGAACGAAAGGCTGATCTGTGCTCAGAACGAAAGGCTGATCTGTGCTCAGAACACAATAATGGCACGGTCCATTTTTCTAAAACATTTTCTCAGTGATGGTTATATCCCTGCTGATGGGAAGGTGGTAGAGGGAGAGACCCAGACTTGGAGTTTATTCAGAAGAGAGCTGTGTCATCACATATTCGACCCCTTTTACCTCATCTACCTACCTCTTCTCCCGTCTCTCCTCCCCCCTCGCCTCTGGTCACCACTAGTCTACTGTCCATGTCCGAGTCTCTGTTCGTTTGCTGCATTTAGGTTTACATCCCACATATAAGTGATATCACATGGTTTTCACCATTTTCTGTTTGGTTTATTGATTTAGCATGATTGAAAGAAATCTGGCTATGGGCGGTAAACACACAATACTATATATATATATATATAT